>OU898280.1:146163115-146763115 GCA_918026665.1 Diabrotica balteata | reverse complement strand
AGACGGGTCTTTTTTTGAAGGCACTTCTGCCAACATACTGGCATTTAAAAATGAAAAATGTCACGGAGGAAAACTAGGCAAAGAAAGAGTAACTCTTATATTTGGTGCAAAAATGGACGGATCAGAAGTGCTGCCTCTGCTGATGATTGATAAGTCGGCTAATCTGCGTTGTTTTAAGAACGTCAAGTCAAAACCCGTGGAATATGTGAGCAGTGCAAGAGCTTGAATGGTTAGGAATGGAATGAAAATATTCATAAAAGAAAAAAGAAAAGTTAGTTTGTTTATTGACAACTGTACAGCCCACACTACCCACTATCCCACTATCCCACTAATGGAAAATGTAAATGTAAATGAAAAAAATTTTTTTTTTCGTGCCAACATGACTTTAGTTCTCCGGCCTATGGATAATTTGAATTTTTTTAATGGTCTCCATGAGGTTCGAATTATCCAGGTTTCACTATATTAGGCAAATGAAAAATTATCCTTGGTTATAAAGAATAAAGATAAATAAACGCATCATGGCAATCATTCTGGCAATGAAAATTTTGTTTGTTGCTAATTTGAATAGTCTCGTGGTGGATGTTGCAAACCAGATTGTTAAGTTCTTTAGCCCGAATATTCATCTTCTACCGACGTCTCTCTTACTCTGAACTTTTTCTTTCTGAATCCATTTTAATAATTTATATTTGGTTTAATTTCTCATTATGTGATCCTAATATTCCAATTTCCTACGTTTTACTGGGTATAGTAGTTTTTATAGTACTCTTTTGTTTGATATTGGTCGTAAGTTGTACTTTTCCAATTCTTGCTTTGCTAACTATGATCACTTTCGTTGTTTTATTCTTGACTTAAAGTTCCTATTTGTCAAAATTTTCAGCTAACCTGGTTCAAACCTAAATGTTCTATTCTCACTTATCTCCTCTGATGTTTTCAGTGCACAAAAAAGCATAATTGATAAAATCGTGATTGTATTCAAATCGTCGTATTGAAATACGATGGTCTAGTAGTGGTTATGTATATATACCAAAGAGATTAAAAGAAACAAAATTAAAAAAAAATATCTAACTAAAAAAATAAAAAATGTTACTAAACAAATATCTGGAAGTATCCAAAGTGCTATAAAACTGCAGTAACGGAATTACTGAGAATCTTCTTCTTCTTATATTGCCATGCACCTACAGTGTTTTGGCCAATTATCTTAAAGCAAGACGTCTATCTTTAGCAGTATGACCGAGTACGCCAGTGTGATTTATGCATGTCAAGTTCTTTTTACTCCGTAGGTACGATATTTGTTTGCAACCTACTCTTCTTTTGCCCTTAATCTTTTCATGGTTAATTAATTGAGTAATGATATTTTTAGATTTCTTCGATTGTAGCACAATCCAAATGCTTCTAATTTGCTTAGCCTTGTGGTTTTTCTCTTTTTGCTCTTCTTGTGAATATGCATCAACAGGTTTCTGTTACATAAAAAGTATAATTATCAATTAGAGTGTAACGCTCAGTATAAGATGTTTCACGTAGTTCCTGTAGATTTTGTCAGAATCTGGTAATTTGGAGTTGCCAAATTGCCAGTAGTGCTCCAATGTTTGTTAATCCACAGGTGCCATAATTCATTAGGGTAAATTGTAGGTAAACTATAATTTACTTCTTCTAATTACCAGCAAAGACTTCGCTAATTAAAACTGAAATTCTCTTTGCATTGCACAATTATTTATGAAAGTTAAATGTTAAGTATATTTTAAATTGGTAGAATTAAATAAATGGTTACTCCTACATTGCTAGTAAATATAATTTATTTTCTTGTAAATATTAGCGATTTTTAATTATATTTTACTAAACAAAATATTCCGGTTCGTTTAACTGATACAAAAATACATAAAAATTACGAACTTAACATCATTTCCTTTGGAGGAGTTGTTAAATATGTTAACCAAAAATATTAATCGGAAGCATTAGTAATCAATAGCAAATTAGAAGTAGTAGGAGTATCAGTGTCCTTTCCACAAAGGATAAATATCTTTAATAATATAATATATTATATTCCACCTGACTTACAGTGGGTGATCAAATTATTATGTCACAAAAGTTTGAATTTTTCAAATTTGTTAACAAATTTTATAATAAAATCATGTCCTGTTATACGATTAATGTATGCCAATATATTTTGTCATTAATAACCTTACTTTTTTGACATTTACAGCTCTAGAACTGTCATTTGTGTCAAATTACGTGACAACATACACATTGTGGTGAATTTGTTTTTGTAGTTTACAACTGAATTTGTATGTTTTCGTTTTCGTCTGTTTTTGAAAGATTAGTATGGTTTTATCTTTGTAGTATGTTTTATTAATGTATTAATGGTAATTGTGAGTAAAAAAAATCAGTTTTAATTTTAAAAACATTTTCAAAACATTTCGATTTTTGAGAAGAAAGTCATAATGGGTTAGGCTAAAGACGTTTCTATTTTCTATGTCTAATATGGTGGAGATAAAGACACTTTTATTGAATACAAAGCTTTTCCAACGTCAGATAGCTAAACAATCCCAAGTAGGGCAAGCAACAATGAGCAATATCAAGAAAAAAATTGATACCAACAAACTCCTGACTCACGAGCGTGCCCAAAAATGTGGTCGAAAGCGTGTCACTACACCCAGAGACGAAAGAAAAATATACTTGTAAACAATTGAAAGAAGCCAAGAAGAATCCTCACGGGACTTATTCGTGAAGCTGGGATGCCAGTTTCTGACATGACAGTCCGCAGAAGGCTTGCTGAGCAAGGTTTCAAATTGTGTCGCCTTACCAAAAAACCAAAGTTGACCATCGCAGTGATAAAAACAAGACTGGAATGGGCCAAAAAACACCAAAATTAGACAATTAAGGATTGGAATAAGGTAAATTACGTCAATTAGTTAAAAATCCCTATAACCACTGTTTTTATCCCAAAAAAATATCTTGGAGTGTTTTTGATTCATAGGTTTGTTTCTTGATAAGTCTACAGTGAAGATACTCACGGATATGTCGGCCTTCGTCCGAAGGCGAGTGGATGAAAAATATCACAAGGATTGGATAGTGGAGCGAGTAAATCATCCTCTCAAGATCATGGTAACGGTCTGTGATCTGCAGTAATGGCATAGGGAGGCTGTACATTGTTAATGGAATGATGAATCAACATTAGTCTAATGAAGTTCTGGAAAGAAAACTCATGCCACAAATCAAAGAGTGGTTTGGCGAATCGGAGGATTTTACCTTTATGTACGATTCAGCACAGTGCCATAAGGCAAAAACAGTAACATCGTACCTGGAAAAAAAGAAAATTAAAGTACTAAAGTGGCCAGGTAATTCCGCAGACCTCAATCCGATCGAAAATTTATGGGAGAGTATGGAGAGGGGGATTGCCCAGGAAATTGTCACAAATAAGCAGCAGTTAATTAAGGGACTCATTGCCACCTTGTACAGAAAGGATAAAATAAAAGAAAACTGGCTGAGAAATATTCAAAGCATGTCAAGGAGGATCAAAGCTGTCATCGAAGCTAAAGGTCACACAAAATATAAAAAAAAAATTGTTATTTAAGGTCAAGGAAAAAAATTTTTTTAAATTTTGTAAAAGAGCGTGTTTATGATCTATTTTTATAATATATTCACATCATTAGACGCTTGTATGCAGTTTTATTCTTTATTAAATAGCAATATACAAAGTTTTTTAAAGTGATCATAATAATTTGATCACCGACTGTACCAATTAAAGGAGCAGATATATTAGATGCATCAAATTAGATTCCCACTCCCAGAATAATTGTTGGTGATTTTAATAGTCACAATCCAATATGGGGATCTCTCGCAATAAATTCCAAAGGCAAAATTTTGGAAACCATAATTACCTAACAAAAAACTAAACTTGCTGAACCATGGACAATCAATACAATATAATATTCATACAGGTAACTCATCAGCTATCGACTTGTCATTATGTGATCCTGTACTGTCACCAAAGTTTTCATTCCCATTTTTATATGGGAGTTATCATTATCCTATTAAAGTCCCTTTCAAAAATAATTATAAAGATATTATTACAACTTCTTCTTCTTCCTATGCCGTCCCCATTAACGGAGGTTGGCGACCACATTTTTAAAAGCTTCTCTGTCTTTTGCAACGTGGAATAATTCGTCTACAGTCATGTTTGTCCAGTCTCGAATATTTCGCAGCCATGACTTCCTTTTTCTACCTATTCCCTTTTTGCCATCGACTCTACCCTGCATGATGACCTGCAGAAGACTATATTTATTATTTCTTAGTATGTGTCCAAGGTATGCAGTCTTGCGGACTTTTATCGTTCTCAACAATTTTTTGACTCGACCCATTCTTCTCAGCACTTCCTCATTGGTGACCCTGGCAGTCCATGGGATTCTCAACATTCTCCGGTATATCCAAAGTTCAAAGACTTCAATCTTTTTAACTATTTGCGCTTTTAGTGTCCATGTTTCTACCCCGTACAATAATTGCGACCAGACGTAACATTCAACAAACCTCAGTCTCAGCGCAATATTCAGATTTTTGTCACAGAACAATTGTTTGAATTTTAAGAATGCTGCCCTTGCCATTTCTATTCGTATCTGGATCTCTTGGTCTGGATCTAATTCTGTGTTGATGTAAGCTCCCAGATATTTATATTTTGTCACTCTCTCTATTTGCTGTCCACCAAGAGTTAGTTGTTCATTATTTATTGGACTCCTTGATACTATCATAAATTTGGTCTTATCTGTGTTGATGTCAAGTCCCATTTGAATGCATTCACTATTTATTGCATCTAGTAAAGTTTGTAGATCTTCTATACTCTCAGCCATAATTACCGTGTCATCTGCAAATCTCATGGTGTTTATGATTTCTCCACCAATTCTTATTCCCTCTTTTCTTTCCCATAAGGCTTTTCTGAATATGACCTGTGAGTACACGTTGAAAAGCGTCGGAGACAAGACGCATCCTTGCCTAACCCTCTCGCAATCGGTATATTATTTGTTTCTATATCGTTCACCTTTACTACTGCTTTCTGGTTCCAGTATATAGCCTTAATAAACTCAATGTCTTTTTTGTCTAAATTGATGTTTTTTAATTCATCTATTAACTTCATATGCTGCACTCGGTCAAAGGCCTTCCTAAAGTCTATGAAGCATACATATGCACTCTTGTTATATTCCCGACATTTCTGCAAGAGTACCGTCAACGCAAATAATGCCTCTCTTGTTCCCATGCCTCCTCTGAAGCCAAACTGAGTTTCATCTATCTGTTCCTCACATTTCTTATAAATTCGGTTTTGAACAATTTTCAAAAGAATCTTTAAAGGGTGGCACATTAGGCTTATTAATCTATAGTCATTACATGATTTGGGATTGTTGTTTTTTGGTAGAGGTAAAAATATCGATTTAAGCCATTCTTCCGGGATGTTGCCCTCTACATATATGTGGTTGAGAATTCGGGTGAGTCTCTTTATATTACCGTCATCTAAGGCTTTTAACAGTTCAACTGGAATTTGATCGGGACCCGGTGCTTTTCCTTGTTTTGCATTCTGTAGGGCATTCTTTACTTCTGAGGGTAAAATTTGTAGGTATTGTTTTTCTTCACCTATATCTTGTTCATTTTCTCTCTCGTCATGGAAAAGATGGATTATATATTGTTCCCATACTTCCTTTATTTTGCTCTCTTCAGTAAGTATTTCTCCATTATTATCTCTTGTTATGAGTGTTCTTCTTTGTCTGGTGTTGCCTGTAAGTTCTTTAATTTTTTTTATGTAAGTTTGAGGTGTCATGTTTGTTGCTGAGTTCTTCCAATTCCTGGCATTCTTTGTTCATCCATTCCTCCTTAGCCTTTCTGATTTCATATTTGATTTTATTCTTGATGGTTTTATATTTATTTTCATCTTTATTTTTGTATTTTCATTTTTCAGTTATTAGCTCAACTATTTCCGGTGTCATCCAGTCTTTTTTAGTTATTTTCCCTTCTTCGCCTAGGACCTCCTTTCGTCCTTTAGACCCCTCCCGCTTTTAGTATGGCTTTTTTCATATCTGCCCATTCAACGCTTCCTTCAGTTAATTTATTTATCTCTGCGTTTAGTTGCTGTTGGCAGTTGTCGTCTTTTAGGTTTTTGATGTTAATTTTGGTGGTTTTAACTTTTTTCTCCGGTTTCCTGAGTTTAATGTTGACGTTTGCTAGTAATAGATTATGATCCGTATCTGCATCTGCGCTTGGATAGGTTTTTGCACTTTGTACTCCATTACGAAACCTTTTGTTAATCGTTATAAAATCTATTTGGTTTCTGATTATATTGTTGGTGTTATCTTTTGGAGAAGTCCACGTGTATAATCTTCGTAGGGGTAGGTCGTAGTATGTATTTGTTATGACTAATTCTTTCTCCTGGCAGTACTGGACTAGTCTGTCTCCTCTTTCGTTTCTTTTACCTAACCCAAAATTTCCTACTATATTTCCAGTTTTTCCTCGACCGACTTTAGCATTAAAGTCGCCCATAATTATTTTTTACTTCCTGCTTCTTTATGTTTTTTGTTAACAGTTCTAAGTCCGCGTAGAATTTTTCGATCTCAGCATCATTGCTATCAGATGTTGGAGCATACACTTGGATTAGATTTATGTTTAGAGGTTTGGCTTTCAGCTGAAGTAGCATCATACGTTCGTTAAAGGGAATGAAATTTGTCACAAACTCTTTTAAGTTATTGTTGATAATAATACCAACACCATGGCTGTGTTCTCCAGTGCTTTTGCCTGAGTAGAAAATAGTATTATTATCCTTGGTGTAGTTTCCAGACTTTGGCCATCGGACTTCTGAAAGGCCCAATACTTGTATGTCTAATCTCTCCATTTCTAACATGACTGTTGTTAATTTTCCTGCTTCATAAAGTGTTCTTATATTCCACGTTGCTATGCGTTTTAAATCGCTTACACTAAATTTGTTTCTCCACCCGGGGATTCTTCGCACCCCTGTCCCATTAAAGGGACGCCGGGCACTCGGGGCCACTGTTTGATTTACGTCCATTTGTGGTTGTTCTTGAGAATCCTTAGGGATCTTTAATGCAGTGGTTTCTCCTTGCTTTCTGCATCCTTATGCCGTTGATCTTGGTTCATCCGCCTTTGTGATCGATTTCTCAATCTCAGGACAAAAGAGTGCCCTTCCACTTACCAACTCATCCGCCCGAAGCCGTTGGTCAGTAAGTGGGGGTTTGCTTATACCGGCAAACATTCGGTGATTTCGCAGTGTCACAACCGGTTAAATCATAATTACCGCCTGTGATTATTCAGTATCAGACCGGTAAAGAGATTTTCTCTACCGCTCCGATCCTGTAATGACATAGCAGCTGCCCTATGCCATGCTCTCAGTTGATCCGCGGGTGTTTATTTGGCAGAGCCTTATTCACACCTGCCCCACATATATGTAGGACGTTCCCTATCAGCCATTGGGACGCGCCGTGTTGAGGTTGAGAACTACCCCCCTCCGAGTGTGTTTTCCAAGAAGTACTGAAGAGCCCCTACTCAATTCAGAACTCCTCCTTCTTGGAAACTACACCGGCACGGATTTATTACAACTACAATTCCAAAATGAAATCTAAAGAAAGCCTATTAGTATTTATTTAAAAAGCACATCCAACAGAACTGCCAACTTTATAAACTTTATCACAGTGTGAGCAAGGTATTTGATACCCTACAGTTTATATAGGAGAAACTTCTCGAACATTGCACAGCAGAATTATTTCTCACAAAAGTGATGTAAAAACTAAGAAATCACAAGCTTGTGCATTAGCTGAACACTCCGTCAATCTAAATCACATATCTAATTTTTCACAGGCTTCAATTTTAGAGAGACAGAAACATGAACAGAAGCGGTTATTTAGAACTGACACATATACAGAAAAATAAAAAATGTGTAAATAGAAGATCAGATATTGACAAATTAAGTAACATTTATTGTTATATTAACATTTCAATAAATACCGTCATAATCTCCTTTTCTATCGACATCCTAACATTAAAAAATTCATATGAGCTTAAGCCAAACTGATTGGATTAATTTATATTTTTTACATTTTTTATAGACAGTTAAATAAATAATAATAAAAACTATTGTCACTGGTTTTGCTTTCCAGGTAAAGTAACTGTATATTCATTTATATATGTCCATTAATCAAACCAACATGACAATGACATATATAGTGACAATATAGTTATTTTTAATACAAAATTTTAATATATTTATATGATTGTTTTTTTTTAAAGTACAATATTAACTGTAATCTCACGACTAGTAAGTAAGACAATTAACAATTTTAACTAGTTAATTTTTATATTTCTTTGTTATAGATGTCTTGAAAAAGAATTAAATAAAATTCGAAAGCTTGACAGTAAGTCAAAGAGATTTTGTCTTGTGCGCCAAATAAACTGACTGCATCCTCAAAAATCATAACTTATATAGTCAATATTAGCCTTTAAGTGAAACTCTTATAGGTTTGTTAAGCTTTCGAGTTTATTGTACACTTTTTCAAAACATACCTTGTGAGGATTATGTTTTAAAATTAGCAAAATTAATTAACATGATGACATTATTACATTTGATTTTCTGTTCAATTTTAAGAATCATTATATGAGATATTGTTTATTGAAAACATTTGAGTGTGAATTTTATTTCATTATTTTTATTTCAATATATAATGTTATATCATATATGTTTTTTATTATTCCGGTATTCTTTGGACCTTACCTTTCACATGTAAAGCATAGATATTGAAGCACGAATATAACCCTGAAACAAGAAAATTAAAAAGTGTGATAGAATCATAATCATATCATTTAAATAATTTTAATTAATTAAATAATTAATTAGCTAATTAATTGCTTGGCGCACTAAGACTTTGAATATCACAATAATCTATCACACTTTTTAATTCTCTTATCTCAGGGTTATATTCGTGCTTCAATATCTATGCTTTACATGTGAAAGGTAAGGTCCAAAGAATACCGGAATAATAAAAAAAGCATATATGATATAACATTATATATTGAAACAAAAATAATGAAATAAAATTCACACTCAAATGTTTTCAATAAACAATATCTCATATAATGATTCTCAAAATTTTGTTCTACGTACGTGAACCTTCAAAATTAATGGTACAAACAATATTAGTTAAAATCTCAAAATCCCAATTATTATTCTAAATCTCCCATCAAAATATTTATATCTTTTCTAATTGTGTTATCAATAAAAGAAAAACTGCAGAAAAACAAAACTATCTCTCTCTGATGATGAGTGGTCCAAATCCTAGTTCCTTGCAGCTTATACTATCTATTCTTAGCAGCTCCCTAGGTAATCAGCAATCTTACAACAAATTGTTGTAAGTTGATGGTCCTTAATGATCTCCTTCAAATGCACGAATCGTTCAAATTATGCTAGCCTCTTCTCCTCTCGATAAACTGAATCTCTCGTTGGCCTGAGTGAAAAATGACTCTTGGAATATCCTCTCTTTACAATAAACTGAATCCCCCGTTGGCCTGAACAGTGACTCTTGGAATATAAGTAGAAAAATATGACTTACAATCTTTTAATGGATCAGTTTCTGTCAGATACACTAACTATACGAAAACTCACAAACTTTCACTGCTACTGCTTCCTACCTCTGGGAAAACTACCCGAGAACAACGGTCGTTCGCCTTGCACCCTTAGAAACCAACTGCCTATATTTTTTTTCTTCAAAAACTAACTAAAGTCTCATTCTTAAACCAACCATCCCACCTTTTTTAATCTCATCTAATTAAAATGCGTCATACATCTCCGATTTCTTCATTTCGATAACACAAACAAATTTTTACCTACAATTATAAAATTTCCGAACAATATTTACAAACTAATCTTTTTCTACGAATTCTTATGAACTAACAAAAACATATCTTTCTAAAATCTATTCTGTTGTCCTAACTACTGCACAAATTTATTTGGAAAACCCGCTTCCATTGTCTAGGATTTCACTTAAGCTTATTCACGTCACTCAAATATATTTTAACAAAGAAGATAATTTATGCATATCTTACGTTTTGTTCAATATAGGTAATCTAAAGATAAAAGACTTTCATTCTTCGAAATGTTTGTAGTTTATTATTCGACTTATTTTATCTGAATTATTTTAATTTTTTTAAACTTTGAAATATTTTAAGCAAACCAATATTTTTCTCGAATTTACATAATATATTATAATATATATATATATATATATATATATATATATATATATATATATATATATATATATATATAAATAAAAATATTTATTTAAATAAAATAAAATAAATATTTACCTGTACAAAAATTACACCTCTGTATAATATGTTGCATACCATTAAGACAGGTTAAAATAGGATAGACACCTAAGGAGAGGCTCTAATATAGTATTTCTTGTAAAGAAAGATAACATCAATTTACACCTAATTACATATTAATTACACTGTTTTTTCTTTCCATTCTCTGTATGAGTTAATATACACCAGTAAAACATGCCATCAATCAAGTTTTACTATTTTTACAACAAATTTTAAAAATTTTATGATGTATATGTCCATAATTGTATATTTTAATGTGCTGTATAAATGTTGAGTGTTCAATGCTTACAAAAATAATCTCAACGACTATTAAGTTACACTGAAGAATTGTGATGTTTTTTAAATATTTACATAATTGTCTTTTACAGTGTCTTGAAAACGGAATAAAATCATTCCGAAAGCTCGACAAAAAGTCAAAAGAGTGTTTTTTATTTAACATCCCGGCCAATATTCTGACTGCAACCCTAATAAACTGTGTTGGTTGTATATATATATATATATATATATATATATATATATATATATATATATATATATATATATATATATATATATATATATATATATTATAATATATGTATATTTTTTTATAGAATCCAAACTGATATTTTGTGAACAACGTTCTCCAACTTACACAATGCATTCAGATCCAGGCTGCATAACACAACATAAATTACAAACAAGGAGATACTTAAATAAAAAACCTCCCTTTACAAACTTTTTTCCAACGAGTCAGAAGCATTGTACGTGGCGTTTCAGTTAGCGACTTATATAAATTCGTTGCAATATATTGCAACCAGCAGAATTGCATTTTGCCTCTGGTAGGGCACCGGACATATTTTTTGCATTGTTCGGCTCAGAGCAATAAATAATGTAACTCTTTAACAAAGTGCGCCTGCCGGCCCCAAAAATAGTTCAGGACAATTCTGTTCTTTTACGATTTAAACCGCTTTAAAAATAAAATGCTTTGCGGAAATACCATATACATATGAAATGAATAAACACTTATACAATAACATTTGAAGGGAAAGGGAAAAGACAATTTTAGTCTATTTAGCAAAATTTTTCAGGAGACGAAAAACAAAGTTTATCCTTTAAAACTATGGTTAATTTCTCTGATTGGAACAGGTTGTCCAGTTGCTTCGCTAGCAAGGTCGTCGGATTTGAATTCTTGTGATTATAGTATTTGAGGATATATAAAGCATTTTTTATTCCATTCCGATACAAAATGGTGCACAACTCTGACTAAGATACAAGATGCTTTGAACGAATTTAGAAATAACTTTGGAATTTTTCCAAGAATTCGGCGTTCTCTTGTAGCATTTTAGATTGAGGTCCCCTCGTATATGTAAAATATTAAAATCTCCTTATATATGTTTGATAAATCTAAGAATATTTCGTACGTATTAAAACCCAAATATCTTTTCAATTCTTTCTTAGATCGGCCAAGTTAAAATAAACCATTTTAGAGTTGTTTATTGTTTTAGCTTTTTCGGCAACTTCTTTTAATGTTTTATTCGAAGTCGTCTTATAATTTTCATACGTCGCAAAGGTGTTTTGCTATTTCAGCGTTTTGTTTATTTTCAAGTTATACGAACGAATCTTTAAATTCGTCATTCATACTTGGGTCTTTGTAGTGGACGTAGTGTTAGGTATGGATCTTGATTCGTACTTGGGTCGCCGGTAGAGTCAGGTGTGACCTAATAGATTCTTACTTGGTTCGCTGTGTGGATCGCAAGTATGGATCCGCAAATCCTCCGTCAAGTTTGTGTTCTTATGTTTTGGCCCCTTTAGTGAAAATATGTGGCAGTAAAAAAAAAGTAATTAGTGTAGTATACCAGAATATGGTATATTTTTGAAGCAATATATAGGATGTCACACCAGTTTGTTATCGTTTTCCTATTTGATCCAATTCTATCTACGTCAGATCTTCGTTCCAGTATTGAAATGATTTCCTTTTGTTCCAGTTGAGAGTTTTGTCCTTGCAGCTTCAATCCAGAGATAGTAGCAAGTTTTTCAAAGTTAAGTGATTATAAAAAAGATTAAGGTAACTTTTAATATATTAATTTTTCCAACTTATATGGACATTATTAATAATTGCTTTCATTAAAATAAAAGACCTAGAAACCATTTAAAATTTTTGTAGCAATCTCTTATGTAAACAAAGAACAAGTAAGTTTTTATTAATTTGGATTATGTTGTATAATATATTCTTGTGTTTCTCCATGTTGTAACTGTTTGTGGTGACACAAAAATAAATGCTAAATTTTGTTTTCTAACATTTTGTTTATTTTTTTTGAACTAACACTTGTTTAAGTTCTATTTGAAAAAGATGTTTTCGATGTTTTATAATTATTTCCCTAGTTACAACTAGTGGTTGTAATAGGTATAATTAGGCACCTCAAGTGGCGCCCTATATTAAATTCCTTGAGGTGTTTCCTGTTTATTTTTATTTTGTTTATCCCAAGAGATTAAGTACCCCTTTATTTCTTTTTTTTGTAGTTGCCCCAATCCAACCCCCATATATTTTACTTATCCACGACCCCAGCTCTCCTACCAAACCCTGAGTGCCGTTCGCACAAGTAGCGATTATTTTGCTTGTCTTATCTCCACCCCCAATAGTTTCTTCCCTCAATTTTCTACCCCCTGTATTAATGAACCCTTTGGTAGGCAAAATATCTTGGTTACACTCATAGCAAAATGAAAAATATATGTATAGAGACTAATGGTCATCACATTGAACATCCTTTATTAATATCTACCTTCGTTACTTGTTCTTTTGGTGTGACTCGTAGTTTCCTTCCATCATTTTTGTTCCAAATTGATTTTTTTTTCAAGTTTCAAATTTTGTTTCAAATTGATTTTTTGCTTCTTTTCCCAAATTATTTTTCAAATTGTGTACTGGATTTATTGAAATAAACGGTAATTTATAAAATTAATTTAAGTACTCATTAATTTACCGTTTATAATGAAAAAATAACAAATTGTCAAGTCGATTTTTCTAGGAAGTACTAACATACCTGAAAATCTAGAATCACAAATAGTGCCATCTTCAAAGAGCTTTAGCTTCCTTAGGAAGCATTTTCCTACAAGGTGAATTCAGTTATATCGTCGTAAAATTATCTCAGGAATCTCCGGTCTTCATTTCTCAGGACACCCTGTATATGTAGAATATATCACAAAAAAATTCTTGCAATGGTGGAAAGGTAAAGTAACGATAGGAAGCAAAAGAATAACGAACCTTAAATATGGAATAGAAATATGCTTTATTGTCACTAAAAATTGTACAATTTGATGAAGAAAGCTTACAAAAAGAGAAAAAAAAATAACAGTAACAATTAAAATTAACCAAAATTACATAAATCGTCCATATCACAGAATCACAAATAAAAGATAATATAATATACAATTTATTGCATAATTTACCCAAATTACAAATTATACACTATCGAGCATAAAATTAGGGTCACCCCGCAATTTGATTTTATTTTAGAAATTATTATTCTGTTTTAACTATTTTCGGTTGTAACATAGTTTACTAACGGATTGCTTAAAGAAAACAACGTTTTTGTCGTTTAAAGTTTATTAAAAATAATGGAAATGAAGAATTTTCCTTTGATATACTAAATATTGAAAAGGGACAATTTTAATTTGATGTGCTTTTTGTTAACAAAAAGAAATTTTAAGAACTTCAGTAGCGAGTATTCCCTCCTCTGTCAGCGATAGCAGCTTGCAAACGACGATGCATGCTTTGGATCAGATTTTGGATCACATTCTGCGGAAGATTATTCCATTCTTGCACCAATATGTCGCGAAGCTCTCTAAAATTTCTGGGGACCGGCACATGACTCCGTAAACCTCTCTTCATCTCATCCCAAACATGTTCTATGGGATTGATATCTGGACTGCGTGCAGGCCAAACAAATCGTGTGATTTGAACCCCGTCAAGATACTCAGTAACTATCCTAGCAGTGTGGGGCCGTGCATTATCATGCATAAATGTTGCGTCGTCTCCAAGAATAACCATAAACCAGGTACCTTCCAGAATCTGTGTCAGGTACCTATGCGCTGTCAATGTCCCATTCTCGATAAAGCCCTGACCCTCTACCAAATGGAAGACGTTCGGCAACACATGCTTGAGCATATCTCTCGGCTGGACGTCGCCACACTCTTACACGTTTGTCTGAGCACGTAATATAGAATCTCGATTTATCGGAAAACAATACACGACTCCAATCCTGCATTGTCCAAGCAAGTGTTCCAATCTGGCAATTCGGTGTTCACGGGAAAGCGGCGGTCCAGTTATTCTAGTTCGATAAGATAAACCAGCAGCATGAAGTCGTCTCCTAACTGTCCATTCACTTATGATTACATTTCTCACTTCTTGAAGATGATTTCGAAGAGAAACTGCCGTGACCGTTCGGTTTCTCAAAGCACTAAAAACGACAAAGCGGTCATCTCTAGCTGTTGTAATCCTACCTCGACCTGAACAAGGTCTTCGAGTAAGCAGACCGGTCTCTTCGTACCGTTGCCATACTAGTTGCACACTCGATAGACTTGCACCAACGTTTCTCGTAGTTTCGCGCTGACCGTGGTCATCTTCTAACGCCGCCACAATTCTTGCCGCCACAACAGAATTTATGATCATTGCAATACACTGACAGTGATAACAATACAGAAACAATGTACAATTAACGTTAAAACCATAGAAACAAAAACTGTGCTGATAAAGGTTTTTAGGAATTAGGCTAAGCGGCCCTTTCTATCTCAAACGCTTGTCGAAACAACAACGACAATAATTTTTTTTTTCAAAAAATCCATTAGTAAACTATGTAACAACCGAAAATAGTTAAAACAGAATAATAATTTCTAAAATAAATTCAAATTAGGGGTGACCCTAATTTTATGCTCAGTAGTGTATAATAAAACCTCACGAAGTAGTAGTTTACGAAGTTTAATTTGCTGCATATGATACCCAAATATATATAAAAAAAACTTTACTTACTTATATCTAAACGTACTGTAATTTCTTAGTTATTCGTTAAGAAACTCTTCCACCGAATAATATGGTCTTTAAGACTGATTATTTCTTGCTGAAAAAACATGTAGGTGTTTACAAATAAAGCAAACAGTTTCTAGAATATATAAAGAAGAAAGAGTTAAAATCTTGTGATTTTTGAAGTAGCTTCTGCAGTGTGTTATTCTACTGAGGACAAAAAGATACCGTATTGTTCTTTTTTGTAATTTAAAAATAACATCAGATTGGGCAGCTGTACTAGAACCCCAAAAAGGGCGGGCATATCGAAGATGAGACTCGAACAAAGAAAAATATGTTATTTTGGCTGATTTTCTTTGAAACAGATCTTATTGCAGAGGCTAGTTTCTATTGCAGAGGCTGTCTATAAAAATACTAAGAAATTTTACACAATCAACGATCATGATCTGGCTGTTATTCAGAAGCAATTATTGAACAGCTCCTTTATAGGATAATGCTACTGTCTTATCCACGTAAAAAGAGAGTAAATTAGAGTCGGACCAGATTTTTAAGTAGATCAGAAGTTATAATTGCATAAAGAGTTACAATATTAGAGTTCCTCCAAGTAATACTGGTATCATTAGCAAAAAGAAAAATTTTTTCATTCATATTTAAGTTATTGATGGCTACAACGAAAGAATTAGGTTTTCTAAAGAAAGCTAAAGGCAAATTTAAGGACACTAACGAGGACAGTCTTAGTGAACTGATAAACACACACTTTGCGGGCTCGACAATTCTGGATAATGCAGATAGGCAAACCAACGTAGACCAAAGGCTAGATAATGTTATCTAGGACTAGAGGACCACAATAGATCTGAAAAGGTCGCAGTGGAATAGGCTGAAAGGCCACCTCTCTTAATCTAATCTAATTTAAAGTTATTGATGTCATTTATAAATATAAGGAAAGGTAAAGGACCTAGTAGTGAACCTTTGGTGCTCTATGCAACTATGCAAATTGCCATTTGCATAATTGTTTTCTATTCCTCAAGTAAGATTGGAACCAACTCAAAGAAATACCTCGAATTCCATAGAAATTTGTTTAGTGCTTGAGAGAACTCATGTGGTACACAAAACGTACCATCGTTGGTACATATATTGGATAAAAAGCCGACTTGACTTTGTGACAAAATGTTTGTTTTCCACGAAAAAGAAAATAAGACGAGCTTTTATAAGTCTCACAATAAATTTGAATAGGACCGGTAGTTTGAAGGTATTTATAGTTGCAGACAGATTTTTACCAATCTTATAAAGAGGAAGAATATTGGCTATATTTAGGCACTCGGGAAATATACATCTTCAAAGGAATCATTAATTAGTAAGACCACGACTTCCGACACATATGTTGGGAGATTTAACCCTTAACTACCATGGCCAAAAATAGTAAAATTTGTACCATGGCAGGGTCAAATTTGACCCCCCATTGTTTTTTGTATCAAAAAATATTCTTTTTTTAACTTGTTTTATTTTAAATTATTTTGTTTGCAGCTACTTTTACATTTATATAAAAATAAACGAATTTGGTTAATTAGATATAACTTTATTTAAAAAAAACTTTTGTATTCAGTTAAATTAACATAGCTATGCGCTTTCTCGAATTATAAGAAAAATAATAACAATGTGCAGTTTTTTTATATCCAATAGTGAAATCTAGGTATTATAGCTCCTACCTAAAATAAAAATAAAAAAAATCGATTTAGATTTCGTATCTCAAAAATGACAAGCATGATTTTACCCTAATTTTCAACACAGCTTATGCATAACGTCTGTATGCTGCAATGATTTTTGCAAATAAAATCTCGACATTTATCGCACGATGAGCTTTCTTTCTTTTGATTTTTGGAATATGGACATATTTTACACACTCTATGAGTTAAATGGGCCTTAATAAGTTCTTGACCTAAAGTGGTTAGAAACAATCTTCTTTCCATTATTTGATTTTGCTGAACTCCATTAAAAATTAGCATTTAATCCTGCAATGTCCAAAATGCGAAACCATATTACTTGAGGCCATCTACGAGTTCTTCTGCTAGTTTTATAGCATGCACATTTCTTATCCAATGAATCCACCCTACCTTTTGTCTCGTTGTAAAAATTTATAATCTCTGGCTTCCCATTAACTATTGTATTGGAATCATGCATATTTTACACTAACAACACTGCACGATTTTCTTTTGTTCTTCACAGGAACAAAAGATACAAGGCTCTTGCTTCCTGTAAAATCAAATAAGGCAGAATTAGGTGGCCTGTTTTTTTGGGGTTGAAATCCAGCAGGAATCTCTCTTTTATTTCTTTTTAGAGTTCCAACATATAAAATTTTATGGCTTCCCAGTTCTTTTATGAGCTCAATGGACGAAAACCAATTATCTGCTGTTATGTTTCTATTTGTACCAGAAATTGGTGGAATAAGTGTCAAAACATCTAGAGTGGGGATGGATAACTTTTTTGGATTTGCTGTGCGTGTATCTTTTCCAGTATATATAAAACCATTTAGCAAATAATGTGTCTTAGAGTCTAGATACATCTAGATAAATCCTGAATTGGCACCTTCCTCTAAATGCAATCAGCATTTCATCTATTGTGAGATACTCACCAAAGCTATAATTGGACTGGCAATTAATTATAAACATATTAAAAATATTGGATATAGCTGCCAGTTTATCTCCGTGCGCAATACGTTCTTGTCTAGTAGCTGGGTCGTCAAAACAAAGGCTTCCAAGCAAAAAATAAAATCGGTTTAGTGACATGGTTGCTCGAAATATATCACGGCCAGTACCATTCGTAGCAAATAAAGACCTTAAATCTTCATTATTGGATTTAAATACCCCAGCTAAATATAATAAGGCTAACAAGGCCTTTAATTCAATTATGTCAATATGATTGGTATATTGACACGATAAATTGTGTAAATTATATTTAGAAGCCATATTAGTTATTCGTTAATTGGTTTTCTCAAGAATTTCTTGTAATATATCGTGGCTAATAATACATTCCCAAGCATTAACTGGTTTCCCTGGCGAGAAAAGGTAGGAGAAATTTTAGACCACTTGTACCTATTTTTGCCATAAAACACATCCCTTGAGCCAGCTATATCACTTTCTTCACCCGTATATTCACTACCAGTTTCGGAATTATTAATTTGCCAATTTTTTTCGTCATCATCGTCCCATTCCTCTTCACTGTCTGTTTCGTGAAAAACTCACTGTCACTATCTAGTCCATTGTCCATAATTTTTTGTCCCTCCTCTTCAAGTTCTTTCTGTGTCAGAGGACGTTTATTACGACTACACCCTGCCATTTCAAATTACTCGTTAATTGCACTAGAAACACTTATACCATAAGCGGGTCAAAATTGACCCTATGGGTGCCTAACTCTGAAGTAGTAACAGATAATCTAACGGAATTTTCGTAGATCGATAAATCACCTACCGGTCGAATATTAGCAGAAAGCGCGCAATGCTTAATGTTTCGGTAGCGAAACTTGGCATTAAAAACGCGGGGGGTCAATTTTGACCCCGCCATGGTACTTAAGGATTAAGAGAATTTTCTTGGATAGTCCGTTTCTACTACAGGAAGATTAGCTTTTGATGTCACTGATTGTTTGGATCAATACATATTTATTAACTGATCTTATTAAGAATGAATTTGACACCTTCTTTTGAATAGGAGAGATAATAAAAAGGAAATTGTTGTGGTAATATAGTGGGTGCTATATTTTTACTTGCATTAACGAATTATTATTAGGGGATCATATGCTGTTGATACCCTAATATTAGCCTGCTTAGAAGATGAACTGGTTGGTACCAATAACGACCAAGTTAAATACATCATACGTGAATACGTTCTTATTCTAAACAAAAAAATATTTAATTTGTAATAATAGACGGGAACACATTAAACACCAAAATTGTTGATTCAGAAGTAGTCAGAATGTTTAATTACCTCGAGTCCGTCATTACTTTCTTACACCGATCTTAAACTTATAATTTCATAATAATTTAGAGTAAAATGCACAAACCTTCATTGTATAGACTCAACAAAGCTATTTTTTCTCTCGAGTTTACATGAAAAACGGGATTTTAAAACATAAAATTTTCCTCGGCTAAAAGTGCGACTAGCGAGTCTGGAAAGGGACGGGGGTAATTTTAGTTATTTCTCTCTGTTGCTCTCGCAGATGCGCCTCTGTGAACGTTGAAAATTGTTCGTTCGTTTGTTGTTTAAAATAATTTCGGGACTGAATATGCGTATTTGCGGTCATTCTCTATTTCTGGTTAAGATTATATTTCGTAATTTGATGCTGTTGCGGAGGATCAACATTCTCGTTTTGAAACAGTGTTGTCAACGGTGACGTACAATTTTCAATACAAATTAACTAAAAAATAAGTTACATTTTTTTATTTGGAATAATTATTTAAAAAAAAAACGTTTTATGTTACGCTTGTTTTGTCTATACATTTCTATGTTGACTTCATACTGTTAACTGCTGTGAATTGTAATAACAGACCTTTTTTTATAAAACTACCTTTAGTTATTATTTTACGTGACTCTATTATAGTCTATTGAGCATTAGGGTCGAGCGAAAAGTTGACCCTACCTATAGGATACTTGCTTCTAAAATTTCAGTAGAAAATAAAAATATCTTCAGGGCTCTACCGCGCATCAAAAAAAAAAAAGAAAAAAATCAAGAAAAACCGAATTCATTTATTTTTTCTTTTTAATAAATAAAAGAAGCTGATTTAATCGATGTTAATTATTTTTTATTCATCATCATCATCATCACTGGCTCGACAACCCTTTTTGGGTCTTGGCCTGTTCAAGGATTCTTCTTCATTCTGACCTGTTTCGTGCTTTTTTTTCCAGTTTTTAATTTTTAATGTTGTTATATCATTTTCTATTTGTTCTACGTATCTCAGCTTCGGTCTTGCTCTTGTTCTTTTTCCTACTGGCACTTGTTTGAATATTTTGTTTGGTATTTCGCCTTCTTCCATTCTTTCCACATGTCCAATCCAACGTAGCCTTCCTATTTTAATGAATGCTATGATATCCGGATCCTGGTATATGTTGTATATTTCAAAGTTATACCTTCTCCGCCAAATCCCGTTTTCTTTTGTGCCCTTATATATGTGTCGCAAGATTTTTCTTTCAAAGGTGGCTAATAACGTTTCCTCCCTTTTAGAGAGTGTCCAGGTTTCTGAACCGTATGTGAGTACCGTAGTCTTATTAAGGTTTTGTATATTTGGCATTTTGTTTTTCTGGAGACGTTATCTGATCTTAGTTGCCTAATTAAGCCATGGTAACATTTATTGGCTATAAATATTCTCCTCTTTACTTCCTCTGCAACGTTGTTATCAGACGTAACTAGGGATCCTAAGTATGTAAAGTTTTTTACCGCCTCAATGTTGTATTCTCCTATTGTTAAATTTGGCAGCTGCCTTATTTGTGCGTTTTTATTTGCAGGCATATAATATTTTGTTTTTGTCTGATTGATTTTAAGACCACTATTTTTGCAGCTCGTTCTATTTTAGTGAATGCCTCTATCATTTCTCTTCTTGATCTTGCGATTATGTCAACATCATCTGCAAATGCTAGTACTTGCACGCTTTTGTTAATTATTGTTCCTTGGGTATTAACTGTTGTGTCTCTTATTATTTTTTCAAGTATGATGTTGAATAATATGCATGATAGAGCGTCTTCCTGGCGTAGTCCCTTCTTCACATATACTGTTTCCGTTAATTCGTTTTGTATCCGGATTTTACTTTCTACTTTTAGTGTTTCTTTTATCAATTCTATTAGCTGTGTTGGTATATTAAATTCTTTCATTGCTTTTGTTAGGAATTCTCGGTTTATATTGTCATATGCGCTTTCGAAGTCTATGAAGAGATGATGTGTGTCGATGTTATATTCACTTGTTTTTTCAAGGATCTGTCGCAGAACAAATATTTGGTCTATTGTTGACTTCTGTCTACAAAAGCCCCATTGGTATTTGCCAACTATTTTTTCAGCGTATGGTCTAAGTCTTTCATACGTTACGTTGGACATTATTTTGTATGCCGCATTCAACAGCGTGATTCCACGGTAGTTTTCACATTCTAACTGGTTTCCTTTTTTATGTAGTGGTACAATAATGCCGCTATTCCACTCCTTTGGTAGCTGTTTATTCAACCATATCTTTCTTATCAGCTCATGTATGGCTTTAAGTAATGCGTCTTCTCCTTCTTTCAGTAGCTCCGATGATATTTGATCCGATCCCGGTGATTTATTGTTCTTTAATTTGTCCACTGCTGTTCTAATCTCTGCTATTGTTGGTGGACGCTTTTCTCTGTTGTCAGCTTGGTCTAATGGTATATCAGGGTTCATCTCCGTCCTATTCACCCCAAGCTTTTCCTTAAAATGTTCTGTCCATCTTCTAAGTATTCAATTCTTGTTGTTCTGTCAATATATTACCCTCCTTATCTTTACACATCGTTGTTCTCGGTTTGAACTCTTTTCTGCTTTTGTTGAGTTTCTGGTAAAATTTTCTTGTCTCTGTTGGTTTACATAGTTCTTGTAGTTCTTGAAGTTCTTTGTTGATATATTCTCTCTTCTTTCTTCGGCTAATTTTCTTTTCTTCTTTACGTAGTTGTTTATATTCTTCCTCTGCTTGTCGGGTTCTGTGCCTCTGTTGCATCTGTAGATATGCTCTGTTTTTTCTTTCTGTTATAGTTTGACATTCTTCGTAAAACCAGTGATTCGTTCTTGTTCTTCTTTCTTTACCTTTTTTATTATTTTAGTTAAAAACAGTGTCATTAGAGCTCTATCTTACACCCAAATAAAACTGTTAGCAATATTTTTGGAAATAAAACACATCAAAAATCTCATCAAATAATGTTGTAAGATGAAGTTAGTTCAGTCTTCAGTCCCATTGTGATAGCCGTAGCGACAAGATCGTTATTGTAATAATAAATTGGTACGTAATGAGTTGGCCAGTGAAAGGCACTAGGGGCACTATTAATTGTCCTATATTTTGTGCACCTGCGAATATACTTTCTAATATTTTCCCAACTATAGGAGATGTTATGAAGCGATATCTACTTATTAGAAATGAACTAAAAGGTATGGATTCCGGCAAGGATCCTCGTGTTCTTGTTATTTCTTAATTACTTACCAGTGAAATCAAAGCCATCTGGGAAAAAGCTTCAGTTTGCACTGTATCAAGCAATCGTATTATTCGAATAATTCGTGGTATCCTGAGTAAGTACCAAACTCTCGTCAGATATCCAAAACAAAAATGTTATCAGGCTTCAGGCTTATAATTTAAGAGTGAAAAAGTTTAATGATTATTCAAGAAAACGCTTTGATATCGCTGCATGTAAGTGTGTTCCATTTGATTTATGTGTTTGTGAAAAAAAAAAAAAACGTAAAATACCACCTCTAAAAAGAGACTATACAAGATCAACGATCAAAGAGAAAATTTGTCATCGGGAACGTTGATGTAATAGAGACGGAAAAAGTACAAGCCAAAGAAGAACGACAAATTAAGGCCAATGAGTATGAAAGAATTTTAAAAGAAAGAGAGAAAAATTATCTTAAAAATCACAATCCCCAGTATAATGTACAAGATATTGTTACAAATTTTGAGGAAGACAATATATCCTATTTATCGGATTCTGAGTTGTCAGATGAACTTGAGAATATTTCAGATAAACACAAGGTTAAACCTAAAACTTCAACAATCATATCATGTCGCAGTACCAATTAGCAAATGAGATTATCTATTCCCAATTTGGCACGGAACTTGGCATATTAGACCGGTCCGCTGCAGCACTTGCATCTGCACTACTGCAAGTTCTGGGAGTTATTTCGGAACATGAAATAACTCCCAGATCTCAGAAGTACTTATTGATTGGCAAAATTGCTCTGTTACAATTCTTCTCCTTTTATGTGCTACAACTGATGAGGATATTAGAAAATGTATTAATGGTCAAGACATTTTTCCAACAAAATTTCTGTCATTTCCTTGACATACTCATGCACTAATAAGATGTGTGAAGGTTGTAACAGAAGCTTAAAATTGTATCCTTGGCTATGACTCCAGAGATGGATTTATTCGGGCACGTGTTCATTCAAGAATCATATTACCTCGATTTAACACTAAGGCGCAATACAATGCATGTATTGCGCCTTAGGAGTCTAAAGACAAGTAGCAGTTTAATTCACACACTTCCAGATCACAAATTAAAACACTTCCACGTGATATAACCGATTTCCTGTCCAGGATGTTTCCGAAGCGACCAGTACCCCATCAAGAAGACGAAAATCCTGCTAAACGTGGTAGATGCTGCAATTGTTACAGTGCAAAAATCAAGTCGTATACCTGTATGAAATGTACACAGTGTAGTGCATTCACTTGTAAAAGACATTCTAAATCTAATATTGTATGTATTAATGGTAATGATCAAATAAATTAAAAGTTTTTTTCTGTACAATTTATTAAAATTAGTTAAATTAATAAAGCGTTCTTATTTTTTGACAAAATAAATAATGATACAGTTAATCAATAATTAAAAGTGTCTAAAACAATAAGAAACTACATGGCAGCAAATTGCTGCGGCGCGCCTGATGATGTAATTATTTAGGGCGCGTCTGTCTGAAGGTTAAAATTATTTACAAAATAAGAGATTTTTATTGTTTTTTGTATTAAAAGTTTTTATAAAATAACGGATTTGTATTTTCTTGTCTATTTAAAAGTAGAAGACTTTTTGAAACTATAAAAGTTTTTAAGAAGCCTAATTGTCATTAATATTTTTAGCTTCAGCACTATTACATTAGAAAATAAAAATTTTATTATTTTTTTGTTTTATCCTGTAGAACCCTGAAGATGATATAGTAGAAAAAAAAATATGGTTCTCCTCTATGCAGTAACCAACTTTTCCGCGCTAGTACATTTCGAATAAAAAATAAAAAAAATTCTTCATGTTTCACTCCACCCTATTGAGCATCTTAGCTACATATAAAAATTTATGCATCTGGAACCTCGATAGTTAATTCTTTTAAAACTGTTTTCATGATTTTTATTATTTTTCTTTATATTTCTGTGTCTTTTTTAACTAGTATTTAATTTACTAGATTATATAGGAGAGATAAATGATAACTAAAAGAATCGTCTAGAAAATCTTCGAACCCCCAAAAATTATACGAACAAGCTGAATTTTGCCAAGAATATTAATTTTGTGATCTTAAAAAAGATGCAAAAAAAGTTTATTGCTTTTATCCCCGGGTTTTTCACTAAAACCCCCTTAAGGGGGTAAAAACACAGAATGCTCGATTGACCAAGAATCTGTTCGCCGTTGAAATAAATGTTCGTCGAGAAACAACGCTTAAAGCGACCGTCCATTTTGAATATCAGTTACAGGCGCGGAATTAAGGTCGATTCAGACACATCAGTCACGTCTCGTCACAGTACTGGTGCCGATCCGAACAATCCGTCATACAAAATATTCTTTAGTAGAAATATGGCGCCGGCATTCACATTCATCAGGCGACGAACAGTTTCCCAGCTGTCAGATAATTAATAGTTCTGTGACCAAACAGGACCGGGTCGGCGCCGAGACTGTGACGGGACTGATGTGTCTGAATCGACCTTAAATGTTCAATATATATCAGCTTCTCGGTAAAAATTCGATATCTTTTAATTTAAGTATCCTGTTGACTAAAATCAAGATGTTTTTAAAGGTAGAGTTTGGATATTGTATGCATTTTTTTATTTTGCCGCAAATAAACTCTATAGATTCTATAAAGGTGTTAAATAAATAAACGTGAAGCGATTTTTGTCATTTTTTATGATTCTCGTAAAATCAATTCAATCTATGCCTTTCATTTTCTGGCCACTATAAAATTTTAATTACTAGAGTCTAACTTTTAAAACATGTAGCATGAAATTTTAGTTTTGAATTTTGGCAAAAAATGTGAGCCAATTAAAATATGCTTGAAAAATGCTGGATTTAAACTTTTACATAACAAACAATCTAAAATATTTAAAACTTTTTTCTTCAATTATCGTGCGTGCAAATACTCCTGACCACGGCGCAGTAGACGAAATTTGGTTTAGTCCCCACCTCCATGCGAAACGCATTGTACTATGCACTGTATAATTCCACTAACAATAGAACCTTACTGCCTTTACCTGAACTTGACTCCGCCTTCGCGCAGCTCCATGGTCAGGAGTGCTTGAACTCTCTATACACTAGTACGTTTTTCAGTTGTAATATCCCTAGGAAATTGATAACAGACGAGATAATTTCATGACAATCGAAAGCTCGTTCCTTGGTAACAGCACGAAGCCGAAGGCTGAGTGCTGTTACCAGCAACGAGCTTGAGAAATTTGTCATGAAATTATGAGGCATTCATCAATGTCCGAGGGATATTCGGCGGATAATTTTTCGAAAAAAAAAATTATAACTCAACATAACGAAACATTTATTTATTAAAAGTACAGTTAGTGAAAGTACAATTATTAAAATTTAAGTTAACATTAGATTCGTTGCTGTTCTCTACTATAGAAGATCTATTACCACGCATAATATTTATCTTGTTGTGGTGTTAAGTTTGACATTTTGAAATTTATTTGGATGAAGTTGTCAAACTCGATCGTGTTGTCATAGGGATTGAAAATTGCACTGAATGCAATTATCAGTCTAATGTTGGTATGATTCGGTGCAATTGTTCCACATGACACAAAATGACGAAATTTGAATGGTTGTTAGAACAGTCGAAAAATTATCAAAATAATCAAACTTCTGCTATAAACTACATCTAAAATTGTTTTCTTGGATGCATTTTTCATGACGTGGGATAGTTTTTAATGTAAAACATTAAATTCTGCGTTTTTTATTCATATTTCAAACGCCTTATATTTGTTGCCACAACTCAAAGTTGAAATTTTATGTCATAGGTTAAAGATTGATCTCTAAAAATAAAAATTTTGCTACGACTGGTCAATGAAGGTGTTTAATTTTATTGATCTCACGAGAGATGTACAAAATGACAAAAACCAAAAAAAAAAATTTATTTATTTTATCACCTTTATAAAAACTGATTTTATTCCAGACAGAATATAAAAACTGCAAACGAAAGCTGCAATCTTTACCTTTAAGACGCGTCTTGATTTTTGTCGATAGGACACTTTGATCAAAAGATATTAAATTTTTACCATCGAATTGATACCAATTTTATTAAACATTGATTTCGCGCGCGTAATTGACGTTCAAAATCGAAGGTCGCTTCAAGCGTTGTTTCTAAGAGAACGGTTCATTCTACACAAAAAATGATAATAAACATTTTTGTTTAAAATTATCTCAGCTATATTTTTTATTTAAAACATTTTCAAACATATGGTTTCAGAAAGAAAACTTCAATAGCAAATAGATTAAGTTATTCACTTCTCCTTCTTTATTCTGCTTGATGATCTTCTTCTGGCTGTTTTATCTTTGGCATTTTCTGAACAGTCACACTAGTTTTTTAGTATCTTCTTGGTGCTATTGGGCGATTTACCTTAAAATATCCAATATTTTCTACACTATCCACATAATGTGATGTACAATTTTATGTTTATAACATTCTGTTTTTGTTGGATAGACCAAAATTGACGAAATGCCCCTGAAGATGCTCTAGGAAGCGAAAGTACTTGGGCAAGATTTATTTAATAAAACTGTGGTCGATATCTGCTTTTTATTTGATCAAATGTTATTCCATTAATGTTTTTCCTGTACTAACAGGATCTCTTGTAAACTGTCTTCCAATGTTTTCACTTCTCTCTCTATAAATTGTTACGACAGATCGATGAGATTTATTTCACATAAAAAAATTTCCTTGAGAAAAATGAAGAAATAGAAAAAATCTTTTTTTTCTATTTCCTTCGTAGCCCAGTTTTATTGATATTTTATTTTATTTTCTAAATCGATTTTTAAATCGTTTTGTTGTTGTACTATTTAATTTATTATTACAAATTAAAGTCTAGGAATAAGAGAACTTTTCTTTTTTGACGTTATATTTTTCTGTCCAATTTGTGCAGAACATCTATCACGATATTTCTGGTCATCCAGGCCTTCTTGTTGTAGTACCTGTTGACTTGGAGTTTATTAACACGAAAATTTCCAAAACATTTTTACTTTTACCAATCACTAAAGCATTTTCTTTCTCCCCATTTAAATTTCCACACAATAATACGGTCAGCTTTTTCTTAGCAGATTTACCCCCAGCGCAACTTTCATTACTAAATGTAAAAGTTTTACTAGGTAAGAAACATTGTCAAGGTTAAATTTGCAGCCTCTCTAGAAATTGCTCTAAATTGATTGTTAGGTCCTAAGCAAAACTTGTCGAGTCAACCATTGGTAGCTTTAAAATTCAAACTTAGTTCTTTCATTGCCTCTAAAGCTCTTTCTTTTATTATCGATCCAGATAATGGAATGTTTTTACGTCTCACTTTACAAAACCAATTGTACACTATAGTATCGATGGAAACACCTACAGTTTTAATCATTTTTTTTTTGTTGAAGATTTTCACTTTTAGTATACCACATAAATCGGCTTTTTTATTTAAAATTTCACTAACTTTTTTCTATTTAAAACTTTTCGGCCAAATCTCGATTTTTTTCATATACTTCTATCACTGATATTTTTTCTTTCAACTTTAAAAACGTTCTTTTAGTAAAAGACATCGTCACCCTTAGATCAGAATATCACAACTAAATAAGAAATGTGTAAACAAGAATAATAAATTCTAAAATGGGATTTTCCAAACTCGATGTACCTAAAGTACCTAGTTTTATGACCGTAAGTCTCTACTTACATAATTAGTTTTATGACTACAATAAGTTATGTACCTATTTGAATTTTCGGAGCCCTAATTTTAATCTTTTAATCGCCTTTACCTGACCTTCCATGGGTGACAGTTAAAATTACAATTATTTCTTAGAAAAACTAAAGGCAAAAAGGGTACCTTGTTCAAAGGTGTCTTCCTATTTACCCACATATGAAATGTTCGGTGACCTAAAACCTGTCTGTTCAGCAGAGGTTTCCGTTGTGGAGAGGTGTCCATTGACAGAAGTTTTACTGTACTATAAATTTCACTTAAAAGTAAACTCCAAGTAAAAACCTAAAATTTTAAAAAACTGCAAACTTGTAAACACCCAAATGGTTTTACTTAACGTAATACGAGCAGGTTTTGTTTAATTTCCTTCTTGTACCATGTTCCTTTCAGATTTATACAAAAATTGTTGCATTGAATTTTATGTTGATTTTCACATGCTTGCATAAATATCTAAAATCTGTTAAATGCGCTATTCTTCACAAAGGATTTATGTTCATTTATTCTGACATGCAATGGTCTTGATATTTCTCCTTAATAAAAGTTTTTGCATTTACAATGATAAAATCCGCTGTTTTTTCTTGTTTTTTATTAGGTTTTGTTTTGTATAAAATGGAGGTAACGTTTTTGCTGTTAAATGTTATTAAAATGTTGAATTAATTGCCTGTAAATCTTAGGCTATTTGTAGAACAGGATAGAGTTCTATGGTATTCTGTTCCATTTTATCTATTTTATACTTAAACATATAATGAATCTTATTTTCTACTAAAATTGTGTAGAATAATTTGAATAATATAAAAGAACGACAATATTTACAAATGTAACTATATTATAATATTATATAATAGAATAAATGTTAGTCTACTTTTGTATGCAGTGTCAATCTCTCTTTGTTAAATGGATATAAAAGAAAAACTAACCGAAAATATGGTTTTTTAATAGAAAAATGATGTTTTCATAATTTCAAATATTTGCAGTGGTCCTATTCATTTTAGACAAATGCATTAAACATAAGGGGATATACATAACGAGGAGTTCTAATGTTTAAGTTCAATTAAAAATTTACTGAACCATAGTACACGACAAAGCTGTAAATAAGAACGGACAAAGAGTTGAAAATCCTCTAGAAAACATCCAAAGCTGCACTTTAAACAGAAACGACCGCAAAAACCCGGCATCGCCATCAATCCTGCTTTCCACAAAAACCTGGTCGTGCTAAAAATCCGCCCAAAACTGCATTTCAGTCCGCCATTGGAACAACCATGTATTTTTAAAGCTGGATCAAGTGAGCTTTTTAAGCTCCCCACTCGAAAAAACGCTAGCTTGAAGCGCCGCCTATTCGGAATCCTATCGACCGCGCCATTGGTGGGAAAAACTTTCCAGCTCCGCATCTCATTAAGGAGACTTCGGAATTTTACCGCGCTCGAATTTCAGCCCTATAAATCAAGAGCACTGGGATGGGGTGACCAGGGTCGGCGGTAAGGGCTAGTTTCGCGTAACAGCGGTATCATTAATACTAAAGCCGTGGTCCTCAGATAGCTCAGGAAGTCTTGAAAACTGAGAAAAATTGGCGGCACTTACTCCTCGAAATTTATTGCCAATTAAAGGTCGTGTATCATTTTTTAGGAGACTTTTTACTGACAAGATGAAGTGCCTTTGACTCATTTTTCTTTCTAATACCCTCTTGAACTTTACGTGGTCGGTATCGTAGATGATCGATATCTTCCGTTTAATTTATTGAAAGGCGCGATTTTATTTATGTGAGATTGCTCGAGCTTTAATTATTCCTCCGAATTCGTTGACGGTTTTATAAAGACTTTGCTGACGTGTACTATCCCATTATTCATGCAAATTCAATAAAAATCATGATAAAATATAGGCTGTCCTGACCACACGGTAATAAATTTATATTCCTTAATTGCTTAGACTGATGGTTGTGAAATAAACTGTATTTTATTTATACTTAACTCTAGTTTAATTATTACTATATATTTACTAGTTTTTGGAAAAGGCATATATTAATTGTATTCAATTATTTCAAATTAAATTATCTATTTTTTGCAAGATATTTTTTAATAACAACACATAAAACTTTGTTAATTTATTATAAATTATATTATTACTAATAGGTACGTATTAGAGAAAATAAATTTTCAGATTTAACACAAGGTGAGACAGATAAACGGCCACTTAGAAATATTTTGAGAACTAAAGGTAACTCAATCATTAAAATTTAAATGAAGGGGTTTGAAAGAGTTACCTATTTAATAAAAATATTTTTATATATTTGCTACTTTAGGTTATATCGGACTTCGTTTTATAATGAGACACCCTGTATATTTTGATAGTTTAGAAATATTCACGATATTGTTAACATTATTCACTACACCTACTGTGAACCGCTTTTGAGTTATAATGGTTTTATATGAAAAAACACTTTTCTACCATGTATATAAAGTTCAATATCCTCTACTGTAATTTAAATAAAAGCTTAAATTCTTTATAAACTTATTATCCATATACAGCATTATCGTTTGCAGTGTAAAATTGCCTTTTTTCTTATACAGAATGCTGTCAAAATTGGCATAAAATCGGCATACTAGATTTTCGCCTATAGTCGGACAATTTTCAATTAAAGGTGACTAATCTACAAATTGAACTAAACGGTAGCGGCAACCATGTAAAATGTCAGCAGTAAATTCTTATCGGGGTCATTTTTATTTTGTATGCTTTCGCCCATAAGTGAAAAAGTAAGATAGTCCCCATAAAATTTGCCCCCGTAACAATATAAATTGGTGCGATTCAAGACTGTATGGTGAGACAAGTTTATTGAATAGTTTAGAACATCGGTAAACTTATCAATATTTTGCTGGTCTACATATATATTTACGTTCTTAGAAAGAATGGAAATGAGATAAATATCATATCTTAGTTTATTTCTTCCACATTATATGTGCATAAGCGTAGTGTGTTCTATTTCTTGGTAATATATTTATTAAATAGATTTTATTATTAAGTTATTATTTTAAATAGGTTTGAGGTAAGTAAAGTAAATTTGAGGCAAGTTTATTTTTTATATAGTATTAACCCCTTAACGGCCGCTCAATATAGAAAGAGAAATTTGACAATTAATTTATTAGATTGGATTAAAAACACATAAATTAAGACTAATCTACAACCAAAAAGATTTTTTTTCTTATTTTCAAGGAAACCAGTACAATTTTTAATAAAGGAACATAATATTATATCTTAAATGTAAATTAAATTTTAAGGTGAAAATTTTTGAAACATTCGAGGTGTAGATGTTTCTACACCTTTTACATAAATAAATTGTATTACTTTTGCACATCCTACATTCTTGCACTATCGTCTCTTTTTGTAATGTGGCCAATATTGACTAATCTGGTTTCATTTGGTAAAGCAAAGTTAGATTGACCTGAAATCACCTTCAATTAAAAATTGTTTTAGTATAATACCTATTTTTCTAGTGGGATACCCTATATGTGATTCATTATTTTCAAAAAATATGTTTTTCACTATCGATCTGTATTATTATTCTCTATACCTATCTCTGGCAGTTTTCAAATAAATTAACTTTATATACATTTTTGTCACAAAAAAAAATTTTCGTAGACTATATTGTGTTAATTTACAAGTTTCATATTGTAAGTTAAAATATTTCAAAAGATGTTATTAAAGATAATATTTACTAGCTTATTAATATAATAAATGTTAAGTTTATATAAGATATAAGATATAAAGAGCTACTAATGATAATCAGATTATCATTAGTAGCTCTTGATATTGATCAATTTCGTTAAGAGTTTGAAGGACTTTATTTATTATAGATTTTTCAGTAGTGATAGGTTCAGAGAACACCTAATTTTTAACATATCTGCAAATATAGGTTACAATGTGATCTTGGTGACCAGAGAAAGGGATCTCTATTAGCTATCCATCTATCGCTAAATATTTGAACAAGCAATGTGCCGACTCCTCGAATATTGTGAGCCGTTGCTCCATCTTGTTGAAACCAAACCTCGTTAACCTTATTATTATGTAAATTGTGCAGTGCCGGTACAATAACTTGACGTAAAATGTTGCAGTAACGCCCTCTGTTTAAATTTTCGTCAAAAATCATAAGAGCGACTATCTTATTATTTTTCAATGCATAAAAAACATTGAAGAAACGGAGTGGTTGATATTTACCATCCCACGTAGGTTGAGGATTTTCTTCGCAAAAGAAAGTCACTAGAAGTGACTTTTATGGCGGTATAAAGGGTCCAATGATTTTTTTTAATTATATGAATTGTTCGATCCGATACCTGTAACAATTGCTCTCATTACCGTAAGGAAGATTTTAAGTTAGCTGCAAAATATCCCAGGAAGTCTATTTGTAAGTCTTTATTATCGACCAAACTGTAAACAGTTGTTCAACAAACGGTTTACAGTTTTATGATTTGGTCGAAGTTTGGATGGGTAACTCATCCACTCTCCCTCAGGGTTTGGTTTTCGGGACTCTGGGGTCTTCAGCTTCTTGTAGTTTTTCCACCTTTCTCTTCACAATAACAATTAAACATCGCATATCTTTGGTAAATTTGACAGATCCAACTTAAACATAACTACTCTTACAGTTTCACATATTCTCACAATACACCTCAAAAGCCTATTAAACTCACATACCTACCTAAACTCAAATTTAAAACTCATCCTTTTTTATTTTTATATTTCTCAGACACCAAATGTTCCTTTTAACATATAGGGCCTTTTTGTTTTTCTTGAGTTTTAATTTGAGCAATGTATGAACAATACGATACCAAACCACCTTTCAGCCATCCGTTTTCTGTTGTTCTGGCATACGTGTCCACACACAAAAACAATCTACCATCTTTAATTTTCACACATAATCAGGAATTCATGTTCATGTACTTATAACTTGAAAAATCTTTTATTTTTAACAGGTGCCAAATGTTGTTTTTTTGACATAGAGGGCCCCCCTTGCTTAAGTTTTAAGTTAAGTACTACATGAACATCACACCACAATCACATTCTTTTCATATTTTAATTTCAGCTCAACAACAGATCTAAACACACTTTTTACTACAACATTCCTCATTAATAAATCTTATAGGACCCATCTTCCTACATGTGCCTTTTTTTACCATTTTCTAGGTACCAAATGTTACACAACATACAGGGCCTTTTGATAAAATTTTTAGATTAGAACCAATAAATCCGTACACATGTAGAGTTGGTTACCTGTTGATCCTACAAAATTTCATAAACTCCAGTTTACCCACATTAATTTTTAAAAAAACCAATTTTTTTCAATGTTTAAAATATAGCCATATGATTAATTCACATTACAGACTACAACATTGATGGTTGATACTGTTACATTATTATAATTTTAATTTCTCAATTTTAAATAATGCTGACATCTGTCATTTTTAGACAACTACCGTAAGTTACACTGACTGCTCTGACACAATATCCGTTCTAACATGTCAACAATGTCATTTTGATCAGTTGTTATCAACAGGTCCTCGAAGACACTTCGTCTCAGGACCATTTTATCTATGTAGGGTCATACGTCGCCATGTTACCAATTCCAACGGTAACTCAAACAGCATGAGCTGTAACCATATATAATGTAAAACAACTGTAAATTTATAACATATAAAGGGTTTTGACCCATATATTTTGGTGGCTCATAGCATGTATACCTCGTACGTATTAACAACAATTTTCTTTAACCTTAGTCAACATTTTAAATTCAACGTTCTTTTTAATTAAAGTGGTTATTTACTTTCAGGTTTACACTGATGATGGATTTAACAATCTGAAAACGTTTTGTAATATATTTGTGATAGCCCGTTTGGGCATTTTATTATATACCTTTTATAAAGGATTTGAAATAATTTTTTTTTAAGTTTTGATAATTTTTTACTTTTAATACCATTTTTTCTATGTTCGGCATTAAGGACCGCAGTGTGTCCACTCATGTAACTTTAAGAGACGTGGCTGCCGGAGGGTTAATTATATGGATTACATCGGTAACCTCGGTTTCCTGTCTGATTCATTCTACTCTTTTTTGATCTCTCTTTGTTATACTTAGTATGCATCGCTTCATTGTTCTTTGAATGACTTTCAGTTTCACTATTATCTCTCTCTTTATTATCCAAGTTTCGCGGCAGTACGTCATGATTGGTAGTGTACACTGATCGAATACTTTTTTCTTCAGGTGAAGTGGTATACAGCTATATCAAGAAATATAAAAATAAAACTCTACAAAACAATAATACGCCCAGTCCTAACATATGGTTTAGAAACCTGGACTTTAACAAAAAGCAATGAAAACATGTTAGGATGTTTCGAAAGAGAACTACTGAGGCAAATCTATGGAGCGGTAAATGAAAATGGTTTCTGGAGAAGACGACGCTCTACAACTTCGAACTCTATAGAATATACCAGGAACCAGATATCGTAAAACACATTAAGATAGGACGTCTGAGGTGGGTAGGCCATGTAATGCGGATGGAGCAAACCAACCCAGCTAGAAAAACGCTCCTTGATAGACCTATTGGTCAAAGAAGAAGAGGAAGACCCAGAACAAGATTCCTAGATAACATAGACCAAGATATAAGAAATATGGAAATACGTGCTTGGTGGAGGAAGGCGATGGATAGGGACGACTGGAAGAGAATTCTTGGGGAGGCTAGGACCCATACAGGGTTGTAAAGCCAAAATGATGATGATGATGAAGTGGTATTCTGCATTTGAATATAACTGCATTTTTACTTAGACAATAATAATGCAAAATTCAAAAGCAAATACAAAAATGTGCAAACGCATATGCAAGTGCTTTTGTGCATATTTGCCTATCTCTGGTAATCATAATAAAAGTAAGAAGAACCATTTATTTGTATATGTAATACTAGAATCATGGTATCACATTAATAGACATTAATGCCATACAATAATAAATAGCAAAAAACAATTAGATAATACCAACAAAAAATAGAAACTCTCAAAGTGGTTGTGATTGTCAATAATGTACGCAGTTGGGCTCATAAATTAGCAATTCCGCAGCAAGATCTAATAAAAAGAACAACTATTTTCTACACACGCTCACACGTTGATTGGCCTAGATTAACGATTTTTATTCATCCATATCCAAGTTAGTGAACTGCTTCTTTGCATCATCTACACTTCCAAAAATTTGGCGCTTTCGCAACCAACAGCACTTAAAACCGAAATTATAACACGTGAATTTATAAAGACAATAATTTTTTCTTGTGAGACATTCCATTATAACAAATTCATTGCCCTTTAATTTCGAATTTATTTGTGAACACTAAATCCCATTTCCATTTGTTTATAAACATAACTACCGTTGGTAGTGCTTCAATTCGACCAACAGTTCGATCTTGTTTTTGCCAATAAACTATCTTGACATTTCTGCAGTAATACAATAAATGTATTACTGCAGAAATGTCAAGATCAAAGGAAAGACGTCTTTGCTGTATTTATTGACTCTAAAAAGGACTTTGATCGAGTACAGCATCACAAATTAATTACAATATTAAAAGATAAAGGAGTTGATAGTCAAGACATACGATTCATAGAAAAGTTATACTGGCGTCAAACAGCGACAGCTTGCATAAACGGAAAATCAACAGAAATATGTAAAATACAAAGAGGTGTCAGACAGGGTTGTATACTATCCCCACTGTTATTTAATTTATATTCAAATAGAATATTTAAAGAAGCGCTGCATAATTTGGAATGGGGCGTGAAAGTTAATGGAATTCTGATAAATACAATCAGGTATGCAGACGATACAGTTATTTTAAGTGATAATATGAATGGATTACAATGCCTTTTAAATGCCATTGATACAGTGGGAAGAGAGTTTGGCCTAAACATAAACTGTGCAAAAACAAAACACATGGTGTTTAGCCGTTTAGCACATCAAGATGCACGATTATATGTTGATGGTCATATAATTCAAAGAGTGTCCAGTTTTAAATATCTTGGTTGCCATATTACTGAACGACTAGATCCAGATCAAGAGATAAAATGTAGAATCGAGATAGCCCGCACGACATTTTTAAAAAATGAGGTCATTCTTCTGTAATGATCACTTACAACTTCAACTTCGAAAGCGTATGATTAAATGCTACATTTGGTCAGTCCTCTTATACAGTGTCGAAGCATGGACAATAAAAATATCCACCATTAATCGTCTGGAGGCCTTTAAAATGTGTCTGCACAGACGTATACTAAAAATTCCATGGACGGGAATGCTGACAAATGTGGCAGTCCTTGAGAGAGCAAATGCTGTTCGCGAGCTGCTTTATAACATCAAATGTAGAAAGATGACCTATTTTGGACACGTAGTAAGGGGAGACCGATATAATATTCACCAACTTATTATGATGGACATGATGGATGATAAAATCGAAGGACGCAGAGGAATTGGTAGAAAGCAGGCCTCTTGGTTGAAGAATATCAGGGAGAGGACAGGAATAAAGAAAGCTGAGCAACTATTTAGAATAGCTCGAGACAGAGACAGTTTCGCCATGTTAATCGCCAACGTCAAGCGGACTTGATAGGGCACGTTAAGAAGAAGAAGAAGTATATTTAGTTTAATATTAATAATTTTTACTACCTGTTGATGTAGTTCGTCTGTCTCACTCATAGGAATATGTTTAAATACGAGACCATTTAGTATATAATTCTGATAATGGTGTTCCATCCTTTTCTTAGTGGAATTACACTTACGTCTTTATGATTCTATTATGATTTTATTATTATTAAGTGATTTTTAAAAAGCCGCTTTAAACATTTTAATTCTGTAAAATGGGCTGTTACATTTGGGATTATAGACGGAACCCAAATCCATAGTTTGATCCTTAATAAGCGATTTGAATGCCCCATGTCATCTTTTACGTCGCTTTCTAACCGCTTAATCTGACTTTCAAGATTTTCCTGATTCGATGTAATTGACTCTCTTATAATATTTAAGATTAAATTACCGCACACTAGACCAACCTAGCAAAACCTAGTTACAACGCCAGCTTAATTGTTCCGAAACTCTTCATTATAAAAGTTATACAAATTAAAAATAATTTACACACAAGACAGTCTTTTGTGTTTTGTGTTTTCGATGCCAAATCGTAAGCGTAATTTGAGAAATGGTCTACCAAAAGGTGTAAATATTTTTTTTTGTTGATCAAGATCCTCCAAAATCACTAATGGTGATAGATATTTCTATCAACCATATTTAAATTTCCAGAATCACAATTATCACACATTTTCTTAACGTGAGTAGTCATATTTTTGGCTGTGTAAAATGGTATTATTTTATTTAACATATTTGTTTTTCCTAAGTGGCAATAAGTATCGTGTATATTTTTAATTAAGGCTTTATTTAAATCTTCTGAAAAAATAATTTTGTCTTTTCTTTTTGACTTTTTAAAATACAAGTCATTCTTGAATCTGTATTTATTAGTTGTACTTTGTACATCAATATTTGAGCGTTGATCACTTTGATCAAATTGATTCAGTTTACTACTGTATTTTCGTGAGATTCAATAATTCGAATTCTACTTAAAAAATCTGCTACTTGGTTATATTTTACTAGATTCTACTTTACTTTTAAAATATATTGAGAACAGTAGAATATCAGGTCTTCCAATTCTTCATCAGTTCTAGCATTCATGTTTAAATTTTTGTGATCTGAATATAATAAGAACTCTTTTCTAAGAAGTAAGTGTTACCAATATCTAAATATAGTTTCTTATAGATATAATAAATATATATATATATATATATATATATATATATTATATCTATAAGAAACTATATTAACAACAAAATTTATTAGGGCTGCAGTCAGAAGTTTGCCCGGGATGTTACAGAAACATTATTAGGATGTGAATTGAGGCAAACAATGTAAATAAATCGGACTAAATACCAAAAGGCTAGATGAAAAAGTTGTTAAATTTTAACTGAAGCTCTTAAAAGGGAATAAAGTCTAAAAGACTAGAAATAAATTTTAACAACATTAAATTTCTCACACAATCTCCCATTTTATGTTATAAAAAAGGGAACCGAGAGTTGGAAGTGGAGCTTAAAACGTGCAGAACCAACATTTCCGTTTTTATTCTGACTTTCTAGGGATTAACCAAAGTAATTTAAATTCAGCTAAGGCGAAGAGACGTGTTATTTTTCACATTTTGCAGAGATTAAAGCAATATTTTACAGGGTTCACGAGCAAAATTAAAGTTTTTCCGACTTTTTCATCCCTCGGCAAACGTGCAGAAACTGACCTTATCTAGAAATGGGAATTTATGCAGCGTATTTTGTCGCGATTTAAAAAGTTTTATTTGTTATTTATGGTCTAGGATGCAACATTAGCTCAGTTTTAATTCGGGAATAAGTGTTTGCTCGTTCATACGAATGTGCTCTCCAAATGTAACATTCATTAGCGTAAAGCTCCAGAATGTTTCCGACAGATATGTTAATTTTGGTTCGCTGAAAGCTTCGAATATATATACATATATATATATATATATATATATATATATATATATATATATATATATATATATATATATATATATATATATATATATTTAAATATATACTTGCATTTAGTTTCAGTTTAAATTTAAATAAAATACTTTAAATAATATATATTTCTTAGATTCTCTATAAATTTTAGTTATTTTTGTTTGATTTGTTCTGTATTTTTTTTATTTAAAGTCAACCTTATTGGTTATTAAGGGATGGATTTAATGTAAACAATAATGATTACAAATAATAAAAAAATAACATACTTATATGTACGTTGATAAAATTCACTTCCTAAAGCATCTTCAGGGGTATTTCGTCAATGTTGGCCTATCCAACAGCCATAGAATGTCATAAACATAAAATTGTACATAACACTACACTAAACAAGTTTAAAATTATTTAAAAAATTAGTCGAAGCTGCATTCTGGTCGGCAACAGGAGAGAGAATGATTAATACTTATACAGAGTGGCCCAAAAGTCTGGAAACGGCTAATTATCTCGTAAAATGCTAAACATATTTGTACAAAATTTAAGGTACACCTATTTTGGGATACGGAGATTCCATATTTGATATTTACAATGTTGCCAGATTTGCCGTTTTTCTTATATTGTTAGTAACTTTAGTTTTCAAATACATCACCCTGTATATTCAGTCATTATTGGAATCTCCTATTCAATACGAGTTCAACCATATGTAACACTTATGATTTTATGTAATCTGGAAGGTCATAAATACATAAAACCCAAGTCTTGCAACGCCTAAATTGTTTCAATAATTTTTTTAATAATTTTCAAATACATTAAAACGTAACAATTGATAGTTTAGAACATTTTTTAACATAGTACTTACGTTATTAAGTGTTCAAAATGTGCTCAATTTGTGAGTTGACAGCACCCTAATCGATGGTAGAAGGCGTCTACCACATTTCTCCATAATTGTCTAAAACTTATTCGAGATTCATTGATAATTCGTTGCCTTAGCTGTGCAAGACTTGCTGGTTAAGTTTTGTAAACTGAATTTTTCAAGTATCCCTAATAAAAATAATCTTTAGGATTGAAATCGGGTGAACGTGTAGGCCATTCAATTCTACCTTGTCTACCAATTTATCGTCCAAGAAATATCTCATCTAAATATCGCCGAATATTTACACCAACTATCTGACGTTAAATTTTTTTTGACAAAAAATGACCCAATTGAATAAGTATCTACTATATCTGACCATACATTCAATTTTTGTGGTCTTTGAGTATGGTTTTCACGCATTCAGTCTTCAGTGTGAATTTATGTCACACCAGTACCTTAAATTGTGTCGATTTACACTTCCACACAGTGTAAACGTTTCTTCATCGGAAAAACATATTCTGTTAACGAAATTTTAATAATTTTCAATTTTATCCATCATTACCTCAGTGAACTCTAATCTACGACCAAAGTCATCTTCACTTAATTCTTGCAATAAGTTAAATTTATTTTTACGTAATAAACGTAAGACTGAAGAATGACCTACATCATGTACTTGTGCAACCCTGCCTGGGGATGTATGTGGATCTTTAACAAAACTTTGCTTATATCTGAAGTTTTGTTGTCATTGATAACTCGTTTCGGTCAACCTAATCGGTATCTATCGTTTACTTCTTCAGATTCCTCAAATCGCCTTACAGTTTTTTGTACTGTCGTCTTATGAATAGGAGAACGGTTTAGAGAACGGCATTTTAGAGAAGCAATTTAAATTGCAGAACCTTTTGAACCACAACTACTGTCGATTTTAGTTCACAATTTAAATGGTAAACAAATCTCAAAATCACAGCATTCTCCATTTAAATATTTAAATTTATTAAAACCTACATATTTTGCACTGTTTTAGGTATTTAAGATCTTTCAGACGACATAAAATCAAGTGAACATATGATTGAACTCGTGTTGAATAGCTGAACTCGTGTGAAATTCACACAGAATGCGTGAAAACCATACTCAAAGACCAGAAAAATTAAATGTATGGTCAGTTATAGTAGGTACTTATTTAATTGGGTAATTCTATATCGAAAGAAATTTAACGTCAGATAGTTGGTGTAAATGTTCGGCGTTATTTAGATGAGATATTTCCCGGACGATAAATTGGTAGACAAGGTAGAATTGAATGGCCTCCACGTTCACTCGATCTCAATCCTAAAGATTATTTTTATTAGAGATACTTGAAAAATTCAGTTTACAAAACTTAACCAGCAAGTCTTGCATAGCTAAGGCAATGAATTATCGATGAATCTCGAATAATTTCTAGACAATCATGGAGAAATGTGGTAGACGCATTCTACCATCGATTAGGGTGCTGTCATGGAGCACATTTTGAACACTTAATAACGTAACTATTATGTTAAAAAATATTCTAAACTATCAATTGTTACGTTTTAATGTATTTGAAAATAGTTAGTATTAAAAAATGTATTGAAACAATTTAGACGTTGCCAGACTTCTGTTTTATGTATTTAAGACCTTCCAGATTACATAAAATCATAAGTGTTACATATGTTTGAACTAGTATTTAATAGGAGATTCCAATAATGACTGAATATACAGGGTGATGCATTTGAAAAACCAAAGTTACTAGTAATATAAGAGAAACTGAAAATCTGGCAAAATTGCAAATACCAATTATGGAATCTCCGTATCCCAAAATAGGTGTATCTTAAATTTTGTATAATTATGTCTGGTAATTTACGAGATAATTAGCCGTTTCCAGACTTTTGGGCCACTCTATATGTGGTTCAATATGTTAGTCTCTTAAAAATTTCACAATAGTTGCAGTGGTACACCCATTAAAAATATCTCTTATACCTGATGGAATTTTATTAGTTAGTCTTTCAGCACTATATTGGGGACACTGCGTTAATACGCGTTTCACTGTTAACGGCACGTCACAACTCGTTCATTTTGGTTGAGGTTCCTTCTTCATGAGATATTTATGTGTGAGTTTGCTGTGTCCCAATCAGAGTCTGGTTAATACAACCTGAAGGAAACGGCTAGGTACGTTGTTACTTCATCGTCCAAAATTTGGTTTAATTTAGGTGGTGGTATGTACTGACTTTACAAGTATATAGTCTATTTGATTTCTTGAAGACTCAGGGTTATTACCATCATCAAATGGGGCTTTCCAAGTGTATAGTCGTCGCTTGGGTCGTTTATACCAGGTGTTTGCAATGAATCATATCGTTTTCATTAAAGAATTCATTTCCAAGGACAAAGTTTACAATACTTAAATATTAGACTATTCTAACACCTGATCTAATTTTATAGTTATGTGTGTGAAAAGCCGATTCCATTAATATTGAGCATGACGTGTTGTTAATATCGAGATATATGTATTAATTTATTATAAATTATTATTATTATCCCAGATTTAGCTATACGGCTCACACTCCCTCGGGGATGGGGAAAATTCACTAATCCAAGATCAAAAGGATTAAGCTTTGGTGGAATCTTTCGGTGTTATCGAGCCCTAGATAAATTGATACGTCGGTGTCTTATTATTATTATTAATATTAATATTGTTATTATAAAAAAGTAAGGACAAAGCAATAAGCTCTTAGTATGCCCAAAAACAATGAAAATTATCATTATAAAACTAATACTAAAGTCAAAAAGAAATTCTAATACCAACCAGATATAAAAAGAAGCAATGGATAACGGAAGAAATTTTAGATTTAATAGAAGAAAGACGTCAATATAAAAACAAAGGGAAGATTTATATCTGTGGCATTCAAAATAAAGGCCTTAACCTATCTTTGTTAGAATCTATGGAAATCAACAAATTAAAAAACACAGATATAATTCTGAATGACCAACTTGAGACAAACAGTTCTCCTCTCCTCAACCTATTTCATTAAAGACTATAAAGTGTAAACGCATGCCAAAAATAGATCACTTGAGAAAGGCAATCAGCCGAAACAGCTGTAGTGATAAGAGTTAAAATAACTTTTGTGGAAGTTTGAAAACAAAGTTTTCAGTGTTTTATTGAGTTACTTATTATATTGTGTATCCTGCCAGTCACGACTTCCACCGGGAATGTTCATTCTTAACTATAAAACGTGTGTGAACACCTATCTTGAATCAATAATCTACCAGTAGAGAATAGATTGTTTGATTTTATTTAACATTCATCGTAACACTGACTTGAATCCAGAAGAAAAAACTATCCCAGGCCACTCCAACATCATTAAACTGTAAATAGGCTATAATTGGTTCTGAAGTTTTAAATTTTAAATGCAATTTAAATTATCCTTTGTGTTGTCTGTGGTAAAAATTGTTTTAATTTACAATACTAATACTAATTTATATATATATATATATATATATATATATATATATATATATATATATATATATATATATATATATATATATATATATATATAAGCGAGGTTCCTACAGCCTCTGCCGCTTCTCGCATTTCGACCGCCATCGTTCTCTGTCCATCCATTCGTCTTCTTTGATGGCTCTATCTCTCATTAGGTGGCGTACATTTTCTTCCCAAGCAACTGATGGTCTTCCCCTTCTTCTTCTTTGTCGTGGTATGTAATTGAAAGCTTTCTTTGGCCATCTATCTTCATTCATTCGCTTCACATGACCATACCACACTAGTTGTCTCGTTGCAATTCTGTCTATACTGGAATATACAGTATTTGTCCTCCTTCTAATATCTTCATTCCTGATATGACCACACGCTCTCCTTAGAAAGTCCATTTCTACTACTTCTTTTCTTTTTCTATCTTTTTTCGTGATCTGCCAAACTTCTGCCCCATGAGTCATAATAGGCTCTACCAAGGTTCGATAGATTGTCAATTTTGTTTCTTGTCTAATATATTTAGACCATAGTAGAGAGTTCAGAATGTTTACCGCTTTTTTTCCCTGCTGCGTCCTATTTCGATTTCTCTTTTGGTAGTGCCTTCCTTAGATATTATAGATCCGAGATATTTATATTCATTCCATGTTTTTGTGTTTCTAATTTCTAACTCTGGATCTTCTTCGTCATCTCCTATTATAAGATACTCTGTCTTTGACATATTCAGTCCATGTTTTCCTGATCATTCGCTATGACTACCTGATCATCTGCGAAAAATAAAGTTGTTAGACATTTACCATCGCCTATGTCTATTCCCATTCCGGATACTTGTTTCCTCCACTACTCTAGCGATGATTGAATATATATTTTAAATAAGCTCGGAGATAGACAACATCCTTGTTTAAGTCCCTTTGTTATTGGAAATAATTCAGATCTAACAGATCAGACTAATACTAATTTCTGTAATTTTATCCCCCCTATTATAAATTTCTATATCCGCGATTAGAGTGTAGGGCTGTAGAAGGATTTTGAAAATTCCATGGTCCCAACAAGTTACAAATGCAGAAGTATTAAAAGACTACAAAAGGATTGCGAGGTCATAAAGCACAGCAAAACAAGAAAGCTGGATTTTAGGTTAGAAAGACAAATTTAGGTTACATTATTAGAGATGCGAAATATGAGATATTAAGGCTCATAATTCAAGGTAAAGTCAAGTGTAAAAGATATACAGAAAGACGAAGAATTTCTTGGCTAAAAAACCTAAGAGTATAGTTGCAGCTGAGTAGATCTTTTAAGAGCAGCCGCCAATAAGGTAAGGATAGCTGTGATGATAGCAAACCTCCGATAGGAGAAGAAACTACAAGAAGAAGAATATCCACGATTATTAGTGGCTGAGTAAAAGTCTAAAGGTTGCTACTACGATCATCTTTGTTAGTCCATAAAAATAATTTAAAATAAATAAAACGTTTTGAAAACATCATTTAGTTTAAGTTTTTTGTTAGTTTTTTTTTTTCGGATGTTAAAGTTTTCAAATTTTTGCAATTTGTTTAAAGTACTTGTAGTTTTTAGTTTTTTTCTCTATAATAATACTCGATAAATTAAATAAAGCTGTAGCTTGTTTTTGATGTTTTTAATGTGATATGATTTTGTGTAGATCAAATTCTCCACAATTATTACCATACGCAATATCATTTCGCCTTTTTTTTTGTTTCAGTAAAAAAAGTAATAATAACCTTTTACGGTGCAACGGATGTATTTTCTGTGTTTTGTAAATTTTAACATTTACTTTTATGTTTTACTGCACATTTTTGTATAAAACTTTGATCAATAACAACCTGGGCTTTTACTAAAGTTAGATAATAGCGAAAAATCACAGTGTCTGTATATACATATACAATAAAAAATTCTATGAACTAAACTGGAGATAAAACTGTTGAAGTATTCCATTAAAAATCCTTTGTGGTGTTACATTCTGAATTTTCTCCGAACATGAAGCAACTACTTTTATATTTTATTTTACATATTTGGTTGGACAGTAACTTTTCATCTAAGTTGTGTGGATTTAAATAAATATATTTTATTATGCTTTTCTCATATTCGCGTTTGCTAACAGACGATCGTAGAAAATGAGCAGATATCACTTAAAGTAATATGCAATATTTATACTAAAAAAAATTAATTTAATGGCAATGCAAGATTTGTTAGAGTTATCTTCCTGATGTCTTGTTTACCTAAAACATTTAAACGAATTGTAAAAAGCAGATCATGTGTCTCCATTAAGAACTGATATTTTGTTCTTCTTTTCTAATAATAGTTATATATCAGACAGATATAGATGTAATAGACAGATATTCATTTGATGTAATGATATATTAATGGGCCCAAGAGTAGTGCATTAGGATTTACCACAAGGATGTGTGCTTAGCCACCTGTTGATTAATCAATATAGATCTTCGCAGTATAGGCTTTAAATGCAATATATTACAATATATAGGTGACTTCTACTTTTACACTTTAATTAATTTGTACCAACACTACATCAATAAAAACGATTAGGTGTGGTGCAAGATAATATTTCTTTAAACAATGGTTTGAATTTACTAAGAATTAATCAGCTATGGGGGTTTTTTAGGTAACATCGTTTACCTGTTGTATTGAGCATTACGTTTTACAACCTTGGTGTTATTGTAAACAGCAGCCTAACTTGGTCCGACCATATTACCTCTGCTTGTAATCGTGCGAACTCCAGACTGTATCTTATTCGGAGGTGTTTTTCGAGAGTTTTAAAGTAATCATTATGTAAACCTTACATTCTTTACGTAAGACCCATACTTAAATACGCTGGAGCAACGTGGTATCCTGATTTGGTTCGAGACAAGACTTTGTTGGAAAACGTTCAAAGAAAAGTCATTCGAATTCCTTAAGGATCGAGAAGACCTTCTTATTCAGAACGACTTAGTATGGCTAACCTAACTTCTTTTGAACTTCGCCGACAACGTGAAGACTTAATTACAACATTTAAAATATTAAAATTCAATTTTGGAAATCTCGCTGAAATGTTTACCATAAATGAAGATGAACGCCTCAGATGTCACTAGTTTAAACTTAAAAAGAAAACTGTTCTACAAGAGCAAGACAGAACTTTCTACCAAATAGAGATTTTGAGTGCTGGAATAACCTTAATCACGACGTTGTCTCTGTTCCCTCTACCAACTCGTTCAAAAACAGACTAGACCGTTTTATATTTTAGTTAAAATATTGTTTTTCTTTTAAAACAAAAATTGTAATTTTGTTATTTTTTTTGGAATTTTGTAATTTACTAGTAGGTTATTTATAAAATTTCTTTGTTTTTGGGCATAATAGAGACTTCCTCTCCCTTGCTTATGTATAATAATATTAAGACTAATAATAACTCCCACAAGCTGGAAAAAGACCAGATTCAGTACTCTGTGGCTCTGTGATTAGTACTAGGTGCACTCAAATCTACTACAAAGAATCTTTTGCTGAATCTATAGAACCTTTCTTAAGATTTAAGATGACTATTTTTAGCTAAAAAATGTATTCCCAAATGCCAATCTTTTTTATTATTAGGCCAACTTGGTTGCTAGCTGCATTTACGTCGCTCAAAATTTCTTGTAGTTCTGCAGAATTATTATTATTATTCAGATCAGAATATTGTTCGTTAGGCCTTTGTTCTGCCAGTTCATTTTTGTTCCGCCAGTTCTGTTTATCCGTCCGTCCGTCTGTCTGTCCAGTCTCATATTGAATAAAATATACTATAATAGATATAGAAAAACTAATGAAGCATTTCGATTTAGTATAAAGTTTTTACTAAAACCTAAATGATTTTAATAACTTATAATGGTTTAATAGTAACTATTGTTCAGTCTATAAAGAAATCCCTGATGCCTATACCTTATCAAACACTTATTTGAAGTTAGCCGAGCAATATCTGAGTACTGTCGCTGCCTGAATTCGTTTTTGTGTATAAAAATTAATCTGCTATGTTATAAGGGTGGTGTTAGTCTCATAATAAAAATTTATCAAATACTTTAGAAACAAAAATAAGTGGCCGATGAAAGCCGGTAGAGGTAGAGGCCGTTAGAGCCCTAATGAAAGTATAGTTCCTTGTCAATCTACAGATTTTTCTGATACTGATGTTTACAACATGCTTGTAGGACTTCATACCAAATCTTCTAAAATAGGACTGAAAATGAATTTAAACAAAACAAAAGTCATGTACTCCGAAGACACCGTGACAATAATAAACGATAAAGTTATAGAAAAAGTTGAAGAATATATATACTTGGGACAAAAAATAATCCTAAATAGGGAAATTCAGACTGAAGAAATAAAAAGAAGAAGAAAGTTAGCTTTGGGCAGCATTCGGTAAACTGAACTATACACTCAGAAATCAACAAATTCAATTACATCTTAGATCTAAAGTTTTTTATGCATGCATTATTCCGATATTAACTTATGCGGCACATACATGGACAATCACAAAAAAGAATATGAATATACTTAGAGTCACTCAACACGCGATGAAAAGAGCAATGCTAGGTATATCACTTAAGGACAAGAAAACAAACACATGGATAAGACAGAAAACCAAAGTCACCGATGTGGTGCAAAAATCATTAAAGTTGAAATGGGAATATGCTGGACATGTAGCTAGGAGCGATTTAAACAAATGGCACAGATCAATTTTAATCTGGAGACCATACCAACACAAAAGACCCAGAGGCAGACCTCCTATGAGATGGACAGATGATCTGAAAAGGACTGCCACGAAAAATTGCCTACAAGTAGCGTACAATAAAAAATAATGGAAAGGAAGACTTGAAGAGGCTTATGTTCAGATGTGGACGTGAATGGCTAGACGAAGAAGAAGAAGAAGATGTTTACAATATATTTTTAATTTACCTCTAGGCGAAGACCTATTTTATTAACAAATGCAATAGGTCAATACATCATTAACAAATTCAACAAGTCAAATACATTATCGCGGCTGAATGGATCAAGTTATCCAAAGCCATTAATTAAATAAAAAAAACTTATCAGTTTTAGTGAATTATATATGATTGTATTAAATGTATTATACATTATCCGTTTTCCTCTAGCTCTTATAATATTTTATCAGATAAAGTCGTGGCCTGGAGCATTGTGATCAGTTGCATCAAATAATATGATAATCAAAATAATTAAAAATATTGTTTTAAAATATTTTGCGTTCAGATATCTTATGCTGTTGATTTAAAAGAATTTTCGTATAATAATTATATTATAAGCAAATCAGTATTTATTTAAAAAAATTAAATCATTTTTTTGTTTTAGATAAGCTAAGAAGGAAGTTGTATATGGATGTGAATTATGAAAAACAAATATGATGCAGGTAAGAGAAAAAATAATTCATACTTATATTTGCTAGTATTTACTTACTATAGTACAGGGTTACGCAATTGAACTGTTACCAACTTCAAATCGATATATCTGGCAAATCGATAATGACAGCTACGTCAAAGTTGGCCTGATAACACTTCAGTATATTGTTTAGCTATCAAAAGTATTTGCATTTAAGTTTTATACATACAACAACAGTAATTCGCAATGGAATTTAAACGTAATAGTGTGATTGCGTTATATTTGGCGGAAAAATCACAACCAGCTATTGTTCGTCAGCTCAAACACCTCAAAGTGAATAAAATGTTAGTGTTCTCTGATGGGATAAATTTCCCTATTAAGCAGTTAATAAACTCTTAAAATGATTGTGTTTACTTGACCGAACGCACCAAATATGTAACCAAAATATCAGAATATATCAGAACTTGAATTAAATATCTAAAAATATTTATACACACCATGACAGATAACTCACAGCAACATTATTTTCAAATAAAATTTTGTAAATTTGTTATACGTTTGATTACAAAATGTACATGTTTAGTTGCCAAAGAATTACTGTAATTTGTTCTGTAATTTGGACTAAACTGAGTTAGCTATAATGTGGGATGTATTTCAATTATTCGTATTGTTACATTTAAATTTAATTAATTAAAGATTGTTAAAGTATGCCAATATTAAACACATCAATTTACTTTTGATATCTTAATATCTTAATATTAATATTAGCATATTTCATAAAACTAGATAACTTAACTTGCAGTATTGAGAAACAGAAGAAGAACTGTCATATGTTAACCTACATCTGTCAAATTTACCACTAAAATCTAATAGATAACATAAAAACTCATTGTGCCCAAGACTGAGATGTAGTACATAAAAGTCCTTCCCCCTTTTTAAATTTAATGTTTGTTTTGTCCCTTCTAAGTGCTTTCTGTTTTAGTGTGTTTAAATTGTCCTTAATTGTTTTAATTTTTATATTTTATATACTCGACTTTGCAATAATCTACCATTTTGCCAATAGAACTTTATCAAAGAAATTTGATAATTACAAGTTGAAAGAATTGCACACCCACACAATTTATACATCTATGCTTATTCATTGTCATAAAACTGTCATCTTCATAAAACAAATACTCAATAAATAACACACATTTCATAAATATATCTCTCGAATAAATATAAATAACTTTAAAATAATACAATGGTATATAACATCACTTTCATTTAACAAACAATCACACACCTATCTCTACTTCATTGGATCAAATCTGTCTCCTCAAGAACTTCCCGTTTAATGTCAAACAACTACAATAGCAGAATTAAGTTCTCCATTCAACAATACATGATAGTTTCAACCATGTTCTACCATCCATCAATTAATAGAGTACAGGCATGTAAGTAATGTTTATTTATTTGCTCGTTTATTAATTTATTACAATCTAATAGACTTCTTCTTCTTCAAGTTCTACTCCTATCGGAGATTGGAAATCATTCTGGCAATTATAATTTTATTGGTTACTCGCCTGAATCGTTCAATTGAACTGCATCCAAACCACTCACGGAGATTGCGTAGCCACGAGATTTTACGTCTTCCTACGCTTCTTCTACCTTTGATTTTACCCTGCATTATATTCCTTAGTAGTTCGTACTTTTCACCTCTCATGATGTGCCCCAAGTATTCCAATTTCCTGATCTTTATGGAATTTAAAACTTCGCATTGTTTTCCTAGTTGTTCGAGAACTTGTTCGTTTGTTTTGCGATCCATCCATGATATTTTCAAAATGCGTCGGTAACACCACATTTCGAATGCTTCTAGGTTTTTAATGTTGGATTTTTTAAGTGTCCAAGCTTCAACTCCATACAAAAGGGTAGAGAAAATATAACATCGAAGCATTCTTATCCGGTGCGATATATTGATATCGCGATTACAAAAAAGTTTTCTCATTCTATTAAAAGTTGACCGCGCAATTTCAATGCGGCATCTTATTTCTTTTGTCTGATCAGTATCTTCTGTGATCCATGCTCCAAGGTATTTGTACGAAGATATTTGTTCAATTTCTGTATTGTCTAGTACTAGCTTAACTTTGATGTTTTGTGCTTTTGTAAATACCATGAACTTTGTTTTCTTCAAATTGATTTTTAGTCCATAATCGTTGCAATATATATTTAGTTGTTCAGCAAGGTGTTGCAGTTCTTCTAGTGTTCCTGCCAAAAGGACGGTGTCGTCAGCATATCTTATGTTATTAAGTGGCTCACCGTTTATTATAAGGCCCTCACTGATCTCGGCAAGCGCTAATTCTGAGATGGCTTCACTGTATAAATTGAATAACAAGGGTGATAAAATACACCCTTGGCGGACTCCACGGCGAATCTGGATATCCTTGGTCAGTTCGTTTTCAACTTTCACTTTTGCTGTTTGATTCCAATAGAGGTTACAGATGATTCTAATGTCTCTACTGTCTATGTTTTTATTTAATAAAATTTCTTTAAGTCGATTATGTTGCACTCTGTCAAATGCCTTCTCAAAATCAATGAAACAGGCATATACTTCCTGATTAATATCTAAGCATCTCTGCGAAAGAACACTTATTGCAAACAGTGCATCTCGTATTCCCAGTCCTTTCCTAAATCCCATTTGTGTATTACTTATGCCTTCATCTAATTTCTTATGTATTCTATGGTGAATTACTTTTAAAAACAATTTCAAGTCATGACTCATTAAGGCTATGGTGCTATGTTCATTGCACTCCTTTGCATTGGCTTTTTTGGGAAGCAGAATGAATGTTGATTGGAGCCATTCTTTAGGTATTATACCTGTTCTATATATGGTATTGAATAGATCCAAAAGAAGATCAATAGATTCAGTATTCACAATTTTAAGTAATTCGATAGGAACTTCATCAGGCCCGGGAGATTTACCATCTTTAGCTTGTTTCAGTGCATATTCAATTTCTTCTCGTATAATGTCAGGCCCAGTATCATCCTTAAATTCTTTTGGTGCTTCTGTTCTCTCTTTGTCTTCAAATAGTTGTGCTATATATTGTGTCCATCTCTGCATTTTTTTGTTTATATCTGTTATAAGTGCACCCCTTTCATCTCTTAGTTGCCTAGTTTGAAGTGTTTTTCTCATTCCTGTTAATTCTCTAATTCTTTTATGCATGTTAAAAAAGTCATATTTTTTCTCAATTTCTTCTAGTTCTTGGCACTGCTCATGTAACATTCTCTCCTTAGCTACTTTTATTCTCTTTTTTATTAATCGATCAGTTTCATTATATTTAATTGGATTTTTTGTTTTGAATGATTTTCTTTCATTCATTAATAGTAGTATTTCTTCAGTCATCCAATCTTTATGTTTTCTATTCTTTGGTTTTAAGTTTTCATTTGCTGTTTTAATTATTGCTGCTTTTATATTTTCCCATTTCTGATCAATGTTATAGCTATTTTTATTCAGTTCTTGGGCATTACGTATATTTTCAGTAAGAGTTTTTACAGTTTGTTCCTTTGTTTGTGGTTCCCTTAATCTCTTAATATCAATTCTACTTTGTGTGGGTTTTTTAACCAGTTTTAATTTGGTTCGTAATGTGACTACTATGGGGTTATGGTCTGAACCGATGTCTGCTCCAGGGTAAGTTTTGGCAGACAGTGTAGAATTACGAAATCTTTGTCTAATAAGGACAAAGTCAATTTGATTTCGGATTATTCTATTCGTTGTATCACCGGGAGATTTCCATGTATACAACCTTCTTTTTGGTAGCTTAAAAAGTGTATTAGCTATTACAAATTCTTCCGTCTGGCAAAATTGTATCATTTCTATTTCCTAAACCATATTCCCCCACATATCCATCCACTCTTCCCTGGCCAACTTTCGCATTGAAGTCGCCCATTACTATTACTATAATCTAATAGACTATTTTATAATAATTTGTGGGTCCCACCTTGTCTGTTTATACCTTTTATTCATGTTTTTATACCTTTTTATTCATTTTATTCATTTTGAAAAAACCACAGACATGTAATATTGGCATAATTATTGTAATTTATAACATCTAATTTGTTTATCTTTATTAGACACCCTACACCCTAATACCCCACCAAACTACCAAACACCCTAATATGGGTTTTTATCATTTCAGCAATTATTTAACTTTGTATCGAGACCTGAAGATGCTTTGCATATTGTATAAAGTGAAACCGGTCGTCTGAATAGTTAAATTAAATTGATTGTGACTAAGTCTTATTTATTATTTCTTTACCTATTTGAAATGGACTCACACAAGCAACACATTCATGATTTAAATTTCTATTATCTGCTATTATTCATATGCAAGCAATGGCATTATATTCATATTTGATTCAAAATGTAACTTTAACAGTTTTCGGTATTTTCCACATTCGTTTCAAAATAATGTACCAAGCGGAAAATGATGATAACCAAAGTTCTACATTCTCCCTACGTTTCTATCTAGTTATACAATTTTAGCAAAACCATTAAACTTTTCATCATCATCCAACCGCATTACACCACTAGATAGACATCTCAAAGGAGCCATACCTTAGGTACACAACGTAAGCAAAGTTTTTAATGAATTTTCGCGATAGGACGTGCTTAGTTAGAGTTTGTTGGCAACTCCCGAGCCCTGAGGTCATCCATCAAGGCCCCCTCTGAACGCCTCACACTCTCAAAGACCGTGCGGGACTGTTGCCACCCCCAAGCAAGGGGAGAAACGGTCTCCCACCGCCCACTTCTCATCCTTCTGCCGTGTTTCAGGAGATGGAGATACAGGGGGAGCAGCGGATGTGAGACAAGCGGAATACATTAAAAAGTTCTCTGCCAAGTATGGAGCCATGATTAATAATGTATGGAGGATACCTATTCATTATATTGGAATGGGGTCAATAATTTATATCTGTTTAATTCGTAGAAGATTATTATGAAGATAAACTAAATATATATTTAAACCCCTTTTTTTAAATTATCTTACATTTTAAAAACTTTTTCTAAAAATTATCATATGAAAAAATGATAGATTTGTTCTTTTACATTTTTAATCTTTTATAGGCATCACTAGACTATCATAATGTCCGTAGAATAGACAATGAAAGTTATATTAAGTGAGTTTTAGAAAGCAATAATTTTTTTAATTCGACATCTTTTGATCATCCTATCGACAAAAATCAAAAAGTATTTTAAAGGCGACTGCACGTTTAGAATTAATAGTAGACCTTTTTAATAAATGTATGTGTGGAGGCCAGGAAATTCCTAAAGATTGGAATAAATCTTATATAAGCTCCATATATAATAGAGGGAATAAAAGAGACTGTTTAAATTATAGAGGTATTAGTGTTGTACGGCAGAATATTAAAGAAGAGGGCTGAAAGACAGATACAAAATATTGAAGTACAAAGCGGCTTTCGTACCGGGAGATCCTGCCTTGATAATATATTTATCCTACGACAAATAATTGAAAAGCGTGTCCAAAGAAGTAGAGAGACCCATTTGGTATTTATAGACCTTGAGAAAGCACATGATAGTGTCCCGTTAAAGAAAATGTTTGAGGTCCTCGAAAGGTCCGGATTGAATTCGACGTATATCCGAGCGATATATAAATTGTACGAAAATGCAGTTAGTTGTGTAAAAATTGGAACCAGAACTTCAAATGAATTTAAAGTCACTAAAGGCCTAACACAAGGATGCTGTTTGTCACCGACACTCTTTAAAATATACGTCCAAGAAGCATTGAGGAATTGGAGAAATAAATGTAGATTTATGGGCATCGAAGTGGGACAAGAAATTCTGTATACATTGTTGTTTGCAGATTATCAAGTGGTGGTTGCAACCGATGAGAAAGATATAAATTATATGAATCGAAAATTATTTGAGGAATATGCCAAATGGGGGCTTATTGTAAACATAAGCAAAACAGAATATTTAAAAATTGGAGGAAATACCACATATATGAGGCTTGAAAACGCAGTCATAAAAGGTTGCAACCAGTATAAACATCTAGGAGGCATCATATCAGCAGATGGCAGATTAAGATATATGTACAAAACCGAATAACCCAAGGGAAAAAATGCATCCGAATACTGAATTCATTACTGTGGTCTAATAAAATAAAGATGCATACAAAACTTCGTGTATACAGAGCAATTGTAGAACCGATTACCACATGGTGCCGAATGTTGGACGATGACAAAGAATGAACGAGATTAAGTAGACGTTGTGGAAATGGATTATCTTAGAAGGTCATGTCGAGTATCGAGAATGGAAAGAATCAGGAATGAGAAAATACAAAACCGTACAGGAATTAGAGATACTCTTTCAGATAGAATACAAGGAAGACAATTACAATGGTATGGTCACGTGATGAGAATGGAGGAGGAGCGGTGGCCAAAGAAAGCCTTACTGTATGTTCCGCCAGAAAGAAGGAATAGGGGAAGACCACCAAATTCCTGGAGAAGAAAAATTACAAAAACAGTGCAATCTAGAGGCTTAGAAGGGGGAGCTTGGAGAGATAGGAAAAGATGGAGGCTGAAATACGGGAAGCGACAATCGCCGTAGGACCCCCGTTATATGATGATGATGATTTTAAAGGCGAAGAGCTACATTTTTTATTTGATATAGTTTTAGTTCAGCTTCTCTCTTGGACAGCAACATGGATATCCAAAATATCCCTACTTTTTATGTAGTTAAGACAGCAAAGTTGAAGATGAACACACTGATTATGTGAAAATCATGCGTGGAGTGAGGCAAGGTTGTATTCAATCATCTAATCTTCAATCTGTACTCTGACAGAATATTTATCGAAGCTTTCTATGAAACTGAAAAAGTTATTCTACTAAATGATTACCGGCTAAATAACATCAGATATGCAGATGACACCATAGTATTTGCGGACAAATTACAACAAGTTCTTATGAACAAAATCACGTATTACAGTCAACAATATGGACTCAATATAAACAAGTTAAGAAGACAAAGCTTATGATAATTAGCAAGAAAACGATAAGAGAAGGTCAACTGTACGTCAACCAATTCCCTATAGAAAGAGTGACGTACTACAACTACCTCGGCATCATAATAAATTAAGAATAGACCAACAACCAGTTATATGTTAATTTACCTTTAATCAGATAGGGGTCTTCTTTAAGAGTCACAACCTCTCTCTTGATACAAAAGTAAGAATGCTGCGATGCTACGTCATCTCTGTCCTTTTTTATGGTGTTGAATCGTGGACCTTGAACGAAGATATGTGCAGAAAAATGGAAGCATTTGAGATGTGGCTATATCAGCGAATGCTTAAGATCTCGTGGACTGACTGAATCACAAATGAGGAGATCCTGAGAAGAATGAATAAGAACCGAGTGGTACTGACCACCATCAAATCATGAAAGTTGCAGTTCCTCTTTAAATATCCTGCAAGAAAAAACATTTGGAAAACGAGGTCCAGGAAGAAGAAGAAAATCTTAGTTAAAGTACCTCAAATTCTAGTTCTGACATCAAACCTGGTTATCCAAACATTGCATCAACCACTCTTAATCTTAACTTGTTGGCAGAAAGAACATTATGTTTCCACGTTTGCATATAAAATTGGGTCTCATTTAACAGTTTGTTAAAACTTTGTCAAATAAGAGAAATTATATGACAAAAAAGAATATTGTACTGAAATAATATCAGAAATTTCATAGTTGGCTTTCAAAAACATTGTTAAAGACTTTATTTCTCTATTGTGAAATGTAATTAATTAATATGTATAATACGCACTAAGGAACCAATCACCATTTTTTGATAATACCAAATCTGTTATTATATATTATGTTAGTTCAAGTATCAACAATAAAAATACTATCTCTTTCAAACACGGTGCAACTTTCAGTAAGGTTGTAAGTTGTACCTGTAATTTACAATAGATAGCTTTGCGAAAATGTCTCTCCTGAAAAACACACTTTTTGTAGTTGAGTCCTTCTTGCATAACTACGTCCAACTATTTTACTAATTATATCTTCTGGTGCACCTATAAAGTAAACATTAAATTTGTTTGATATTATATCTAAATCTGTAATCCTAGTATTATCTATTTGTAGACAAATATTTTTGTGATTTTTTTGTTTTCTATTAAGTTCATTAATTATAGATAGATAGATAGGTTTATTGACAATTTTTACATAGTAAACACTACATGTCATGTCACAATAAAAATAAGTCATTTTTGTATACTAAGAATTAAGAAATAATACAAGAACACATAATAAAACATATACAGTGAAAATTAGATATATAAAATTATAAAAAAGGAACAATTCAGTAAGCCGTAATATAGTTTTCATAAAAAAACGACCACACTAGCTCAAACAAACAAATTCCTGTATACTATAGAAACAGTGTTCCAGCAGGAAGTGTTTTGCTAGTTTATAAAATTGTTTAGAATTCATTGCCTTAATATCAATATTTTTGTTTAGGTTTAAAAAACAATTATAAATACAGATTATAATCTATTGTATTAAGTAGTGTACCACACAATCTCGAATATGGTATAATGATATGACTTTTATTTCTTGTATTGTATTGTATTGTATTGTTACATGTTGATCAGCATGTATTTTCACATCTTGTATAATATCATGAACTGTTAACAAAGTTTCAAATATATATATATATATATATATATATATATATATATATATATATATATATATGTATATATATATATATATATATATATATATATATATATATATATTGAAGGTAAAGGAAGAATGCCATACTTTTTAAACAAGGGTTTACAGCTAGCGCGATATTCTGCTGAGTCAATAATTCGGATTGCTGCTTTTTGAAAAGTGAAAACTTTATATGCATAGAACGAGTTTCCCCAAAGAAGTATGCAATATGTCAGGATACTATGAACCATTCCAAAATAAACTGACCTAAGAATATCTCTACTCACAGAAGTAGCCAATCTGCGCATAGCAAAAATCTGTGAGGCAAGCCTCTTACACAATCGTTCAATATGGTGCGACCAGTTCAACCTTGTATCCATAGTAACACCTAGTAACTTTACTGGCTCAGATGATGTAACCCATCTATCTGAGCTAAATACTATTGTCTGGGTTTTCTGCTCGTTTAACTTAAATTTGTTACAGTTAAACCAGGATTTAGATTTTTCTAATATTTCCTGACTGTAATCAGTTTTACCTCTACATAATAAGGTTGTGTCATCTGCAAAAAAAAACAAAATTGATGTTATTCAATGCACTTGGTAAATATTTTATATATATCAAGAATAGCAGAGGTCCCAAAACTGATCCTTGTGGTACTCCGGTTGAAACTGGTTAAGGATCAGATTCTTGATTATTAAATGCAACAATCTGTGTTCTTCCTATAAGATAGGATTTTAAAAGGTCATGTATGGTACCCCTTATTCCATGAATATCCATATCCATATCCAATATTGAATATCCATACAATCAAAAGCTATTGTAAGGTCACACATTAAGCCATTAGTAGGTTCACCTGCATCAAAATCGTAAACAATATGTTCTACTACTTCTAATAAAGCTTTAGTTGTTGAGTATTTTTTTCTAAAACCAAATTGAGAGCTAGATATAACTGATATGTTATTCAAATAATTTGCTATACGATCTTTAATTAACATTCTAAAAATTTTACTTATTGTTGGTACTATGGTAATAGGTCTGTAATTGTCTGGAGCATTTTTATTTCCGTTTTATGAAGTGGAATTACTTTGGATATTTTGAATACATCAGGACAATAACCCTCGTTAATAAATTTGTTTAATATTATTGTGAGTGGTTCAACAATTGTATCAAGCGATTCCTTAATAATTTTCCTGTTAAAACCATAGTAGTCAACACATGAGGAATTTTTTAATTTGTATATGCATTCTTTCACATCAGATGCTACTATTGGAGACATAAAGAACGAACTTGACCTTCTAGGTAGCCTGCTAAGAAAGTAGTTTATATCATGCTCAGAGTCTCCTATTGATTTCGATATAATATCTGCTATATTCGTAAAGTATTGGTTAATTTCTTCTGGTGTTAAGTTCAGATTAGAGTTAGTATCTTCCTTATAGGTTTCTTTTTTAACAATACTCCATATTGTCTTACTTTTGTTGGTGGATTTGTTAATTATAGTAGCATAAGCAGTACGTTTTTCAGCTTTTATTGCTTGCTTATATTTTTTTCGTATTTGACAATATTTAATAAAATTGTCAGTAGTATGTGTTTTTCTATAAGTTGCTTTACAATCGTAGAGTTGTTTTCTTAAATCTCGAAGTTTCCGATTAAACCAATGAATAGCACTTTTTCTGCTATTCACGTTTTTTAAAGGAAAACAAGTGTTGTATTCTTCACACATATATTTCATAAACAGCTCTGTTATGTTAATTGAATTATAGTGGATATCGTCAAACACAGTCCAATCTTTGGATTTAATTTTTTCCACAAATTTCTTAATATTTTTTTTTGATTAATTAATCTTTTCCGCAAATCGCCAGGAAATTTTGACATTCCTGTCAAAATTTCTTAAAGAAAAAGTCAGGACTTCCTTACTGTAAAGAAATGTCATTTCCTTACTGTAAGGAATAGTACATTGTTTACCGGGTAGGAAAAGCTTAACATTCCTGGACGACTGTGAAGATTGCTAAGTCGAGGCGCAAGCCGAGACTTAGCAACACAGAGTCCAGGAATGTGGCTTTTCCTACGAGGTAAACATACTATTTTTCCGCAAATCGTTTAAAATTCGACAGATATTGATTGATTTAAAAAAAAAACGCGATAATTTTATTCCCGAATAAATGGTGCTTTGAAATTCCTAATAAAATTACTTGGGTTACTATGGAAACGTATTGAGGTTGAATTGTCAAACTTGACGCTTATAAATTTAATTGCTGGTGTTCTCGAAAGTAAAATGATAAGTGATGATGAAATTTCCATTCCTGGGACTCCTCCAGAGCTAATTGAGGCAGTGAATACTGCTTCATTAGAATTATTGCCAAAGAAATCAAGAGAAAAGTACGAAAATGCATACAGACGTTTTATGGATTATCGCATGAGTAAAAATACGAGTTCTTTCTCAGAAAATGTTGTAATGGCATACTTCCTAGACCTTTGTTTAAAGATGAAATCTTCAACATTATGGGTCAATTATTCAATGCTGAAGTCAACCCTTGCACTTAAACACAATGTAGATATATCTACATACTCAAAACTTCGTTCTTTATTGAAACGGCAAGCTCAAGGTTATAGGGCAAAGAAATCTAAGATTTTAACGAAGGAAGAAATTGAAAAATTTATCAGGAAGCTCCAGATAAAGAAAATTTAATGATTAAGGTAATTTACAAGGTTTTAATTTCTATTTAGATTATAGCTTTATTTATTTTTTAGGTGGCTGTAATATTTGGTATTTCTGGGTCCTGTAGACTGTAGAATGGATGAGTTAGTCCGAATGACTGTACACGATATAGAAGACTTAGAATCTAAGCTTTTAATCAGCATACCTGATTCGAAAACCAACAAACCAAGATCATTTGTAATTATTTTTGAATTCGAATGTTTATCGAAAGTATGTTTCGTTAAGACCAGAAAATATGAACAGTGACCCATTTTTCTTTAAATATCAAAGCGGAAAGGGTTGTAGACAAGTGGTAGGAATTCATCAATTTAGAAAAATACCCAAAATAATTGCTACTTATTTGAACTTGGTAAATCCGACAGAATATACTGGTCACTGCTTTCGTCGGTCTTCTGCAACAATATTGGTTGACTCTGGTGCCGACATAACTAGTTTAAAGAGGCATGGCGGATGGAAGTCATCAAACGTTGCTGAAGGATATATCGAAGGATCGCTTAACAATAAGGTTGAGGTGGCAAATAAAATTTTCACAGTACAAAATATTTAACAAAATGACACTTCCACCCTGCATGTTGTCCAAAATGTTTCTCATAGTTCTAAGAGTGTTCCTCCAATGTTCAATAATTGTACTAACTGTCAAATTACTGTAAATATAACAAATTGATCTTAAAAATGTATTCAGCAATGACTTGATGTTTTCAAAATATAAATTAATTCCTTATAAGCAATGTGTTTTCTATCATTTATGTAGAACACTAACAACTGTACGGAAATATCATTTCCTTACAGTAAGGAAATGACATTTTCTTACAGTAAGGAAGTCCTGACTTTTTCTTCAAGAAATTTTGACAGGAATGTCAAAATTTCCTGGCGATTTGCGGAAAATGATATTTCCGTATAGTTGTTAGTGTTCTACATAAGTTTGACAATTCAACCTCAATACGTTTCCATAGTAACCCAAGTAATTTTATTAGGAATTTCAAAGCACCATTTATTTGGAATAAAATTATCGCGTTTTTTTTAAATCAATCAATATCTGTCGAATTTTAAACGATTTGCGGAAAAATAGTATGTTTACCTCGTAGGAAAAGCCACATTCCTGGACTCTGTGTTGCTAAGTCTCGGCTTGCGCCTCTACTTAGCAATCTTCACATTCGTCCAGGAATGTTAAGCTTTTCCTACCCGGTAAACAATGTACTATTTTTTAGTCTTTTCTATAATTGTAGACACATTTTTTAAACCACTCACAATAGCAAATATATCTAAATGATCAGATATTACAGGATCGTAGACACCTGTATTTGAATTTTGTTCATTAATATTAGTAAAGATATTATCAAGGCAAGAGCTTGAAGTAAGTGACACTCTTGTGGGCGTTTTTATGAAATGTTTCATGCCGTACATGGTTAAGAAATTTCGTATTTTAACAGCCCATGTGATTTTGTTTTTGTTAGAGGTTTAATGGTTTTATCAATGAATTTAAAATGTATGCTTTATTACTGGTGTTTTCCATAATTAGTTTTTAATTATAAAATGTTTGCACCAAAGTATTTTTTATGCATAAAAAAATTACAATACATCGTTTTTGTTTTGACAGCATAGTTCAAATCGATATAAAAAAACGCAGTGAAAAAATATGCAACCACTATCCAAAATTCATAATGTGAACTTACCGGAAAGATAAAAATGACAAATAGCTTTAGAGAATGTTGGCATGTGCATAGAATGCTGATCACATGCCTAATAAAATAATGAAAACCGTCGGAAAAATGAAAACACGAGCGTCCGACGGCATGAAAGTCGGGGATGGTGGATAAAAAGCTTCACACAATAAATCGATAAAAAAAGGCAAAAAAGCTCCCGCCAGAGCAAAAACATATCTGTTAGAATTTATAATAAAAACAACCTACATTTATCGGCGTCACGGCTAACAGTCGTACATAAATAAAAGTTTGCTTTTTTATTTTTTATTTTTAATTAAATTTTGGTCAGTGAAAGTGTGTCGCGAATAAAATAAAAAAAGTATATTCATTCAAACAATATCGCATCGATCGACGTTGTTTAAACGACTGATAAAAAGTGCATTTTATGTACAATGTTAATTCTAAATGCATGGAAAATGAAAGTTACTATTGATTTTACAGTGCTATAATCCCTATAAATTATATGAAATATAAACAAATAATTTAATCGCCGTTATTGTAATGTAGTATTTTTTATATATATTTTTTGAATGGAAATATAAATCTTTATTGAGTTATTTAAAACACCTGTTGAACTTTTGTTGATTTAATATTGATTTGTATTACGTCTATTGACCCATTTATTTAAAAATATGTTTTTATAATTGGTGAAACTTGTTAATTAAAACAACATACAAGGAAAATCTTGGTATGACCATGAAAAACCTTTAAAAAGTTAGAAAAGATCCAATATGGTGCTTCGAGCGGTGCTATCAGCGCATAAAAGATGATCAAATAATGCATTGTATAAGAAGAACGTGAAGAAGACATAATAAAATGAATTTAATCATGGAATGCTCACAAATGATGTTCCTGTACAATAAAAAAAAAACAAAAATAAAATAAAAAATAAAACGTTTATTCTTCTTCTTCTTCAGTGCCTTATCCGGTCAGGATGTTGGCGATCATCAAGGCTATCATGGTTTTGTTGACTGCTCTGCGAAACAGCTCCGCTGAGGTCATACCAAACCATTGTCGGAGATTTTTCAACCACGAAATACGACGGCGTCCCGGTCCTCTTCTGCCAAATACTTTACCCTGCATAATGAGTTGAAGAATTCGATATTTTTCTTTGTTCCGCATCACGTGGCCGAGGTACTCAAGCTTACGTTGTTTAATTAAATTAAGCACTTCTTTTTCTTTTGTCATGCGCTGTAGGATCTCAACGTTGGTGACATGGTCCACATAAGATATTTTTAGTATCCTTCTGTATATCCACATCTCGAAGGCTTCGATTCGTTTTTCAGTGGCTTGCGTCAGTGTCCAGGCTTCAACTCCATATAATAACACTGGAAAAACATAGCCCTCACTATCCGCATCTTGGTTCCCAAACTGAGATCACTGCAGCACAGCAAGGATCTCAACTAAATAAATGTAGACCGTGCTATTTTAATTCTGGATCTAATCTCTTGAGCGTAGTCCCATTGTGAGTTGAGGATAGTTCCGAGGTAAGTGAATTTGTCGACTCTCTGGATCTCTTCGCTACCTGCCATTAGTGACCTGGAATCTAAATTTGTACGGCTGACAACCATGAATTTAGTTTTCTTAATATTAATGTTCAGTCCGTATGTTACGCTCACAGTTCGCACTCGGTCTAGTAAGGCCTGCAGATCGTTTAGGCTGGTTAAAATCTCCTCAGAGTATATATTAAAAAGAGTCGGCGATAGCGCACATCCTTGCCTTACTCCTCGCATGATCTTCACTTAGTCGGTCAGCTGGTCTTCGACCTTGACTTGAGCACGCTGGTTCCAGTATAAATTCATGATAATCCGAATGTCCTTCTCATCCAATCCTACTCTTTGTAGAGCGGTGACCATCTTCTGGTGCTGACAACGGTCAAATGCCTTGGCGTAGTCAATAAAATAAATATAGACATCACAACTGACATCACGGCATCTCTGAAGTAGGACTTCTAAGGTGAAACTTCACGTGTACCCATGGAATTGCGGAATCCGAATTGCATTTCACCGACATTTTCTTCACATTTCTTGTACATTTTGTTTTGTTTGTTAAAATTTCTTGTAAAACGTTTATTCCTCTAATAATATTTACATTTCACACTAAAGCTAACTTAAGATATCTTAGTATTCTTTTCGACATCCCTCTCTTGCACCGCCTGATGATGATTTTTCTTCCTCTCGGATTTCTGATTTTTGTTGTTGACTTCATGGCTTCTTCTTCTGTAGGTACTTTTTTGGCATCTTACCTACTTTCCTGCTTGGTTGCCCTCAGCAACCACCCGGCTAGACCCTGTTCAAATGGCCAATTAATGTATAGGTTTGTCTAAACCTCCTCTGGACCCCATTTTTCGCGAGGATGTCCCTGGTCTTCAGGAGTCTTCTTGTAGCATGGCGGAAAAAGTATCTCGTCTTCTTTCCAGCCACCTCCTTTAGTGGTGTATACTGGAGCCTTTCTTTGATGGTTGCATTGGATGCTTTCTTCCCATGTTGATCCATCTATGATCCTCTTGCATGCTGTTTATGTAGCTTCAAGTCTCCTCCAGTTGTTCTGCGCTATTAAACTTGAAGCTGGGACTACATATAGTATTAGCGATCTAACGTAGGCCTGGTATAGCTGGATCTTCTTGGCCTTGGTTTTATGTGTTTGCAATCGGAAGTTTAGTCTTCTATCGAGGTGGACTCCTAGGTATTTGACTGACTCTCCTAATTGGATCCTGTTTCCTCCTACTAATATTTTTTGCACTGGTTGGTTATTTTCCTGTGTGAACATGATTAATTTTGTCTTCTCTACGTTGATTTTTATCTTCCATTTATCCGTGTATTCCGTGATTTTTCCAAAGTGATATTCTATATTCCTGATAATTCTTCTGTCATCTTTCCGGTTGCATACTCTGATGTATCATCCACGGAGATGGCTGTAGATGTTCTTGGGTCAGTTCTTCTTCTTCTTCTAGTTCCATGACCGCTATCGATCGTTGGATATCATGTTGGCTACCATATTCGCTATCGTGACTTTATTGACAGCAGCTCCAAATATCGATGTAGTTGATTTTCCATACCATTGCCTTAGATTTTTCAGCCATGATGTTCTTCTTCTACCAGGACCACGATTACCTTGGATCTTTCCCTGAATGATCAGATGTAAAAGATCATATTTTTCAGGGTGTCTCATAATATGACCGAAGTATTCCAGCTTGCGTTTCTTTATTATATTGACCAGTTGTGTTGTTTGGTTCAGCCGTCTAAGGACCTCCTCATTTCTAACTCTGTCGACCCAGCTTATTTTCAGTAGTCGTCTGTATACCCACATCTCAAAGGATGTCAAGCGTTTAAGCATAGCCTCAGTTAGGGTCCACGCTTCAACTCCATACAGCAGGACAGGAACGATGTAGCAAGATATCATACGAACTCTAAGGTCAATGCTAAGATCATGACTGCAAAGTACGTTTCTCATTTATACAAAGGCAGCTCGGGCTTGTTCTATTCGGCTCTTAATTTCTGCGGTTGGATCCCAGCTCTCATTGATATTACTGCCGAGATAGACGAGTTTCTCTACTCTGTCCAGTGTGACATCTCCGACTTTTATACCGTCATCATGTATATAATTTTGTTTGCTAACTATCATATATTTAGTTTTCTTAACGTTGAGTTTTAATCCATACTGATCACAAGTCTGTTTTATTTTGTTCATTAGATTTTGAAGGTCTTCTCCGCAATTGGCAAGGACTAAGGTATCGTCGGCATATCTAATATTGTTGACGGTTACTCCATTCACAATAATACCTTCGGTTGTCTCCATTAAGGCTTCCTTAAATATTTCCTCCGAATATAAGCTAAAAAGTAAAGGCGACAATATACAGCCTTGTCTCACTCCTCTTTTTGTATTTATTTCATCCGACAGTTCTTGTTCAACCTTTATTCTTGCCACTTGATGCCAGTATAGATTTCTAATTATTCGTAGATCTTTATCGTCCAATCCAGCTGTTTCCAATATTTCTAGCATTTTGTTATGTCGGACTTTGTCAAAAGCTTTTTGGGTCAGTTAGTAGTTCTAAAACAAATATGTTGTATAAACTGGGCGAGATAATACTGCCCTGTGGCATCTCTGCCTGGATTTCTTGGATCATCGACATCTTTTGGTCTGCTGCAACTTGAAATGTTCTATTAGTTAAATACATATCACAAATGTTAATTAAATAATGAGAAAGTCCAGCTTTGTCTATCTTGAAAATTAGTGCCTTCTTCTAAACCTTGTCGTATGATTTTTCTATGTCCAGAATGGCCATTCCTGTTCTTTGTCTTCTGTTGAATCTTATTTTCGTGTCGCTGATGACTCTTGCAAGTTAGAGTTTGCAGTTTCATTCTTTTCTGAATCCGAGTTGTTCTTCTTGGACGATTCTTCTTCTTTCTGCATGCTTTATTAGCTTTTTGTAGATGATTTTTAAAGGATTTTTCCAATTGTTTCAAAAATGGATATTGGCCTGTAGCTTTCCGGTCTTCTTCCATCTTTTCTTGGTTTAAGTAGTGAAATTATCTTGGGAATTATCTTGTCGTGTTTCCAGTTACTTGGAAAGTGTCCTTTTTCCAAGCAGTACTTGAAGATATAGTACAGTTGTACTAATATTGTTTTTGGTAGTTCCTTGAGGGTGATGTTGTGTACTCCTTCTAGTCCTGGTGCTCTGTTTCTTTTTAGTTTCTTGATGATTTTGACGACTTCTGTTTTGTGTTGGGTTTGTGTAGTCTTTTTTCCATTCTTGTTGACAAAAAAGATTTTTAAATTGGTCATTAAAAGAATAATTATGATCTAGAAGGTGAAGTGCGTATGTAGAATCTGTTTTTCTCTTATTAAAAGCCCTTTTATGTTCTGCTATTCGTTTATTAAAATTTCTACCAGTTTGGCCGATATAAGTTTCTGGACAGTCGCCACATTTAACTTTGTATACACCACTGTGTAAGTGCTTTTTATTTTGGCTCTTGTTGTTTTTAATATACTTGCCTAAGTTGTTATTTGTTCTGAAAGCTGGTGTTATTTCTTTTTTATGCGTTTGGCTATGTTTATTGATATTTTGCCTGTATATGTAATCGAGCAGAAGGTACTGGGTGTTTTCTCTGGTGGAGAAAATACTAATTTTAGGGTTAATGAGTAACCCAATGGGAAATTAATGGCTCCAACTTATAAGACCAAAAGCTCAAAACATATTGATGTAAAACATCATTTCGTAAAAGATATGGTAACTGAAGAAAATTTTGCTATTCAGTATGTTCCTACAAATAAACAGTTAGCTGATATTATGACCAAGGCATTGCTTGTTACTCAATTCGAATTATTGAAATATTGTTTAAATGTTTTTAAAAGTAATGTTTATTTATACAGTTTATTAGTTTATTGTATTTTGCTTGCAGTTTGTACTTAATTCATTTATATTTTTGTAGAATTAAGAAGCGGTGTTTGCTATACAATTAAATACTATAATTATTTTATGTATGTTGGCAACACGTTTTATTGTTATTGATGACTGATGACTTACTTGTCACTTGTCACCGGTCTCTGTACACCTTAGACTTGTACTTGTAAAACAATAAAACTTATTTCTTTTCTAATTCAATATAATAATAGTGTTAATTACTATTTATAACTGGGAATAAGCCACATTAAAGATAAAAATACATTTATTGACGTTTCAATTTCCAATTCGGAAATTGAAACGTCAATAAATGTATTTTTATCTTTAATGTGGCTTATTCCCAGTTATAAATAGTAATTAATTTACAATGCCACAAGAAAATAGCTTCAGAACAATAATAATAGTGTTGTTATTATTATTATTAATCTGCGTAAACAAATAAATGGCAAAGAAGATTAAAGAAGAGCGATACCTGCAAAGTGAAAGCTGAAGAAGAGAAATTAGGAGATAAAAATTTTGAAGAAAAGTTTATAATCATTGCACATTATTATAATTTTATTGTTATCACATGGTTCAAACACAACCTAACAGCCTTATATACCTGGTAATATATCTTTTCTTTCATCTACTGTGGTAAATAAACACTTTTTGTATGAATCATTTTACAAGACAGCTATTTAAAGTGTTGCTAAAATCATTACTAAAACGACATTTTCAATTAAACTTATGAAATTGAATCCGAAAGCAGAAAGACTCTTGAGCGCGAAACCCATTAGCGTTCCAAACTTCTAATTATTATAATTAATTAAATCGCCAAATAATACGCCATCCTCGAGCTGGATCTGCTCGAGTATTAATTAAAGACTACAATGGAACAATTTATTCGAAAGCCAACGCCGAAGTAGTTAGAAGTTTCCAATTTCGTTGGGATAATGAATTTTTATCCAGAATGAGGCAATTGGTCACTGTCAATGCCCCAAAGATACATTTACATTAACAATGTCTATAGAAGTGAGTTAATAGCCTCGCAGAATTGGTCCGGGGAGAGGGTGGATGGACGCCATCGCCATAGCTTGCCTTCCTCGCCATTTCCTCGCCCGCTAATATTCGAACAATACTCGAGACACCAACGCTTATTATACTAATTAAACACAATTTACGTAATTGGTTTCGTTTTTGTTTTCTCTTAACTTTTCTCGTCGTTTCATGGAAATTGTAAATATTTTCAGAACTATTCCGGAAGTTAAAAGTACTGCCTTTGTTTACTGTATCGTTTTACAACTATCCGTAGGGTATTTATAACACTTTTTGTTGACAATGGAATAATTTTTATATAGTTTAGTGGCATTTGTTTGTTGTGTTTTATAAAAACCCAAATGTAACATAACCAGGTATTAGCAATTCTTCGAATAAGGTCTTATTAGGTAAAGTTAAAACCAACAAGACGAGCATAGACGTTTACGCAATAAATATATTTTTTTTCTAGTGAAAAAATATATAAATTTATATAATTACCGTAATTACAGTGTGATCCTTAAGTTCTTCTTCTTAAAGTGCCCTCTCCTCAATGGAGGTTGGCTACTACAATTTTAAACTCTTCTCTATCTTCAGCTGTTCTTATTAGCTGTTCAAAATTTAGCCCTGTCCATTGTCGGATGTTTCTGAGCCATGATAGTCTTTTCCTTCCTAGGCCTCTCTTTCCCTCGATTTTTCCTTTCACTATAAGTTGGGCATATTGGTACTTATTATTTCTCAGTATGTGGCCTAGGCATGATGTTTTTCTAACTTTTACTGTGTTAAAAAGTTCTCTTTCCTTGCCTATTCTATGCAGCACTTCTTCGTTTGAGGTATCCTTAAGTAATTGTACAAAAGAAAATAGTAGATTCTACACTTTTAAATATTACAATTTCAGCCAATTTGCTTTAATAAAATATTGATATTATCCCCTCAAGAAACTATCCCGAGATAATTTGTCTTTCACTTGTTGTATCTAAAATAACAAAGCCGAGATATCTCGTTATGTGCTATTTAGTGGGAATTTAAGCGATTTATTTAGTTTCTTCGAGTTAGGCTTTCAGAATGGGACTGTCAGAAGTTAAAAGAAGAGGTGAAGGATATGTGGACTTACATTCAGGCAACAGACTCTATTATAAAGGCAGGGAAGACTACACATACGGTGGAGTAGGTTTCTTAATCAACAAGAAGAGAAAATCTTAAATTCAAATAATTGACAGCATATCAGACAGGGTTACATACATGGTCTTAAAACTAAATCCAAAAACTAAAATAAAGATCGTGCAAGTTTATGCTCCAACTGAAAAAGCAACCGATAAGGAAATAAATTCTGTTTACGAAGACGTTAAAAAAGCTATAGACAACAACAAAGAATCCAAAATAATAATAATAATGGGAGACTTTAACGCCAAAATTGAAAGATTGAAGACTCTGAAAGCAAGATTGGAAACTTTGGATTCGGCACAAGAAACACAAGAGGAGAAAAACTCATGGAGTTCCTGGAACAAGAAAACATATATGTTATGAATACCTTCTACAAAAAGAAACCTAACAGAAAGTAGACATGGGTCGCACCTAACGGAATTACCAAAATGAAATAGACTATTTTCTCCCAAACAACAAGGGACTATTTGAAGACGTCACAATAATAAACAACGTAACAACGGGCAGTGACCATCGTATAGTCAGAGCAAAAATAAATATGAACATGAAAGAAGAGAGAAAAAGGATTTTTAAAAAAACAATGAGGATAGATGCCTTTAAACTAAGAACAAATGAAGAGCAATTCCGAGAGGTCTTAGTGGATAAGTTCGAATCTGATCCGTCACATAATCAAAATCAAATTGACGAGATTAATAAAAACCTAAATAAAAACCTTCTCGCAGCAAGACTACTGGTCACAAAGAAAACAAGGACTAAAGAAGACAAAATAAACAATGAAACTAAACAGCTAATGACGGAAAGAAGACAACTACTAGTGCAAAACAAACGCCATACTCAAGAATATAGAGAACTTAATAAAACAATTAGAAAAGACCTAAAACGCGACATACAAAAATGAAACGAGAACTCAATAGAGCAAGTCATTGAAAACAACAGAGGCTTAAAATATCTAAGATCCGCATAAGGAGTTCAAAAAATCATCAAAATTAAAGACGCCAACAATAAGGTAGGGAAGGACAAATATAAACTAACAAATATTGTCGAAGACTTCTACATATCCTTGTACAGCTCGCAAGACCAGCCTAATGAAATAACAAAGGAGAACGTCAAAAGAAAAATTAAAAACGTGGGATCATAAGTACTACCAAATATAAAGGGATACGAAATAGAAAGAACTTTAAAGAACTAAAAAATAATAAAGCTGCAGGACACGACTGTATAATTGCCAAGTGCTTGAAAACAAGCAAGACATTAACAATCCCTGTACTAACAGAGCTATTTAATAGATGTCTCCATAATAGCCAGATTCCTAAAGACTAGAACGAGAGTCTAGTAATACTCTTACACAAAAAAGAGGACAAATGTGATCTACATAATTATAGACCTATATCGTTGCTCAGTCAAGTATACAAACTATTTATGAGAATTATTAATAACCGGTTAACCTACAAAATGGATAATTACCAACCGGTTGAACAGGCTAGCTTCCGCAATGGATATAGTACATCAGACCATCTGCTGACAATGAGAACAGTGATAGAGAAGGCAAATGAATATCAACTACCTGTATTGCTTGCCTTCGTCGACTTTGAAAAGGCGTTTGATAGTATCGAGATGTGGGCCATAGAACAAGCTATTAATAATTATAGAATAAATTCGAGATATAGGCAACTAATACATAATATATATGAAAATGCAACTATGATAGTACAACTAGACGAAAATACAAATCCCATCCCCATTAAGAGAGGAGTGAGACAAGGAGACCTTTTTTTATGTGGATGGAACGTTCTAAACACCATACTATTGCTCGGCGTGTGTTGGATTCAGGGTAAAGGAAAACATACGAGTCCATTTCCCCCTATGTATAGGAGGTCCTGCAAACAAATGCCTTCCTGTTGCCCTGCCTGCCAACTAAAACCACCCATGTTTCGTCAAGGCACCCCCGTACGTGTTCAGTTAGTGAACGAAACTTAGGAATGCCTTGCGCAGCCTAGATTGGTCGTGGAAAAAGGTTGCCGGTTGTTACCTAGGAGCGGCAAGGAACCGGGGAAAATTTATGAAAGTACAGTTGGTGTTACATAAGAGCGGTAAGGAACCAGGGGAGAACGTAAAATGACAAATGAACATATGAAAAATAAATCACGGCCTTGCCGGTTGTGTCTTAAGTAGAGATGGACTGCCTCAGATCACTCTCCTCCTGTCTGAATTCCTTTCTCTATACTAGACTTTCTTTTCATAATTTTTGTTACTTGGTCTATGAGGAATTCAAAGTTCTCTCTGCTTTCCATAGCGACACGTATCAAGTTGTCAGGGGATATCCCTCCTAGCTTTGCCCGCATTCTGTGTTGTTCCGACGCAAAACGACAAGGAGACCTAATATCGCCAAAGTTTTTCAACCTAGCCCTAGAAGACGTCTTCAAAACTACAAGTTGGTCAACTTATGGCATTAACGTTAATGGCAACAAGTTAAACCACCTCAGATTCGCCGACGACATAGTGATTATAGCGAGCACATTCGAGGAACTGAAAACTATGTTGGGGAAACTAGCAGCCATCTCCCAATATGTCGGCCTAAAAATGAATATGAAAAAAACAAAAATAATGACAAACACAGATGACCCCAGACATATAACTATAAACGGCAGTGAGATAGAACAAATCCAGGAATATATCTACCTAGGCCAAATCCTGAGACTTGACAAAGAGAACCAAAGTGCGAAAATTACTAGAAGAGCAAGACTAGCATGGACAGGATTTGGAAAACTTAGTACTACGAAAGTAAATGACCAAGAGGAAGATCACAAATGAGATGGGTTGATGACATTAAAAGAATAGCCGGAACAAATTGGAAATATGTTGCTCAGGATAGAGACCGATGGAAGGAGTTGGGAGAGGCCTATGTCCAAACATGGACGACAGAAGGCTAAGAAGAAGAAGAAGAAGAAGTTGTTCAATTGCATTTATTCTAATATTCATTGTATTTATTATATCAACTAATAACCCTGCGCGGTTAATGTGGTTTTGTGTTTAAATAAAAAGAAGAAGAATTTTCAACCCAATACAATGTCAATGTTGGGAATTTAGGGGATGGGGCTGGGCATCAATATTATTTACAATAATTTTTGGTAGACTCGTGTTTCCTACATATAAATTAATATATTTTAAATTTGACTATCGATGAAAAAACTACTTAGACAATTTTACGTAAAGTTTATTAAAATTTATTTTTCTAATTTAAATATTATTTTTCAAATATATATTTCTACCCGCAGTATTTATCTTTACGGCCTTAAAAAAAGTAATACGAAAACCGTAGCCAAACACATGCTATGATCCAGCACGTATTCGTATTCTACTGCAAAGAAGAAAAAACTCCTACATAATCCTCTGAAAAACCTCCGAGCTGTCAGATTCTCTACCTGACCTATGCGGTGTGCGATTTATTGGCGAAATTATTTTTAAATAACTTTGAAACCTACACAGTAAACGTATTTTTTGATCGGTTCATTTCATTTGTAGGCATTCTGCGAAAACAAATCGAAATCGGGCCGTCCAGATTTACCTGGATTAAAGCTTGCTACGGATAGACAGAGTCGTGATATTAATGCCAGCCATGGATTTGGCTTAATAGGCTTGATGGAGATCAAGTGGTCCCGTTCCTCTAAATTTATTATCCTAACTATCGTTTCTGCTGCTCCGTTTTATAAAACAACTAGATTTTCTTATACCAAATATACATAGTAACATTTCTTTTTTGTAGTCTAACATATTCAAAAATCTACGTAATTGGCGATAAAATCATAAATAATAAACAACACGATAAAAACTAGCAAATCGTCTCACAATCTTTGAAAATATTTCTACAATACTTACATCATTTTTAGCAGATTAAAAAAAATCACATAATTGCATTCTTATGCCGGGTCCAGACCAAACAGACAAAACAAAAACATTCATGTTTCGCGACAAAGTGGCGACAAATCGAAAACATTTGTTGAGACATTTCTGAACAATTTTGTTTTGTTTGCAAATTTGAAAACTTTTTCAGGTCCCGTCTCAGGTCGGTAAAGATCAAAAAGTCTGTGTTTTGTCTGTGTATTTGACAACAAGTTGTCGGCGCAGTGTGGACGCGTGTACGTGCCAAAACGAGTTAAGCAGTAGGAGAAATAGAATGTACAATTTTTATCAAAATTAAGTGTATTTTTCTGTTACTTAGTCTCAACACAAATGTTCACTCAAATCCATCCAACTCCAACCCACAACATTTGTACTCAAATCCACCCAGCACTGACACACAACATTCATACTCAAATCCTCCCAGCATTGACACACGTTCATACTCAACTCCTCCCAGCATTGACACACATTTATACTCAAATCCACCCAGCATTGAACATTTATACTCAAATCCACCCAACACGCAGCATTCATACTCAAATCCACCCAGTGCTGACCCACAAAACTATTACTTAAATCTACCAAACACCAACACACAACCTTTATTTTCACATCCACCTAGTATTGACACAGAGCTTTCTCAGTATTCAGATCAAGAAAACGAACGAAATTGATGATGAACTTTTTGAATGTAAAAACAAGTAGACTCGTCACTATTTTGCATGTAGTATCTACCTATCGTCAACTTTTTTTGTATTAAACATTTAACAATTAAATATGGAGTTTATTTTAAGGGATATTAACAGAAAAATAGTAATGAAAAAGTTTAACATACCTGTATACAACCACTAAGACTGTTAATTAAAGCTTTACATACTTCAGGTATTATTACAGATATTGATTGCTTTGATACTTTTGAAAGATACATAAGGCTGTGGTAGGAATCACCTGTTGCTAAAAATCTTAAAGTGATTGCTAACCTTTCTGTTACACTCATAGCATTTCTAAAGTTAGTATGTCTTTTTGCAACTGCAGGACCAACAAGGCATATTAGATTCTCAAAATCTTCGATGGACATTTTTAAAAATTTTTTGAAGCTTGATCGAATTTCACCACTTAGTCCAATATCATCTGCTCCCAGCTGAACTAAAAATTTGTCTATCGAACAACTTTCTCGCATTTTTAGGCTTGGTCTAATCCAAAAACGTTTGGGTTTTCTTTTAGCAACCTGGGATGATGATGAGAGCAAAAAAAACTTGCGGCTAGCAATAAATCTTCAGTTTCATTTTTTTTCTTGATAAAAACGCCACATGGTTAACCAACACTAATTACAACAACAACGTCACCAACTGAATTTTGTTTTTATATTTTATTGTTCTGGTGTGGACAGTTTGTCTTAATTTTGTTTTGTCTTTTGATGACAAAGTTTGTCGCTGGTTTATCGTGTTTTTGTTTCAGAATTGTGTTTTCGTTTTGTCTGCTTGGTCTGGACCCGGCATTAGATATAATCAAATTAATACATTTACAATTATTTAAAATTAGGTTTTAAACATCGATTTTAATTACGAAAGAAATCGTAATTAGAGTAGGCGTTGGAATAAACCTTCTTTCTTTTGGCTGATTAGATACGTTCATACAAGAAATTCAAAATAGACAAGGCGAAAAGCTCAAGATTCGTTCGAAGAAATATTCCCATTTCTCTTTTTGGATCATTCTAAACAAAATCAGTTTCTTAGTTTTTCTGTAAATTTGATCGTTTCCGAGTTATAAACAATTTAAACTGAAAAAAAAAGCAAAATTACTATTTTCAAGTTTCAAAAACAACAAAAAATTCTTTATCGTTTTTTTACTCAAAAGCTCATCATCAGTATTTTGTTACTCGGTGCACATGAGTAAAGCCACTTAATACATAGTAAAAACACTTTAGGTGGTACAAAATATATATCTTATATTTTATTAATAATATAAAACTCCCACTAGGGTTTGCTGCTTTTCCCCAGATAATGTCTGAATAGAGGGTAATCAGCAAGATGTTGGTCGACTCTGTCGACACCTTCAATAGTATTGTTGTAGTATTAAACAATCTTTGGTTTTTTATCTTCTTTTTTAAGCCTTTTTTCAGTAACCATTTCGGCATTATGCAGCGTTGGCAGCACACAAACCTCCCGTGTATCCTTTTGCATCATTACTATTGCCTTTTCTTTATAAAACGAGTTAACCCAAGTTTGTTTTTTATTTCTGGTGGTTTTCCCTTTCTTTGCATTGTAATAGTACTATCCGTATCTGTGCGAACTGCTAATAAAAGGTTTGGTGACTGTTTAAAAGGTTCCTGTAGTCAAACAGTGACTTTTCGACAGTAGAGGTTTCATTAGCGTCATAACAATACGTATTGTAACTGGAAGATCTTTATATTGTTTGTCAAACTTTCTATCGTTCTGAAGATATTCTCTTGTGGTAATTTATCGAACTTTATGTTCATTATTCCATCCGTGTTTACATCAAATTCTCTATTTTTAATATAAGATTGATGTTCACTTGCAGAAACAAGCAATTCAGACGAAAAAAAAACCTTTTATGATAGGGTAGAAGAGGAGATAGAAAAAATACCAAAAAAAGATGTCATATTGGTACTAGGAGACCTCAACGCCCAGATTGGAAATGAGGACTTTTTACAACAAATTGCAGGAAAGCATACAATACACGAAAACACGAATGACAATGGGCAAAGACTATGTAACCTAGCAATAAGAACAAATTTGTTAATAAGCTTAACAAAATTTGAACACCCTAAAATACATAAGGTAACATGGAGGTCACCAGATCAGAAAACATATAGTCAAATTGATCACATAATGATTAATAAACGAAAACAATCGTCAATAAAAGATGTAAGAACGTTCAGAGATGCGTGTGCAGATTCAGACCACTACATGGTCACAGCCACTATAAGACAAAAAGTTAAAATTGAAACAAAATAAAAAAAAACCAACATAAAAAGTGGAATGTCAATAAAATGAGTAATGAAGAAGTAAGAAAAAATATGAAGAGGCAGTAACAGTTTAAATAAAAGAATATAAAGATATATACACAGAATGGGAGACGATCAAAAAATCAATAGGCGAAGGTGCAAATATGCAGATAGGTAAAAGTCAGGCTAAAACAAAAAACGGATGGTATAACCAAGAATGTAGAGAAATAACAAGAAAAAAATGGCAAGCCAGAAATAAATGGCTAAAAACAGATAAAGACGACAGAGAAGAATATGAAAAATTAAGAAGGAAGGCTAAGAAAGTGATAAGGCAAAATAAAAGAGAATGGGTAGACAAAAAAATGGAGAAAATAGAGCAGGAAAGAACAAACAGAAATACGAAAAGTTTTTACAAAAAGATTAAAGAACAAAACAAAAAATACAAGGACAAAACAAACGGAATAAAAAATAGAGAGGAAATAGTGATAATAGAGGACCAAGAATACAAGCAAGTATGAAGAGATTACTAAAGAGAGCTTTTGACGGAGGAAACAACAGAAAAAGAAATGCATAACGAGGAGGAGGTGCACGAAGAAGAAGCAGATGAAGTAGATGAAGTAGACATCGAAATTTCAAAAGAACCAACGTTAAAGGAATTGGATGAAGTAATACAGAGGAGCAAAAATGGTAAAGCTCCTGGTAAAGATGGAGTTAATATGGAACTAATAAAATATGGGGGAAGGGAACTAAGAGAAAAAATACTGGCACTATTGAGAAATATATGGAAAGACCAAAAAATGTGTGAACATTATAGAGGAATAACGTTACTAAATACAACATATAAAATATTGACATTAATAATAAAAAAGAGGTTATCAAAGATCACAAGGAAGACAGTAGGACAGTACCAATGTGAATTTACAGAAGAAAGATCTACAATAGATGCAATACACACAATAAAACAAATAATGGAAAAAGCAAAGAGTGTAAATTAGAATAGAAATTAGAATAGTGTAAAAAGAATTAGATTAGTAGAAATGACAATGAGAACTACAAAAATAAGCATAAAGACACAAAATAATGAAAGAAATCTTCTTCTTCTTTATGTGCCGTCTTCTACCGAAGGTTGGCGACCATCATACGATAGGTTTCTCTGTTTTGTGCCGCATGAATTATGTTCGCAGCTTCTGGTATTTGAAACCATTCTCTCAAGTTTCTCAGCCAGGATTTCTTCTTTCTGCCCAAACCTCTTCTACCTTCAATCTTGCCTTGCCTGGCGATGAGGCAGTGACATACGCAACGATAATAGGATCTAGAAAGCATTTGCGGTTTAACCCACACTGGGATATATAGCCATTATATATATATATATATATATATATATATATATATATATATATATATATATATATATATATATATATATATATATACCTATATTATATATATATATATATATATATATGTATATAAATAATTGTTTCTAACAGGTTAAAAAAAAATCATTATTTTTCAGTGAAATATGAAAATTTACGGCTTTAGGAAGAGAATGAAATAAGAATTAGCCCTCTACCATTTCTTTTGGCAATTCTATGTGCATTCAAAGTTGAAGGTAGTGGGATAAACTAATTAACGTATATCAGCAACAAATTAAGCGATCTAGGCCTACTACGGCTCATTCGATTTGTCATTTTATAGGCTTGAATGTAATATATTTTAAAAAAAAGAAAGCAATTTTGCCATAAATATTACGTTTTTTAATTTTGACTTTCACTCGACATTTTTGCAATAACAAATAAATTAAACTGAACATATACCGGCTCAAATTAAAGGTCTTTTAGAGTACTTTCGTAATCTATACAGAAATTACCCATTACTTAAACACTTACTTTAAGCAAAAAATTTAAAAAAACTCAAAAAATACGTATTTTACACCAATAAACGCTTATGAATAAACAATAACTAATAATTGTTTATTGAATGAACTGGGGCATTGCTCCTGAGGTTGCTCTTTATAACCTAGGCCACATTACATAAATTCCTGGATTACAGTGTAAAGTCACCCTTTTCCCCCCAAAGCCTAGGCTATTATTGCTTAAAACTAGACAGTGGTCTGAGAATTCATTCTTTAGAAAGCAGGTATTAAATAAATCTAACAGAATTAATTTGGCTCTGAATAGTAAGTTTTTTATGAACACTGGTAGAATATTATCTAGTCCTGCAAGAGTTATAGGAGCATTTAAGAGACTGCCAAAGTTTGTAATGAGAATTGAAGTATCTTTTATGTTTTTCTTGTATATTAGGGATCTAGTATAAAGCTTCTACGATTGCATTTTTGCAAGTGACTAATTTTTTAAAGTGTGTTAAGGTATTTACATGTCTTAAAGAATTAGAGCCTTTAAGTTTACAAATTTTAGTCCAAATAATCTCACAGGCTGTTGAAGAATATTTGATAGATGATACCTACTCTCTCCAGGTATCTGTTTTGGTTTTCTTTCTATAGCTCTGAGTGTTTTGAAATTAAGTAAATTTTCATTAGTATTGTGTTTTTAAGTACATCAAAAGCATGATTGCTAGAAAAAAGAGCATGTGCTACTTCATTGTTTCACTAGAAAAAATTTCTGTTGCGCATTGTTAATAGAATTTAAATTTCAATATATAAAATATGGTTTATTAACTAACAATAATGTAAATAAGACACACAAATTCATTATTTTCTAATTATTTACAGTTTCTTAAGAAAATGTAACTTAAATAACCGGTCTATAATCGCTTCATAGAAATTAGTCATCGATAAGGTTTATTCAGAGTATTAAAAAGCTTCAGTTCGGGCAGAAGATTCCGGATGAAATCCTTCACGACGGTGATTGAGCTTGGAGGCTTTGAATAAAAGCTTTGAGCTAAAAACTCCCGTTTTACAATTAATCCTGTGTGATCAAAAGATAAGAGGACGTGATTAAACCTTTAACGGTGGTAATACTTTCAATCTAGAGGTTCTGAACTGCAAAACTCCATTGATTAAAGACGGTGCTTAGAACACGTTAAAGATTTATTGTTTCGTTAAATAAAATCACCGTGAACGTGCTTTTTTTGAATTAATACTTAATAGGTAAACAAAGTTTTTGGGTTGTTATGAGACTTGTTTTTTATCAATTTTTGGATTACTTGTCTATAATATGATTAATAAAAAATGTGTAAAGAGAGCATAAAGATATCGTATATAAAAATACACTGCTCAACAATGAAAGTAGATATCAGAAAAATATTAATATTACGTTTGTCAAAGTTCAAAATCAATAAAATTCAAATACCTTTCTTCTTGTCCATTCTTTAATATTCCTTAACCAGGATAATTGTTTGCGACCGGCTCCTCTCCTACCTTCGATCTTCCCTTGTATGATTAACTGTGGTATTTCATATTTTGCTCCTCTCAATATGTGCCCAAGGTAACCAATCTTGCGTTTTTTAATTAATTCAAAGAGTTCTCTTTCCACGCCGGCTCTCTTAAGGGCGTCATCATTTCGAACTCTATCCACCCAAGGTATGCGCATCATTCTTCTCAATGACCACATTTCAAATGCTTCAAGTTTGTTGATAGATGTTTTTTTCCATGCCACGTTTCCATGCCATAAAGCAAGATGGACCATATGTAGCACTTGACCATTCTGTAGCGTATTTCTAAATTATTTAGGTATTGATTACATAGGAGCGGTCTGAATTTCACAAAAGCTGGTCTTGCCATTTGTATTCTGATTTTATCTCGTGTCCGATTGCTCATGGATTGTGGTGCCAAGGTATTTAAAAGATTTCACGCGTTTTATACGATCGTCACCTATGCATATTATCGGGTTTTCTGGAGTGTTTCTGCTAATGACCATATATTTCGTTTTCAAAATGTTGATTTGAGGCCATATTTTTTACCTATGCTATTCACCCTATCAAGTAATAACGGCTGATCTTCCAAATTATCAGTTATAATCACTGTGTCGTCTGCATAGCGTAGGTTGCTAATTGGTATGCCGTTCACCTTAATGCCTAATTCCGTGATGTTTCCGCAAATATATTTTCAACATATAAATTAAAAAGCATCGGAGAGAGTATGCAGCCTTGGCGGACACCTTTCCAGATTTCAAATTCATCCATATATTGATTTTGATCAATCCTCACATTTGCCATTTGGTTCCAGTATAGATTCTGAATAATTCTGATCTCCTTCTGGTAAATGTTGGCCTTATGTAGTAGTTCCATCATGATATCATGTTTAACATTGTCAAATGCCTTCTCGTAGTCGATGAAATTGAGGTGGACAGTTTCGATTAATGAAAGGCGGAGGTACGAGAGATGCACTGTTTAGTTTACAGGTATTATTCCAAAGATGCAGAGATATGACTTGCGATATCTACACCTGCTTTGTGGAATTACAAAAATCATTTGACATAGTTCAACAGCGAAAAATGATGAATGTTCTAACAACAGTCCAAATAGATGATAAAGACCGTCGTAAAATACGAAATGTATACTGGACCCAATCAGCTACAGTAAGAACAAATCTTGGAGATGAACCGATGAAAGCGATCCAAATTCTGTGAGGAGTTAGACTGTAGCATTTTTAAATTCTTTGGTATGTATTAAAATTACCCCATATGTATTAAAACATCGAAATATATTTTCAATGTATTTGTGTTTCCTATCGTACAAGTTAAAATACATTGTAAAGTTTGTTTATATATCACAGATGGGTATTTCCTCGGTATATTTAATCGAGAACCACTTTAGGATATTTTGCGTTGTTTTTATGTTTTGTTTATACCGAGTTGAGCGAATGAATTTTGAAGATAATTACATCACTCTCGCTGCAGTCACTGTCAAAGACAGTTGGTTTCAGGTTAGTCAAAATTTTTCGTCAAATTTGTAATGTTTTTTCTTTTTTCGTCTTATGTTTAAAAAAAATACGTAGTGAGCAGTTAATCACATTAATATCGCATCACTTGATGAACTGTCTATGCAAGAGAATCTGATTTTTATTGGAGACTTTAATTTTAGAGTCATTTCGTGGCCTATAACTGATCCACCTAGTGGCTTAACAACTTCCAAAAATGTATATACAGATTTTGTATTAAATTCTAATTTACATCAATTCATAACAGAGCCGACTCGTTTCAGAATTAATTATTTACCATCTATTTTGGACTTGGTATTCTCTAAAGATCCCCATTTATTAACACATCCCTTAATAAGCTCTCCAGTAGGTAGCTCAGATCATGCAGTCATAACGTTTCATATTCAGTTTAACTTACAGTACTCTACTCCTAATCCTAATGTTAATAAAACGGTATATGAAATAATTGATTTTGAAGGTGTAAATCGCCAACTGGCTGATATTGATTGGAATGATGTTTTTGGCGACGTTAAGAACCCAGTTGTATTCTGGGATAAGTTCTTACACGTTGGTAATTTCTGCAAAACTCAAATTACCTTCAAAAAAACCATATACAAACATAACATAAAACATTGGATTAACGGGGAATTAATATATTTGATCAAGTAATAAAGAAAGTTGTGGAACAAATATAGACGTACAAATCGCATTGAGGATTTACTAATTTATCGAGACTTTGCCAATGATTTAAAGAAATCTCTACATGAAGCTCATGTTGCCTATGAAGAGAGTATAGCCATCAGTAATAACTGTAAAAAATTGCACAAGTATATTAGATCTTCGTTGACAACAAAAGTTTCTATAGTTTTACTGGAAAATGATAATGGGGATATATACCAAAATAACTATGAGAATGCCGAAGTCCTCGCCAGTACTTTCTCTAAGATTTTCTCTGTCAAACCCACTAATCATCAAATGCCTAATATTACTTCGTTACGAGTTTCTTCTTCTCTTAAAAATATAATCTATACTCCTGAAAAAGTTAAACATCATCTTCAAAGCCTAAAAAATAGTTCGTCTCCTGGTCTCGACTTAATATCTTCTTTATTTTTAAAAAATGTTCTGATGCTTTAGCTTACCCACTAAGATATGTGATTATGTCCTTATCATTCACCACACATATTTTGCCTCCTATATGAAATAACGCATCTGTAACACCGATTTTTAAGAAAGGGAACAAATTGGATCCTACTAACTATCGTCCTATCAGCTTAACACCTATAATATCTAATATATTTTAATCTATTATTGACGAGACAATTTATGATTTTCTGCAAAATGAACTGATTATACCAGAATAGCAGCAAGGTTTTGTCAAAGGACGTTCTACAATGACAAATCTTCTCTGGTGTGTCAATGAATGGTCAAGAGCATTAGGCAGAAAAGCCCCGGTAGATATTATTTACCTCAATTTTACTAAAGTTTTTGGTCGAGTTACAAAACGAAGACTATTACATAAATTGGAACACCTTGGTATCCGTGGTCAATTACTGAAATGGATCGACGCGTATGTTGCTTCTTCGTTTAGCCATATCGTCCACATCTGAACATAAGCCTCTTCAAGTCTTCCTTTTCATTGTTTTTTATTGTACGCTACTTGTAGCCAATTTTTCCCGGGAGTTCTTTTCAGATCATCTGTCCATCTCATAGGAGGTTTGCCTCTGGGTCTTTTGTGTTGGTATGGTCTCCAGGTTAAAATTGATCTATGGCATTTGTTTAGATCGCTCCTAGCTACATGTCCAGCGTATTCCCATTTCAACTTAATGATTTTTGCACCACATCTGTTTCTTTTGGTTGTCTGTCTTATCGATGTGTTTGTTTTCTTGTCCCTAAGTGATATACCTCGCATTGCTCTTTCCATCGCGTGTTGAGTGACTCCAAGTATATTCATACTCTTTTTTGTGGTTGTCCATGTTTGTGCCGCATAAGTTAATATCGGAATAATGCATGCATCAAAAACTTTAGATCGAAGATGTAATTGAATTTGTTGATTTCTGAGTATACAGTTCAGTTTACCGAATGCTGCCCAAGCTAACTTTCTTCTTCTTTTTATTTCTTCAGTTTGAATTTCCCTATTTAGTATTATTTTTTGTCCTAAGTATATATATTCTTCAACTTTTTTTATAACTTTATCGTTTATTATTGTCACGGTGTCTTCGGAGTGCAAGACTTTTGTTTTGTTTAAATTCATTTTCATTCCTATTTTAGAAGATTCGGTATGTAGTTCTAAAAGCATGGTTTGCATTTCTCGTAGGTCAGTAGCAATCAGGATTATGTCATCTGCAAATCGTAGATTACTGAGGTAGCGGCCATTGATGTTTATTCCCTTTATTAAGGTCTAGAAGAAGTTGTAGAGAAGGAGTTAATAAAGAAATCGGGAAAAGAGAACTGGAGGACGATCTATGGAACGATAGAATAAGATTGAAATTGGAAATCGAAAGACGTCGAAGGACCGTTGTAAACAAACGTTATCTATGTGTTTGCTATTTTATTTCACATTATCTGTTCTAATATAATCTTTCAGATGTTTTATTATTTTATTTTATGAGTTTATAAAAGTCAAATCATCCACAAAAACATTTTAAATTACTGTTTAAACCACCTGTATTTTACTCTCTACCAATTCAATCTAAATTAATATTCTTATTCGGCAGAAGAGATCATTTAATATTACAATTCGAATTAATACAATATAGATGTTTTGTAAACAACAAAATAAAATATTTAAAAAATGAAGCTACAAGAAATAGATAAATAAAGAATACTACTATGCAAACTGAAAAATTTCAATAAATTAAACGCACCGAAAAATGAAAAATCGCGCGAAATAAAGTTAGGTACACTATTAAAACCTAAAAAATAATCGCAGTTTATTCACCGTAAAGTTATACTACATAATATTTTGTTTGGCTTCGTATAGTAATCTTCGTATACAATTTCAAAAATACAATTGATAATATCTACAAATTTATGTATCAGTGTATCTTTTTACAATTATATTTTTTATAATATGAAATGATCTATTTCCACTTTTGTTTAAAACCTAAAGATAACCTAACCGCGTACTTAAATGAAACAACAATATTATTGTCGAAAGACAATACTAGTACCTCGTACCTATCTTGAACTGAAACTTGCGTGGAATGCGCCTAACCAGACCTATCAGTCCTCTAGACCTCCTGCTAGCGACCAACAATATCGAGATATTGACTTTGGAGCTAAATGATTGCACTGTAACATCAATTTACAAACCTCCGGATTTAATATTTGACTTTAGCCAGCCTAACAACTGCAACAATCACAAACCTGTGTATTATCAGGGGTTTTAATATCCACAGCAGTGTTTATGAATATGAAACCAACAATGAAAATGGGAAAGTCATAATAAGCTCGACTTCTTCTTCTTGTAGTTACTTCTCCTATCAGGGATTGGCTGTCATCACAGCTATCCGTACCTTATTGGCGGCTGCTCTGAAAAGATCTACTGAGCTGCAACTATACCACTCTCTTAGGTTTCTTACTCAGGAATGTCATTGTCTTCCCATGCATCTTTTACTCTTAATTTTACCTTGCATTATGAGCCTTAATATCTCATATTTCGCAGCTCTGGTTTTGTGGCCTAAATATTCCATCTTTCTTGTATTGATATGCTTAATGACCTCGCAATCCTTTTGTAGCCTTCTTAACACTTCTGCATCTTTAGGCTTTTACCCTCAGCTCCAAAAAAAGGTCTCGAATAACAAACATTGTTTTCATTTTTATATAAATGCTTGTCTTGCAATTTTAATGAGTGTCCTTATTTCTTTACCTTGGTCATTGTTTTCATTTACCCCGGTGCCCAGATATTTGTAGTTATTCTCTCTTTTTACTTGTTTTCTCTCGATAGCCTTCCTTCTATGTGTTGCTTAAAAATAATCATGCACTTGGTTTTCTTCACGTTCATTTGTAGTCCATATTTTATACTGACCTAATGTAAACTATTTACTAAGCGTTCCAGTGTTTCTAGACTGTTTGCAAAAACAGCGGTGTCGTCTGCGAATCTTATGTTGTTCCTATTCTGTTCTGTTCTGTTCTTATGTTAAAGATTTTTACGTTTATTAATTTACTTTGTTGTTCCTCTGATATTGCTTCCTTAAAAATAGCTTCACTGTACAGATTGAATAACAATGGGGATAGCCGCAACTCTGTCTAATATCTCTTTTGATTTTTATAGTTTCTATAATGTTTGTATTTTGAGAACATTTTTCGAAGTGGAAATTAAAATATCAAAATCCTTACTTTAATCTTTAATTACGGCTTATTCCCATTTAAATAGTAATTTTTATAGTTTCTGTATCGAAATTTTTGATTCGAATCTTTACTTTTTGATTCCACTACAAATTGACAATAATCCGTATATCTTGACTATCCACATTCTTTTCTTTTAACAGTTTTATGAGTTTCTGATGTCGTACTCTATCAAAAGCCTTTTGATAATTTATATAGCAGACTTAGAGATCCTGGTTTATATCTAGTCTGCATGAGAACGTTAAAAGCGAACAGAGTTTCTTTCATTCTCAGTTCTGAATCTCTGAGTCCAAACTGGGTGTCCTCTATATATTCTTCTATTTGTTTGTATATTTTTCCATGTATTATTTAAAAAAATATCTTAAGTGTGTAGCCTATTAAGGAAATTGTTCTATACTGGGAGCATTCTGTTGCATATTCTGACTTTGGTAGGTTACAAACGTAGACATCAACCAATCTTCGAATATTACTTCTGTTGTATAGACATTGTGGAATAGATTTAAAAGTATATAGTTGTTTCTATTTAGAAATATATAGTTGTTTCTATAGCATTTAATAAGATCAGTCAGTATCTGATCTGGGCTTACTCAATTTGCGGTCTTTTCATTTCTAATTACCTGTTCTAATTCACACATTATTATTTTCGGTTCTGTTTGTTCCTGTAGTTATTCTTGTATTATTCTATCAGAATGAGCTTTACAGAAAAGTCTAGCTATTGAGCTGGACAGAAAGAAACAATTAAAGCCCAAGTTGTGACAGTAAATTACCAACATCTTTTAATACCAGTCGATGGAGGAAAGGTTAAAACTCGATATCCTATTTTTAGTGACTCTATGCCACCTTAACGTCAAAAAATATTGTCTGACTCCATCTCAAGAAGCCAACACTGACCAATAGGTTCTCAGATTCTGGCGGCCAATAGATCACTCAAAACTGCGTTCAAGCGACGTTTTAACTTTAAAAAAGGAATACATCAAAAGAGCTAGACACAATGATATACAAGATCTCCCTGGTACAAAAATCTTACAATGTTTTTACCGAAGCCATAGACATTCCCCCATCTTACGATCTTCATAGGATGCGAGACAACTTATATCCTAGGAATGAACCAGAAAGCAATAGTACTTCTTTACCGATACCAAATCCTACTTGAGAAGGACCCTTTTAAAAAAAGAACAAGAACATATGATGAAGAATTTCTTCTATGACAATTACTAAAATATCTAAATGGAGATACGTCGAAAACAATAATAATCTCCAATGCAAACTACTGCAGGATAGAAAAACTGAGAGAAAAACAAAATCCTTCAAAAAGCAGATTTTATACTTATAACTGTACAGCTTCTTCTTCTTCAAGTTCCATCTTATATTGAATGTTGGAAATCATCATGGCCATGCGAACCCTATTGACTGCCACTCTATATAGTTCTGCACTATTCCATATAAACCATTTCCTCAAGTTCTTAAGCCACGATATTCTTCGTCTTCCCAGCAACTATACAGCACAACTTGATAATCTGACTCAGTTTACTAAAGTAGGTTGCGAGAGGACAGATCACTGAAGTAGCCTTGATCGACTTAACTGCAGCATATTACACACTGCAACAAAATATCCATCTACAGGAGAGATTATCTTAGATATATATACTTCTCCAAGAAATTAACGCACCACTTCAATAAATTAATTTTATTTGTAAACTGGCAAAAGATAAAAAATAAAACTTAACCAGGTTTATTCTACATTTTATTAGTAATTATAATAATTTGTCTAATGATCAGAAAATGTTGAAGTACAGGAGAAAAAAAATAAAATGGATAATTCTAAAAAAAATAATGATAAGAAAAGTAAACTGAAATATAAAAAAGTCTTAATAACGAGTGTTTCCACCTCTACTGCATATAACACCCTCACATTGTTGGCTCATACTTAAAATTATTTGCCTTATTTCATTTTGGTCTAGTTCTCTCCAAATGGATCAGCCTCTCTCCCACTTCCTTCAAGTTGTTTGGTTTTATCGGTGTCGCTCTTAATCGCCTACCAAGGATATCTCAGAGATTTTCAATCGGATTTAAATCTGGACTATGTGCTGGCCATTTCATAGTCTTAATTTCTACCTCTTCTAGATAATTTCTGACAATCTGTGGAGCGTGAGGTCTTGATTATCTTGCATTAGTAAGACATTTTCTCCGATATAAAGAGCGAATGGTACTACATGTTGCTCCAGGATTTCCAATATGTACCTTTCAGCTGTAACAGATCCATTTTGTATGATCACTAAGTCCGTACGTGCGGTTCAAGAAATACCACCTCACACCATATTGGATCCTCCACCAAAAAATGTGCTGTGTGAGAAGTTCACTGAGCATTTCGTTCGTTGGGTCGTCGCAACACACGAACACGTCTGTACGTTATTGTACAAACAAACTCCGGATTTATCAGTAAATTTCCCTCGTTCTTAGTCAGTCTCTAACCAATTAACGTGTCCTCTGGCAAAATATAGTTTCTGCCTTTGATGCTCTGCAGTTAATAGAGGACCTCGGGCAGCAATCCTAGGTGTTAAGTTGTATTACCTAAGTCGCTGGCGAACAGTTACAGTACTAATTTGTATAGCATGCACGTCTCGAAGCTGAATTTGTAGACTTCGGTGTGTTACAAAACGTTGTTGAAGAGCAGATATTCTTAAAAATCGATCTTAAATAGGGGTAGTTACCCGGTTTCGTCCTTCCCTGCGAGTATGATCCCCTGTTTCGAGGAATCTTTCTTAAACCCGTGAGACGGATGTGTGGGACACATTAAACCGACGAACAATTCTTCGATAACTGCAACCTTCTTCCCATAGTATCACTGCTTGGGCACATTCATCTCGGGTTAAATTACGTGATTGACACTCCATAATAAACACAATTACAATAATACAATAATACAATTGTAACAATAATCAACAATTAAACAGTAGCCGAATAAAACTCGTGAGCACTTGGAAATTAATATATTTATAGAATTAGTACATTTTTTGCTTCTTTTTGTTTTGTCACAAAAAAGACTATAGCGATAAAACACAGTCAATAAATATAGAGTGCACGAATAGCATATAGAAGGGGCTTGCAAAATATAACATTACAATGGAAATTTTTATTAACGATAATAAAAATATTTTAATATTTCAAAGTGGTGCGTTAATTTCTTGGAGAAGTGTATTAGATACTGTATAGCTTTTATATTAGAGAGATATTACATTAAAGGAGATCCCATCTTTACAAATATGATTTGCAACCCTTTGCAGAACCGTATGTTTTATGTAAATTTCCAGTGCGGAAGAAGTCACTGGAGACCTCAGAATAATACTTTTCACTTCAGTACATTCGAAGAGGTAGAGAGGCTCAAAGAAAACTGAGAGTTCCGTGGAATGGAGGAGAAATAGAACACACTTTCTACCCCAATTATTTGAAAGTAAACCTGGAACGTATACAACATCATACGTAAACTTACTAGAAGTAAATGGGGAGTCAATACGTTCGTCAGTTAAACTTAGTATTTTTAATGGTGTGCAATAGTCTAGTGTCAAAATTGCACTTTTAAATAATTTTTAAGTTTATAATCTAGATGAATTTTAAATGATATATTTTTTATGCTTTAGTTTGATTATGGCGTTTTATCGGCAAGTTTGTTTTAGGTCCACCCATCTTATCTGTAGTCTATCTTCTGAACGTCTATCTTTGTAAGCTGTCCAATGTTGTATGTAGAGTTCCAACGTTGATCTTTTTGTTTAGCAGTATGATCTGCAAAGCTTTATTTGAGTTTGGCAATTTTGGTTGTGATATTCTCAACTTTTGTTTTTAATCTTAACCAGTCGTTCTTTCTTTTATCTGACAGTTATTATATCTAACATTGCTTTTTCCATTGTATTTCCATTGTGGCTAGTTTATTTATATTTGTCGTGGTTAGAGTGCAGAATTGACATTCATATGTCATAATAGAAAGAATCCACTGGTTAAACACATTGCCTCTCAAGTATTGAGGTGTTTTCTGAGTTTCTAACTTAGTTTTCCAAATTCTGCCTATGCCAGTCATTCTCTTCCAGTGATTTCCACACTTTGCTCCTCTTTCTCAAGTTTCAGAATTTAGCCTAGGAAGGTATATTTTTGGATTTGTTCTATTTCACTCTCATTTATAGTTTTAGGTCTGGAAATGTCTGTGTTTGGATTTAAACTAAGAGACTATTATTTCTATACCATATATATTCATGCCCACTATTTGGTTCGGATTCCAGTTTACTACTAATATTTGTTTTTGCTGTGGTAATTTTTTACCCCTTCTGTGGCTCAGTGGTAAGAGCGCCTGCCTTTAAACCTAAAGGTCGTGAGTTCGAATCCCACCTGGGTGGAATTTTTCGTTTATTAAAAAAAATTAATAAATGAAAATAAGTGGTAATTTTTAGGTCCAATTAATCTTCTTCAGTAAAAAATTTAAGTCAAATCTCCAAAACACTTATGGGCGGTTTAATTATATTCCAATGCTTTCTCAAGAAGTTATCCGATCTGAATATATATTAATATGGCATCTAGAGTTACTTTATTTTATCGAATGCCTTGTTTCATCGATAATCTTCTAAAATATCCTTATTAATAGCTTAGTTAGCATTGTTGAGTAAGGTGATTGTACGATAATGGGTAGAATGATTACTGTTCTTTTTTTATATATTATTTCTGCAAACGTTCTGGGGACAAGATGAAGAGGACGACGATCACCAACTAGATAGTCCGACCAAATTAAGAATTCAGCTAGAAACTCATTCTGCGAAGCTCTCAGCGCTGCTGAAGATAGAGACAAGATGGAGAAAAATTGTTAGGAATATTGAAAGAAATCACGATTCTCAGTAATGGGGAAACGACAAGAGAGAGATGGTTATGCAGGTACGCCACTGGTCTAGTATATGCTTGCTGTTTTGTGTTATTGGGGCTAGAACATTTTTATCTTTGTTTTTAACATAGACTATTCCTGATTCTTTCTTTTGCGATTTTTATATTTTTATCATTATAATTTTCTTGACTGTCTACTTCCATACGTGTATCACTCTCTCCATGGCCACTGTTTCACCATGTCTGTCGTTTCTATGGGAACGCAAATGGTTTCAATGGCAATCTAAAATTAACACTAGCACAATAATAAACAAGAGTTGCTCCAATATTGTTAATTAGAATGCATCAGTCGAGATTTTTCGTTAAGTAAAAAAATATTTAAATGAATACCATACTAAGCTTGTGAATTTTACTTTAAAACGTTGCTTTACATTTGTAACATGCAAAACCCAAAAAATGCCTCCCACTTTATTCTAGCAACGAAAACCGCAGAGCATTGTTCTTCTTGGCTTAACCCTGCTCAACTTAATGAGGAGTAATTTTTCGAGTGCGGTGGTCCCGTCCCGCGTGTTAAATTACTTCTATATTTTTTACAGTGTCCTAAGCGGAACATTTAAAAAATATGGTGAAAGAGACAGAGGTAAAACACAGCATACGCGATAAACTGGGCGTGTCCGAAAACTTTTCATTGGCCGAAAACTCCGAAAAAATGCTCGCAACTCCCTCTGCAGGAGAAATGAGAAGCGAGAACAAACATTATTTTTGGGTGCCACAAATTTGCGGGCTAGAATAAATATTTTTGGAAGAGTAAAATGTTAAGGACTTTTCATTATACTGCAGAATATAAAGTTTTAAGGCTATTATGCTTCAACCTATTAGCATAAAGGAATATTTCAGTTAATTGGTCTTGACTTTCAGCACACCCAGCCTGAAAATTTCAGGAAATTCCGGCGAATTATAGCGGTTTTATGCAAAATACCACCATTTTTGTTCGAAATTACTTGCTCGCGTCCTTTGTCCGTTTCAAAGGATAAATTGTACTAGGCTGGGTCTTTGAAAATTAGAATTTCAATGGTTTTATTTTCATACATTTGTTAATTAAAGAAGCAATTCAAATGACAAATGTACCCTATGTGTAGAGTATAATTTAGCCAATTATTCTTCAGGCTCTACACCACAATAAGTAACGCACAAGAGTATACTATGGTCCAGAATACAGAGAGACGAATATTAATTGCTTTCAGTCAGTACATGTAAAAAACAAAAAATACCTCTTTATATTACTCTAAAATTAATTTTAACTCCTAAAAGTGTAAAACAATTAGCTGCATTCAAATAAATGAGAAGTTTTATAAAAATTAAATATATTTGAAAACGCTATGAATAAATATAAATTTAATTTCATTTACAACAAGTACATAAGAAAACTTATTTTCCTATCATTTTACTAGTAAATAATTTTAGATATGCAGACGATACAATACTCCATACGGAAAGCAGAGAAGGGCTGCAAATTTTGGTGATTCTGCGAGAGGTGAAGTATGGAATGGCTTTGAACACACAAAAAAAACAAACATTCTGATTGTTGCTAAGAACACGAAACAATATACGTTAAAGAAAAAGCTTTGGAGAAATTACACAGATATAATTGAAATACAATAACAAACTTGAAATAAAACGGAGAAATAAAAAATAAAAAGGAGAGAAAAATGAGCTTGATCACATACTAAGAAATGAACAATGTGAATTGTTGCGATTAGTAAATAAAAAGTGGTAGAAAATTAGACCGAGGAGATCACGCACGTTCTGGTTAAAAAAATTTAAAGCAGTGGAGTGGAAAGACAACAATGGAACTCTTCAAAATTGCTACAGATAAAGTAAAATGGACCATGATGATTGCCAATGAAAGAAACCTACCTATTACTACTAATATTACTAGTACTATTCCTACTAGTAATACTTCTTCTTCTTCAGATGCAAATCCACTAATGGATGTTAGCCATCACATTTTCCATTAATTCTCTATTTCTTGCAATATGTATCAGAGATTGTATGTCGTTAATCCCTGTCCATTGCCTTATGTTTGGGAGTCAGGACATTTTCTTGCGTCCCATTCCTCTCTTGCCTTCAATTTTACCCTCGATTATAAGTTAGAGGAACTGGTATTTTTTATTTCGCATGATGTGACCTAGATACGCCGTTTTCCTTTTCTTGATGATTTCGACAAGTTGGCGTTATTGGTTTATTCTTTTAAGGACATCTATATTTGTGATTTTCGCTGTCCATGGTATTTTTAGGATACGGCGATAAAGCCACATTTCGAAAGCTACTAGTAATACTACTGCTACTATTACTACTTAAAATTAAGCCTACATAAGTAGTTTCGAGAAAATCAGAAAATAAGCAATAAAGGTGCTATTTCCAAAGGAAGAGTAGACTACATAGATGAGTTTGAAAAATATGCTAACGTAAGAAAAATTATCATAGAAGAGCTGTTAAATACTGTCTGATTTTAACTAAGGTCTTTCCTAAAGAAATCGCTATGGCACTAAACAAAACTGTTAAAAACGGAGTCTTCCCAGATAAATGAAAACGGGGAAAATTAGTCCTTATACCAAAACCGCACAAAGATCATGAAGATTCAAGCGCCTATCGACTATTAAGTTTGCTAAATAATATGGGCCACTATCTATAAATCTTAAGAAAACAGAGATGGTCCTTTTTACCAGGAAAAGAAGAATCACGGGCTTAATACCCCCAAGGATTCTAAACTATAGTCTAAATTTTTCTGACGAGGTGAAGTACCTTGCTATTACCCTTGACAGGAAGTTAACATGAAACTGTTGCCTATGAGCAGTGTCGACGAACAGTCGGACGCACCTGGGGTCTTTCGCCCAAAAGTGCTACAGGCAATAGCGATTAACAAACTAAACCATATTTTACAAAAGTGGAAGTCGAAACTTCAATAGCAAGTCTAAAATGTAATTTTCATTACAACGAATTGGCGCTTAATCCCATATAAACATAAATTTGGATGGTCTCATGCCAGAGTGAACTATGTACATTTTCTTTGTTTTTACTTTTTCATTGCCATTATGAGGCAAATTTTTGTTCTAAACTTATGCCAAAATGAACTATGTGAATAAAACAAAACATCAGTTGGAAACTAATAAATTATATTTAGTACAAGGGTGGTAGTACTGGTTGTCATATGCCACAGTGAACCATCATGCCAATGCCGCAATATTAATATTGCCGCCTTATGGATGTACACACTGCAGTGCCCTAATTTAAACCTAATTTAAACCTAAAGAAAGTGGTTGTTATCAACAAGAGTTGTTATTAACAGGTCCTCGAAGACACTTCGTCTCAGGACCATTTTACCTATGTAGGGTCATACGTCGCCATGTTACCAATTCCAACGGTAACTTAAACATCATAATTTCTAACCACATATAATGTAAAGCAAATGTAAATTTATGTCATTTAAAGGGTTTGGACCCATGTTTGGGCATTTTATTATATACCTTTTATAAAGGATTTTAAATAAATTTTTTGTGATATATGGTATACAGCTAGCTACAGGAACTTAGTTTCCTAGTGGATTTTTCTAAAGAAAGTAGTTCATAAGTTTGCTGAGCCAGAATATCTATATCTACAAAACGATAAAGATTTTGGTGATATAGAAAAAAAGTTAAAATATCATCCTAAAATTTATGTGCCTACACAATGGCATAATTTCACACCCACGAGTTAAAAAGAAAAAAATTAAAGTAGTAGGTATGGAAAAAGAGGATTTCAAGAGTATGGATGCATTAAAACAAAATCAGGTGAATCGCAAAAAAGACTCAGATGAACAAAAAGTAGAATGGTTAAAAATAAAACAAATAAAATTTGTTTTTTTAATATGTTGTTTGTCCACAATTTTCCTTCTATGTAGTATTTATTGCCTAATTGACGAAAGTTTTTTCTGTCATTGTATTTTATAAAAAATTTACTTAACTTAACGTTATTTTAGGATAGCTCTGATGATGACATTTATTATGTAGAAAGTATACTCAGCTTAATTAATAAATTATTTTACACACTATCAATTTTATTGAAAACATACAAAACCTGATTACTAGTTAGACCTATTTAGAAGTGTGTACAAGTCTTACAGTCTTTTTCAAATAAAATTTACTCAAGACCATCCAGGAGTTATGGAATTCAAATACACACATAACGAAGAAATACAATTTTATTCAGTAAATCTAAATAAGAGATTGAAAGACCAACCTGTAAACCTAGTTTCTTTAAAATTAAGCATTCTTTACCCTGAAGGACGAAAATTGAAGAAGTCAAGCAAAACATAGATATCAGATCCCTGTTGCAATTTTTACCATCATGCCATTACCAATTTTACAATAACCTTTAACTAAGTAAAGTATTGAAAGATGACATGAAAGAAGAGATGACAATAACAATGAAGAAGAGAATGATATGTACAATGCAATCTAAATATTGCTAGTATTAGTATTAGTATTAATTTTTTATTTTAGTCTTAGGTATTGTAAGTTCAATTTTAATGATGTGTTAACAAACCTGATTACAAACAAAAAGGACGATTATTTTTTCCTTCTAATGCCAAACAAAACTAAATGTTATAAAGTGTGCCAAAGTGAACCCTGTACTGCAAACACTGATAAAAGAGCCTTAAAAGTAGACAAAATCATGTGCTGTTACTAAAAAATTGAAAGAAATGTTCTCTTGAATACGTCTTAGAACCTTTTATACTTTAAACAAGATTATAATATATTGTATATATTTTATATCACCTGTATAACTTTTAACTGTCGTACTGAAAACTTTCAATTTCGGCTTTTGGTTCACTCTGGCATGAGACCATCCAATTTAACTTGGATGGTCTCATGCTATACCACATACCACATACCACCTTATGCTTGGGCATACCACATGAAAACAGTTTCAGAATCTCTTTAAACAAACAAAAAAACAAATTGTTTTAGTGAAGACTTTTTTATGCACTGCTTAAACATTGTTTTATCTTTCTATTTCAAAAATTCTTTGGCATATTAATTAAAAAACGATTTTTTGTATTAACCACAGTAACTGCTCATCAGAATATAAACAAAAAAATTGTTCATCTGTATTCTTTATTGGGTAAACTAAATTAACTAAAGTTTATTCCATTAGTTGAAAGCAATGAACGATAATTTCGTGTGCAAAACACAGCACGGTTGACCTGATAAATCTTTAAAGAGAAATCGAGTGCTACCACTTAATTCGTATTAAAACTTTCAGGTATTTCTGCACCTACCCAGTTCATCGCATACTTGCAGACAAAATGAATATTCGTTATTCTACTTTATTCACTGTTCCAGACGCTAAAAAATCAATTATATCGTAATCTCAATTTGTTCATATATTCAATTTATGAAAAATAAATAAATTAGAAATAACAAATTGAATTATAAGATTTTGCAAGCTTGATTTTAAAGATGGATCGGTCAGATTCGTCACTTTATTGTAAATGATCTTACGAACGATGGTTCAGGCCCTGGTCAGAAATTAAAAAAGCTTTTTTATTTTATGTGGACATGACTCGGTTTTTCAATGTGCCTCCAGTAAGTTGTTATTCCATTATTTTCATGGTCTTTATAGCGATCGCTTTCCCATTAGTAAACCGTCTCTCACCGTCTTTATTACTTTATTGCCATTTGGCTAGTACGATCGTTCATTCTGCTCTTCTATTTCTTATCCAGACCTTGATGCTCTCCATCTTGCATCTACTTCGTACATCTGTTGTTGTATTGAAGCTTTCTCCCATAGTGTCTTCTTCTTCTTAAAGTTCCATCTCCTATTGGAGGTTGGATATCATAACGGCTATGGTCACTTTGTTGGCTGCTGCTCTGCAAACTTGTAGTGAACTACAGTTAAACCATTCTCTAAGGTTTCTCAGCCAGGAGATGCGTCTTCTTCATATGCTTCTTCCTCCTTGGATCCTTCCTTGCATAATAATTCTCAGCAGCTCATATTTTACTCCTCTGGTTATGTGACCCAAATACTCTAGTTTTCTTCTTTTTATGCTGTTCATAATTTCTAACTCCTTATTTAGACGTCGTAGTACCTCAGCATTGGTAATCCTTTGAACCAACTGAATTTTTAATATTCTTCTGTAACACCACATTTCGAACTCTTCTGTTTTTCTGAAGTGTTGTTTCTTCAATGTCTAAGCTTCCATTCCGTATAGTAAGATAGAAAATATGTAACATCTTAGAGCCCTTAATCTGAGATGCAACTGAAGGTCTCTGTTGGTAAGCATTGTCTTCATTTTCACAAATGCTTGCCTTGCAGTTTCAATTCGGACTTTGATTTCTTTGCTTTGGTCATTTTTATCATCAACCCAGGTTCCTAGATATTTGTATTTCTCTACTTTTTCTATTTCGGTTTGCTCTATCATTAATTTTTCATTTCCATGTTGCGTTTTTGAGAAAATCATGAATTTAGTTTTTCTCTTATTTATTTTTAGTCCGTATCTAATGCAATAATCGTTAATTCTATTTACCAATTCTTGTAGCGATTTCAGAATGTCTGCCATTACAACGGTGTCATCAGCGAATCTTATGTTATTTACTATTCTTCCGTTTACAGAGATTCCATCACCCAGATCCGCTATCGCTTCCTGGAATATGGCTTCACTGTACACGTTAAACAGTAATGGTGACAGAACACAGCCCTGCCTTACTCCTCTCTTTATAACTATATTTTCGGACTTTTGTTCTTCTATCCTTATATTGGCCTTTTGATTCCAATATAGATTGATAATGATTCGTAAGTCTCGTCTTTCTATGTCTTTGTTTCTCAGTACTTCTATTAGTTTTTCATGTCGGACCCTGTCGAATGCCTTCTCGAAGTCGATGAAACCAAAATAAATATCTAGGTGCATATCTAAGCATCTTTGAGAGAGGACATTAAAAGCAAACAATGCCTTTCTCGTTCCCAGTCCCTTGCGGAACCCAAACTGAGTGTCATCCATATCATCTTCTAGTTTTCTACATAATCTTCCATGAATCACCTTTAGAAATATTTGGAGGGTATGGCTTATTAGTGATATTGTCCTATAGTTTGAACAATCTTTGGCATATACTGTTTTTGATATTGCTACAAAGGTGAACACCAACCATTTCTGTGGGATTTTTCCAGTTTTATATACTTCATTAAATAGGTCCAGAAGTACAGGTAGAGTTTCATCGTCTAGACATTTTAGTAGTTTCGTAGGTATTTCATCTAGACCTACAGTTTTTTCGTTTTTTGCGTTTCGTATTGCTTGTTCGATTTCCTTCATTATGATCTCTGGCCCTGTTTCGCTGTCGATTTATTCCGGTTCTTGTCGATTATCCTCAAACATATATGTTATGTATGTCTTCTATTTTTTAATGTCTCTTTAATTTCTGTAGTGATTTTTCCATTTGCGTCTTTCAGAAGGGCATCTTTTTTTTTCTTAGTGTATTTGTCATTTCCTTTATTTTTTTATGCATGTCATAGTGTCTTACTATAAATTTTTCTAAAAAGTTTCATCTCTGCTGTTTCTAACTTTCTTTTTGTCCTCTTTGTGTGAAGTCCTGTTACTGCCGAGTATGTCATTATTGGTATGATAACTGTGTTGTAAATTTTGCCTTTCTTTTCTTTCCCGGTATTTTTATTTCTCCATTGCTTTATTCAGGCAACCTTCGGTTCTATTTGCTCCATTCACTTGATCTTTTACTTTTGTTTCAAGCTTTCCGTAGTTAGAAAGTGTGATGCCTAGATATTTAAAGATCATCATTTGTTTTATTATCTGATCTTCCAGCACCAATTTACATTTCAGTGAATTTGCTGATATAACCTTTTATTCTGTCTTTTATGTTCAATTGTTTCTCTACCATTTGGTATTCTTTTTTAGTTTTTTGTTTCAGTCATGATCATAGATCACTCAGGGAATCTTACTTCAGTTAGTTCTTCTTTAACTTTGAATTTTATTGTGTCGTTTTGGTAGATATTTTCGATAGTTTTGGTAGATATTTTCGATAGTTTTGATTATTCTAGAGGTTCTTCTCTTGTGTACTATAAAAGAATAACATCCTTTAATATAACCCTGTCAAATGCATTGTTAAGGTCCAGGAATCATAAATATGCCGATTGGTTAATGTTGTATTCTAATGATTTCTCTTGCACTTGCATCATTATAAATATATCGTCGGTGTATGATCTTCCCGACCTCAAACCTTTTGCTCTTCTGCTAGTGTTAGAATTTCATTCACTTTATTTGTCATCTCTCATAATATATAATATTGGTTGCTAATTAGTTCAATTTATCTATCTTTTTGAAGGGAGATAATATAAGGATTCGATTTATTTCTTAGTTTATCGTCACTTCTGGTATCGGTAGTTCATGTTGAAGGTGGGAGATATATAAAAAGACCTAGTTGAAAACGCTTATAAAGACTTCCACTATGTAAAGAGAATTGATATGAAGTACCATCTGAATAAAAAACATACGAAAAATACCCTTAGCATATTTGGCAAATAGCAATGTAATTATTACCACTTTTTTAATAATTACAAAAATGGACAGGTAAAAAAGAGGGCGTTTGCTGCAAGAAAACTTTGAAAATCTACACGTTAGAATTTCAGTAATATTTAAATAAATAACACTCATGCTACAGAAAAATCTTTTGAGATTATCAAACCTTTTCCAAGTATTTGAAAGAGCTTTTAAGTTGTTTTAAATGAAATTCTTTATCTTTCGCTTCGTTTTCGTAAGTGCCAACCCTTTTTAGCGGTAAACATCGCTGTAGATGTTTTTATTTTGAGGTCAGCTAAAATATGTGCAAAAACAAACAAGCTTGAGGCAAGGTGTAAACCTGAAAGTTAATTTGGTTGTCAAAAATCATTTTAGTTAATTCTTTGTTTTAGGTAAAAAAGATTATGAGGTAATTTTAAATACAGTGGAGATGCTTCGTTTAATGCTGTTAAAATGTTTTCAGGCGAGATTTGTTTGAAAAATTTAATAAAACTGATATTAACAAATTAGAACAATTGCTTTTTATGAGAATATGTGTTAATTTTTTGTGTTCACACTAGTGTTGACATATTGTTTAAAAAAATACTGGTCTTATTTAATATTTGCAAAATTTCTGTCCAAACATAACAAAAACTTTTGATGCAAAAATTGATGCAAAATTGCAAAAATTGCAGCTGTCCATTAACTTTTTCGTTGTCGTGTTTCGACGATCTGGTAGAGTTGATTCACAATAATAATAGTAACTGACTTTCGCAGATCTATATTTCGTGGACATTAAGAAGGCATTTGACCGAATCAGATAAAAAGACGTTATCCACTTACTGTACGCAAGAACGCTACCCCTAGGAATAATAAAGAAATTTTAAAATATCTACCAAAACAACACAATAAAAGTAAAAGTAGAAGAAGAACTAACCGACCTAATTGAAGCTGACAATGGGATAAGATCGGGAGATTTCCTGAGTCCTCTATTGTTCAACCTGATTATGGATAAAATAATAAAAACAGTAAGAACTAGACAAGGTTATCAAATGGGAGAAAAACAACTTAAAATAATCTGCTATGCAGGCGATGCAATACTACTCTATCAAAGTGAAGATGATTTACAACGTATGCTGCACCAATTTATGGAGTTTAAATATCTAGGCATCACATTGTCTAGCTACAAAAAGCTCGAAACTGAAGTGGAAGATCAAGTAAATAGATCAAGCAGAGTCGCAGGCTGCCTGAATGAAACAATTTGGAGAAACAAAAATATCGAAAGAAACGAAAGGCAGAATTTACAAAACAGTCATCAGACCAATAATGACAAATGCGGCAGAAACAAGACCTGGCCCATAGAGGACAAAAAGATTATTAAAAACAGCAGAGATGAAAACACTTAGAAAAATTGATGTTAAGACACTATCGGACAGAGCTAGAAGTCCTGATATACGACATAGATGCAAGGTGAAGAGCATCAAGAACTTGGTGAGAAATAGAAGAGTAAAATAAAAGGTTCATACAAGCCGAATGACAACAAATTGAGTAGTAAAGACGGCAAGAGACAGTTCACTAATAGAAAGATGATCAGTATAGAGACTACGAAAACGATCGAACAACAACTTACTGGTGGAATATTGAAAAACAGACAAAGTCATATCTATATAAAAAAAAAAGAAGACTTTCGTAGAATTTAAGACTACTCGCTGCTTAGCTTGAAGTAATAAAGAAATTTACCAACTTAATGTAGCTAGTAGAAAGGGGACTGACTGAAGGAATTTTGGCGCAAGTGTACACTTGCTAAGGTACGATTTAATATCAAATTGGAAATAACAAAGGTGATCCTAGAAGCACGAAAAAGCAATGGATTTTCCCAGAAAACAACGACCTTTATGAAAATACACTAACCAGACATATACAAGACTTGGAAGACGAAACAGAAGAAGTAGATGAAGCAGATCAAATGACAGTATAACGAAGGCACTGAAAGAAACGGAAAGGGAGTACTGCTCGACCGTTTGGTACATAAAGAAAAACTAAGCCAAAATACCAAAGAGCTAACAGGTAAATGAACACAGCTGACGGAAAAATTCGACTCCACCCACACAACACTAAAGAAATTAAATAAAGATATCCACCAGTAAATCCGAAAAAACGTAATTTCAAGAAAACAAAAGTTTAAAATTTTTGAGGCAAAATAATAACATAGGCAACAAAAATATGTACAAAACAAAAGTCAAAGATGGAAACATTACCACGGATAAAACCGAAATCCTTGAGGTTGTTTAATCCTTTTATAGCGAAATGTACTAGAGCACCGACCAAAGGCAAGATTAGCGCTTGTCTAAAATCACAAATTAGGGATCAGAACTAATGGCAAAAATAACACTATACGAAGTTAAAATGGTACTTTTAAAAATGAAAAATAACAATTATTCTAGCTATTACCGAGTAGTGATCGAGGCGATCAAACTTGGTGGAAATAAAATTATCCAGGCTTTGGCCCATCTTTTAACGAAAGATACACCCAATATGTAACTTCTTCGAATTTATAATAATTTTTAAACTGTTTGTCCTTTGTCTCATATTATGTAAATGTATCAGTTAATTTTTATGACATTTATCACATTTTTGATTAGCATAATTATGAAGAATTAAGTCTTAGATGTTATATTACATAAACTTTTACATATCAACCATCAACTTCGAGTTTTTTCGAAGTTAATTAATTTTTATTCAGTTGAAAAAACGTTTCTTGGCTTATTTCAGATGCCCCTGACGATGCTCTAGGAGCGAAAGTACTAGGGCAGGATTTAATAAAACTGTTTGCGTATGGGAGTGACAGTTGAAAATTTCTGCGATTGTTGTAGTTGACCAACACAAAAAAATTACAACCATATTATAAATTTAACATAACATATCTAATTTTTTTTCTTATTCTTATTCCTTTTGTGTAGACATGTTCTGCCTGTTTTTCAACGTGTCACCAGTAAGTTGTCGTTTTATCGTTTTTGTGGTCTTTCTACTGATCGTCTTTCTATTGGTGAACCGTTGTTCGTCGTCTTTACTACTCTATTTGTTGTCTTCTTGTTGTAGTTCCTTCTCCTATCAGAGGTTGACTATCATCACAACTATCCGTACCTTATTGACGGTTACTCTAAAAAGATCTACTGAGCTGCAACTATACCACTCTCTTAGGTTTCTCAGCCAGGAAATTCTTCGTCTTTCTATGGATCTTTCACCCTTGATTTTACCTTGCACTATGAGCCTTAATATCTCATATTTCGCACCTCTGGTAATGTGGCCTAAATATTCCAGCTTTCTTGTTTTGATGTGTTCTATGACCTCGCAATCCTTTTGTAGCCTTTTTAACACTTCTGCATTTGTAACTCGTTGGGTCCATGGTATTTTCAAAATCCTTCTATAGCACCACATCTCAAATGATTCCAACTTCTTTATATCATCCACTTTTAGTGTCCAGCTTTCCATTCCATACAACAAAGTCGAGAACACGTAGCATCTTAAGGCTCTTATCCTCAGATCCAGAGGAAGGTGTCGTTGACAAACATTGTTTTCATTTTTATAAATGCTTGTCTTGCAATTTGAATGCGTGTTCTTATTTCTTTACCTTGGTCATTGTTTTCATTTACCCAACTTTTTACCCAGATATTTGTCGTTATTTACTCTTTCCAATTATTTTCCCTCGATATCTAGGCTTTCTACTGTATGTTGCTTAGAAATAATCATGAACTTGGTTTTCTTAACGTTCATTTCTAGTCCATATTTGATACTGACTTCATGTAATCCATTTACTAAGCATTGCAATGATTTTAGCCTGTCTTCAAAAACAGCGGTGTCGTTTGTCAATCTTATATTGTTTAAAATTTTTCCGTTTATTGATAGCTTCGCTGTACAGATTGAATAACAATGGGGACAACACGCAACCCTGTCTAACAGCTCTTTTAATTTTTATTGTTTCTTAATCGACATATTCGATTTTAACCTTTGCTTTTTGATTCCACTACAGATTGACAATAAACCGTATATCTCTACTATCCACATTCTTTTCTTTTAACAGTTTTGATGTCGTACTCTATCAAAAACTTTTTGATAATCTATAAAGCAGACATAGAGATCCTGGTTCATATAACGTTTAAAGCGAACAGAGCCTCTCTCATTCCTAGTCCTCCTCTGAATCCAAATTAAGTGTCATCTATATATTCTTCTACTTTTTTATATAGTGTTCCATGTATTATTTTAAAAAATATTTTTAAAAAAAGTGTGTGGCTTATTAAGGAAATGTTCTGTACTGGGAGCATTCTGTCGCATGTACGGACTTTATTATTTTCGGCCCTGTTTGTTCCTGTGGTTCTTCTTGTATCATTCTATCATCGTCGAATAGTTATATTATGTATTCTTGCCAAAATCTTAGTTTTAAATTTCTATTTGTTGTAATTCGGCTTATATGATCGTTTTATTTCACCATTCTATTTTTTACTCAGTTTTTGATGTTCTCCATTTTGGATCTACGTTTTATATCTGTATGGAGAACTGATGGATTAGTTGTAGAATTTGAGAAGGTGGATGAATGTATGTACTTAGGTACTCTTATTGATCAGACTTGTAAGGAAGGAACTGAAATCAACCTGAGACTGATCAAGAGCAACAGATGCGCTGGAGCCATGAGCAAATTAATTAAGGCCAAAGATTTATCTCGTAATACAAAAATAAGAGTATACAAAACTATAATTAGAATCGCTTGATCAACTAGAAAGAATGCAAGGTAATAGACTAGTCAAGAATATTGCTTGGAGAGTACCTGAGGGCAATAAAAGACAGAAAAGCCACAAAAGAAATGGAGAGATGTAGTGATGGAAGATGTCATGAGAGATGGGAATCAGAGATTGGAAGCTGATAGCTAAGAACAGAAAACGATGGAAATTATCCATCCAGTAATGGGCCTTAAAGACCTGTTAACACTGTACATACATATCAAAATATCTATCATTAGACGCTATGTATTTTCTACATTATTGTACGGAGTAGAGGCATGGACGCTCTTTGAAGCTTGTTTAAATAAGCTCGAGGCCTTTGAGATATGGTTACAGGCGCATCTTATAAATCTTATGGGTGGATCGTCTGACTAATATTGGGGTCCTACGTGGAATGGGCAAGGAATGCAAGATCAGTAACACAATCAAAAAGCGCAAATTAGTATATCTTGGCCATGATATGAGAAATGAACACAGATATGGCTTATTGCAACTCATTCTTCAGGGCAAAGTATTTTGAAAGATAGGACTAGGGAGAAGAATATATTTGCTTCAAAACCTAAGGACGTGGTTCAATACGTCTACAACCTGATTATTCCGAATAGCTGCAAGGTTGCAAGGTAAATTAGGATAGCTTTACTGATCGCCAACATCCGGAGCGGATAGGCACTGTAAAAAGAAGAAGGTTATAAACACAATCAATTTTGTAAAAGTCTTTATTCAGTATGTTTATCAATAAAAAAATTAACAGGGAAAAACTTTTCGAAATAACGTGTTAATATATCGAGAATACCTTGTATTAAAAAAATGAAACACAGATAATATTTAAGTAGGTACGGAAGACAATTTAGATATACTAAATTTGAACCAAAAATGTAGTTTAGTAACTATTATTAATATAAACAGATCTACGAAAAAGGTTTGTTGATTTTTTTGAGCCAATACATAACCAATTAATTAACCCAATAAGGCCCGAAAACCAGCAACAACAAAATCATATGCTACAAAAACATTCATGCCGTACGTTGAAACATCAAAACGAGAAATAGCGCATCGTCAAAAATTCACAACAAAACAAAAAAGTAAAAATCCTGACGGCAAAAAAACAACTTGTATACGTCACCGGCCCACACATGGAAGCTGAATATATGTATGTTTGTTCAGAGTTTTAAAAACGCGCATTGCAAAAACAATAATACTCAATCAATGCGATAGCAATGAGCCAATAACCAAATGGACGGGGACGTTACATTTGAGGGTAGGGGTTAACGTGACAAGCCTGTTTACAAATGTAACGATTGATTCTTCAATGTTGTTTGAACCACACTGATATGTCCACGCTTGAATCTAGTGTCCTATGGGAGTGCGAAGTGACAGTTCTCAGTTCTACGAAACGGAAGTGTCGACCATCTTAAATAAACAAGGTTAGTTCTTCTATTCCCTTTTCAATATATTGATTTTTTAGCTTGACAGACAGTTTTAAAAATATTTTCAGGATTAACGAACTATACACATAAAATATTTGTTAGGATGTTATTTTCTAACTTCTAAATTTATATTATTGAATGTTTTTAGTTAATTATAGTTATTTCTGAAGGAAAAACTTGGCTTTAATAATTAAATGCAGGTTATTTAATCGTAAAAATTGTTATTCATCAAACTTATTTACAATTCATCAAAAAAAGCAATGCTATATATATACATTATGGCTGGTTTTTTGTAGTAAATTGATTTGAAGTTTTCGTATTTAGCGCCATTGCCGAAAAAGTAGGTTCAAAATGATGCGTGGATTCGTTCACGCGGATATTTGGATCAATAAGGAGGCATGTTCAGAAAAGTATGTGGTGGGCTTGAAAAACACGCAGCTTCCATCATGGCCTACTACTAGGCGCTGGAAGATAAAATGGCTCTATGCGTTCAGATATCTCCAATATTACTTTTTTTATTTTTTGTTTTTTAAATAATTTTACTTATAAAATTGGTTTGATGTAATTTTCAAATGCAAAAATGATTGTTTTATTGCAAGTTATAGAAATTTTTAAGATATTTAGAAAGAAGTATATGAAAGCTTATTATCAATGTGTAATAATCATTTTACTTTATTTTTATCTAAAATTTTAAATCGATGTTATTATTTATTATCAGTTAGGCATATACAATAAATTTATAATGTAAAATGATAGGTATTTTATCATGATTATTTTTATTTGTGGTACATTCTTTTTAATTTTTATTAATAAGTTAACCATAGATAATAATTGAAAAGTGTAGGACTATTAATATTGTGAATTGGTTTTATTTTAATCATATTATACATATAAGGTTTATTTAAAAAAAAATTTTTTCTTGCTTTGTGGTTCTTGATCTCGTCAATAGTGGCAAATCTCCAGACTTTTATGTTTTTTTTTGCGAATTTCTGTTTTCTTGGACAAAAAAACACGAACAAGCAATAAACTAGACAATGCATTATCTTTATGTTATACCTATCACGACGCTCTGGTAATATCTCATGATCTACCACGCTATTTTAATCCAAGAAAACAGTTGACAAAACTTTTATTTTAACCTAAATTGTCGTGCTTTTAGGTCTAAGCTGTTCCGGCAATTTTATTGGGATGTGTGTGCCTTAGTTTTGTCGTCGTAACCACATAGTCATGGTTTATTTATGATCTTTTTGAGAAATCTGGATCCTTGTACACGCCATTCTGAGCCATGCTCATGCTCAAAATACTCAAAAAATTTGCAATAAATATGCCACTCACATGACATAGTGATTCTATGAATTTAGTAATAATTATCTTTACTTGTTCAACGCTTTTATCGATTATTGATTTGTTAAGGGGGTCTAATAGGTCATTGATATATTCTTGGCATTCTGGGAAAATTGATATACCAATTATAACACATTTTTTGCTCGAAATAGACTGATTCAATAAAAGAGAATTAACATTAAGTGTGTAAAAGCAATTTTTTTTAACATTTTTTCGATTGGACAAAATCGCCAAGCGCAAAAACACACATTTAATGTTTATATCTGTCAAAACAAACTTAAATACAAAATGGCTGATAATGTCAACATATGTTGGAGATTTATGGACTAGCATAAAAAAATTAAAATCACATGTATAGTCCGTCCCAAACCCTTCTTTCAGTGTGTCATAGTTGTTCGAATTCTCTCTAACGCATTAAACTAGAAGTGACAGAAAAAACATGAGTCTGCGAATATTATACATAGAACTTAGAAAATTAGGTATAGTTTACGGGTATTTGCATATTATAGCGAATACGCTAAATAGATATCCAATCAATGATGCACATAAATATAATTTGACACAGATGGTTCTCGATCGTGACAGTGACAGTACTTTCACAATGTCAACTGATCAAATGATAATTGTCATTCCAGGTTAGTATTTTCAGACATTTTACCTACAGTAAAAATTAAATTTTGTATTTATTGTCATCATCATCATTATTTAACCCGGATCTATCCACTGCTATATATAGGTCTCCCTCAGTATTTTCAATGTATTTCTGTTTTGTGCTGTTTGCATCCAATTTTTGTCGATCCGTTTTATGTGATCAGACCATCTTGTTGGTGGACGACCTCTACTTCGATGTGCTTCTTGTCTCGGTCTCCACTGTATTATTCGCTGTGTCCATCTATTATCAGACATTCTAGCTCTGTGCCCCGCTCAGTTCCGTTTAAGGGTCATAATTCTTTCTATGGCATCTGTCACTCCTGTTCTCCATCTTATTTCCTTGTTCGTGATCCGATCCCTACGAGAAATGCCCAACATCGATCGTTCCATGGCTCTTTGGGTAACACAAATTTTATTTCTTACTTTCTTGGTTAGTGTTAATGTCGCTGCACCATATTTAAGTATTTGCAACACGCACTGATTAAAGACTTTTCTTTTAAGACACATAGGCAGTTCTGATTTAAGAACATAGCTCAGCTTGCCGAATGCCACCCAAGTGAATCGTATGCGGCGACTTAGTTCGCACGTTTGATTATCTCTTCATATGCGTATCTCATGTCCTAAGTACTTATAAGAGGTGGTTTCTTCAATATGCATGCCATTTACTGAAATCTTTTCGCTTAACACAAAAGGCTAGGTATAGTTTTTTCAGTTGCGATACTGCATCATCGATTCTGTCAGCAAAAAGGACAATATCGTCAGCAAACCTCAAATGACTAAGCATTTCTCCATTGACATTAATTCCTTTTTCACTCAGATTTGCGTTCTTAAACGTATGCTCTAATAATGTTGTAAAGAATTTTGGCTAAATTGTGTCTCTCTGTCGCACTCCCCGTTTTATTTTAAATATCTGGTCTTTTTATCTGCCAGTTTCACGCTTGCTGTCCCATTTTGATAGATGTATTTTATCATGTTTATATAGCGACGATCTATACGGCACTCTGTTAAGGCTTTTAACATCTTTTGATGACTTATTGTTTCGAAAGCTTTTTCGAAGTCAACAAATATCATGACTAGTGGCTTGTTATATTCAACACTCTTTTCTATTAAGTTCTTAATTACTTGTAAATGATCATTCGTGCCATATCCTGCTCTAAAACCTGCTTGCTCTCTTGGCTGATAGAAATCCAACTTACTTCCTAGCCTGTTGGTAATAACTTTTGTAAATAGCTTCTATACTTATGACAACAAGCTAATGGGGCGGTTGTTTCTAAGGTAGCTGATATCTCCCTTCTCATGAAGTAATATGATTTCCGCGTTGTTCCACTGCATCGGTGTTATCGCTTCGCACAGACATTTATTGGACAGTTAAGCAAGTGTCAGTAAGAGCTTATTTCCTCCTAGTTTTAGGCTTTCGGTGATTACCCTGTCTTCACCTGGGGATTTATTGTTCTTCATCACCCGAAGTGCAATTTTAATTTCGTCAACAGTTATGTTCAGCATTAGTTCTGAGCCTTGATTCTCTATCTTTGGTAAGGGGCGTCTTTTATCGGATTCACTTGTTTCATAGAGTTGTCTGTAGAAGTCTTCCACTGTTTTCACTATTTCTTCCTTATCAGTCACAATGTCGTCTTGTTTATTTCTTAACTTATGTATGTTCTTTTTTCCTGTGGACTTGTTGTGTCTTAGAATTTTCAGACTTCTATTTTTCTCTATCACCCTTGTCACCTCTCTCACGTTATGTTGTCGTATGTCTTTTCGGATTTCTTCTCTATTGTTTTACTGAGTTGACTAAATTCTGCGTAGTTTGTGTTATACCTGTTCTTTAGCCTCCTTCTTTCTTCGATCAGATTTTTAGTGTTGAGACTTATTTTCTCATGTTTTTTCTTCATTTTAGGACAGCACAACTTCTCCGCTTCTTTAAGGACTTTTACGATACTTTCGTTTAAAACTTCGACCTGTGTTTCGTCGTTGATTTGTTGAAGGTTATGGTCAATGATGTCACGAAAGTGGTCTGTATTTTCGGGCGGGATCCATTTACGATTGTCTGATTTTATCATTTTTGTTCGTTCATTCTTTAAATTGAACATAATTTTTTTCTCGAATCAATCTGGGATCGCTCAGATCTTTATTGTCATACAAATATTTTAAATATTTAGAGATATACCGAGAATGAATAAAAACTAATATTAAAATTATTATATTATTATCAATTAGAAAAAGAGGCTGCTGGGAATACGACTTTTATTACCAGTTTCTGTCGCTCGCGAATCAGATTGAGAATTCAGGAATGATATCCATTAATACTATTTCATCTGGATAACGTAACTGCTAGGTTAACTCAAAATCAACTGATTCAGTATTTAAACTATTTCCACTATTTAGTGATAAATCTTCACAAAATTAAACTATTGGCTGCCACAGAAACTTATCAGAAAATTACTTATCCAAATATGACTGATTTCAATCGATGTTATTTTATCACAGGAATGTTTGTTTGATGCCTTGCAATTGCCAGTAATTTTTTTTATCTCGCAGCCAACTCTTAAAAGATTCTAGGAGGAAGCGGTATTTTAAATAAACAAACATTTCAATTCCATAGTGTTTGTAATAAATAATAATAAATCCATAAACAAATCTTAGCTAATTAAGTACTTTCCTTTAAATGTATAGAATAGGAATTATGACAAACTGCCGTTGCAATATAATGAGCAATAAAAATTTTTATACAGGACCGGACCTCTATAATATATCTAAATTAAATAAAAATTTGACTTGTTAAAGTTTTTACTCCACATTTAAAAAAATAACCTTTTCACATTTAGCTGATTACAATCCTGCAACTGTCAGATTTAACTAAAATGTCATGCAATAATTCTCGACATTCTTAAAATCCCATATGACGTTAAAATTAGTGACGCACTGAAAGAAGAGTTTGGGACAGACTGTACGCAGCCCTAGAAATTTGAAAAGCCATATTAAACAAAATCTCAGTACATGTATTATAGTTCATTCAAATAACATTTCCCAACTGTAAACAATTGCACGTTAAAGCCAAACAGGGTTGTACTGAGGTGTTTCATATGATTTTTAAAAATATTTACTTCTTGAAACTAAGAATGTAAGAATTTATTTAAGTTTAACTGTGAGTAAAATTTAATGTTCCAGTGAAGAAAACTGTGCTAAAATAAAATATTCATTAAGTAAGATATACACAACAGAAAGGAAATTGCAATATCTCGGACATGTGATGAGAGGCGAAAGATACATCTTGAGACTCATAAGTCAAGGAAAAATGGAGAGTAGCAGAAGCGTAAGAAAAAGAGCGTTTCCTGGTTGAAGAACCTGAGATTTTGTTGCAGTTCAAGGCAATTGTTCAGAGCAGCTGTCTCGAAGGTCAGAATAGCCATGATGATAGTCAACCTTCGTCGCGGAGATGGTACTTAAAGTAGAAGAAGATATACATAACAAAGTATTTTGATCAGCATTATAAGTTTTTCAAAACATAAAAACATGCCATTTAAATTATTCAGAATCTGAGGAGCTACAAGTGCTTCTTTCTTGGACTGAATTTATTTTTTCCACTTCCACATTTTGTACTCGACTTTTTAGTCAACGTGTTGCTCATTTATGCCATGTATTTGGAGTAAATAAAATTTATTGCATCATGAAAACTGCTTTTGGTTCCTGCAAATTTAAAATAATTGTTTTTGGCTGCTACATAATTTTTCACATCTTCCCAGATGGATTGAACTCACAATGATAGGAGGCAGACTTAAAACTATTGTGTTTTAGTTTTTTACCATCGTATCAATAATATATTTGCTATATTATCCCTTAGGTTGCTTAACAATATCTGTTGCACTTTTAACATTAAGTCTTTAAAACCTATATTTTTGACGGGAAGCTTCTACACTGGAGTTGTATTACTTTTTTCTCTATTCGCTCCGTGCGTGACCATGGTAGGGGTACATTGAAACGAAGCCAGCGTGCATAGCGGCGAAATATGACAAAATTGGAATATTGGACAAAATATTTTTACGCATAAATTTTATCAAAAATGTGTGCAAATACATGTTGCGTATTTAATTGTGCTAATAATAGCAAAAACAGTGAGTGTAGTTTTTATAGGTTCCCAAAGATTACATATAAATTAGAGAAAAGAAAAAGATAAATTCCTGCTATTAATATGAAAAAGTAAATATCACATAATTTCATTTTTACGCAATTGAAATAGGAAAAATTTAAATAATTTACCTTGAATGATATTTTATAAGGCTTCAAGCTAACTGCAGATGACTTTAGCTTTTATATCATACCTTTTACTATTATTGTTTTTAATTATATGCTCTTTTGCGTGAAAAACTTGATTTGTCAGTACTAGATTTTTCCCTTTCTCTTACGTTTAGAGTTGAAAAGATATATTATGATGAATTTTGAGAAACCCAGTTTTTAATACTACATTTATTTTGTCCATAAACTGAAAAAATATAGTTAAAAAACTAATTTATTAATAATTGTCAATTTCGCATGTATTTAACAATGTCAAACATATGTCCTGCATATGTCATATGTTTAACCTGAAAATTGGGACTCCAAAATTGTCAGAAAAAGGCGGTAGGTGTCGTGTCAGTCACGCACGGAGCGAATAGTAAAATACTGAAGCGAGCGTTGTGAAACTATCGCCACAAGATGGCGTCGTCGCGGACATAGCGACACAAGATGGCATCGGCACGGGCGTCACAAAATAGCGGTCCTTCACATCGATTCACTAATCTCGATCAATTTGTTTTTAGTCATCAGATATTTATTCTTAGCAGGATTAAATTATTACTTGCATGAAACAAAATGCAAACATTAAATAAGGAGTAAAATATTAAAAGAATAGTTGTCAATAGAAGATTCGATCCGCAACTATTTTCAAAATTTAGAAGTCACAAATGTCATTCGATTAATCACAATAATAAATCATCTGTTTAAATTTTTAATAAGCTTCTCGTTTTAAAATAGTTTCATATAAATGAAATTATATGAATAATGCCAATCACAACGTATGTTTTGTTAATACGTCAACAGGTGGCGTTAGGATCAAACATAATAATTCATTAAATTATTTGAATATAATTTGTTTAAAATCTAAATAATAAAATTAGTCTATTCAATTTTAAAAATATAATTCAATTTTTAAAAATAAACAAACATGGTATAAAGCTTCGCACTAGTCTACTGTACCGAATACTGTAACATCTCTTTTTTTATTCAAACAAAAAAAGGAAACATTGATAAATTTATATTTTGGTTTCTATTAGCTTTATAAAAGTGATTACTACAAGCTATTTTTACTTTTGATAAATAAATACTTTTTTTGATACTTAAAGTTTACTACACGCTATAAAACTTATTAATTATTATTAAAAAATAACACAACCAATAAATAACTTAAAAATAACGTTAAAAAATAGGATATTCTGGATATATAAAATAAACCAACAAACTACAATTTGACTAGAATCGAACTGCGCAGTTTGGACCTGTAAAATGACAATTATGCTCACTCAAAGCGATAAATCATATGTTATAGCCTTTTGGCAAATGAGAAGGTGAATACCTTCATAAAATGCGTGTCAGGCTATTTATGTTGGAAATTTGCAATGTGAATAGGGTTAGTAATATCATTCCTAATATAAATTCTTATTTGCGAATATTTTAGTAAGCATTTCCTTATTTTTTATAAATGTAAATACAGTTAATTTTCACTAATGCACTGATGAGAAGACTCTGAGAGACTTTAAGATTATTGCCACAAATTGGTCGTATTGCTCCTGTGGTAATCCTTTCCCAAGTTAATATGCTCCTTTTCTAACTTGGCTGTAGCATACTATGGACGTAAAAGGGTAGCTATAACGGGTGACAGTGGTAAACCCATCGGTGCTCCTTCGACTTGTTTGTACCTCTGGTTCTTGTAATGAAATAGGTGTAATTCAAGCAATGCCTTGTCAAATTTAGTGTATCGTGCGTTATTGGATATTTTTTGTGTATTATTTTTAAAGATTCTTCTACTGGGACATTGGTCCCAGTAGAAGAATCTCAGAAGAATTTTTAAAGATTCTTCTACTGGGACATTGGTGAATAATGAGACTACATCAAAGCTCACTAATAAGTGTCTAGGTTCAAGAATAACGTCCTTTGTAGGTTAATAAACTGGCTTGCATTCGTGACGTAAGAGTCTGCCTACTTTGGATACGGTAGTAGCTGCTCAGCAAGAAATTTTCCCAATGGTTTTAACAATGATCCGATAATGCTAACTATTGCTTACCTTGTCTAAATAGTAAAATTTTTAAAATCTGGCCGAATTTTCTCGTGAAGTGAGCTAAAACTGTTGTTCTTTCTTGATGATTAACGCTTGTATTTTAGCTTTCGTTGTTTTCTCTAGATAAATTGTTGGGATTAATGCGACTTTTTGATAGGCACTATAATTTAGGAGCTTAAAAAATTAAAGGGAGGCATATGTCTAGCAGTCGACGCGATAAATTAAGGCTAGATGATGATGATATTATTTAGAATGTTCTTTATTTTTGTGTCGTAGTTTTCAATATCGTTCGTAGATTTCTGAACCATCAGTCATGCACTTAAGATTTTTCTTAAAATCATACATCATACATATCATGAACCAGCATGTTCAAGTCAAGGTCGAAGACCAGCTGATCGACCAAGAAAAGATCATGCGAGGGGTAAGGCAAGGCTGTATGCTCTCACCGACTCTTTTCAATATATACTCTGAGAAAATTTTTACTGGATCATTCACAAACCTAGAAATGGGAATCCGAGTGAACGGTGAATACATTAATAATATCCGCTACGCCGATGACACTGTTTTACTAGCAACCAGCCTAAATGATCTACAACCCTTACTAGACCCAGTGAGAACTGTGAGCGGAACATACGGACTAGACCTAAATATTAAGAAAACTAAATCCATGGTTGTCACCCGTGCAAATTTTATTCCGGGTGTACTAATGGAAGGTAGCGAAGAGATCCAGATCCACCCCTTTTGTTAAAAATGGTAAAAAAATCAGATTTAAGCATTCTGGCATAGGTAATCTCGATTATATAAATAAAATAAATATTTTGCAAAATTTATAAGCATAATTTATAATTTTAATTCATTTTTCAACCCTTCTAGCAACTATCTTTAAATCGAAAATCATGAAAAAATCATTTTTTATATTTCTGAAATATCAAATCGCATATTAATATTACCCAAATAGTTTCTTTATTGTGTATGATATAATTTCTGATTGACTGTGAAATTTCAACCCTTAAATACCACCCCCTTAAAGCAGAATCGTTGAAAAAATTAAGTTCAAGAAACTTTAATTATTTGAATAATACATTACTGAATTGTTATCTCATTTAATGAGTATTAAAGTATTTATTTATTTATTTATTGCGTAATTTTGCACCCTTAAAAACTACCCCTTGTCATAAAAATACTGGAAAATGTTTTTCTATTAGGTTTGATAGCTTTAATTATTTAGAAACTTTTTATTGGTTATGATAAACTTTATTAATATATTCCAAACTTTATTAATATTATTCTTTCCACATTTCCTGAAAAATGTTTTCAGTGCTTATGTGACTTATAAAAATTTAATTTGTTAGTGAAGAGGAAAACGTATTAAAATAAATATTAAAATGTATGAAAATAGATTTATTTATTTAAAAATGTATTTATTTATTTGTTATTTAAGTAATGTTTCATAAATTAATAAAATATTAATGGTACTTTAATTGTTAATTGTTCACCCTTCATCAAAGCTTTCTTAGCCAATTTCTCTTTTTTCATTAATTAGAGGGCTATTTTGGCAATTGTCCCCATTGCGTGATCCGTAGACTGTATTGCAAAATAACCCTACTCTTCGACACCCGCAAGACTTTTTGCAGTTGCAAAAAATCATTTTTAACAATTCTTCTGGAGCAGCTGCTTTGGGATTTTTAGTTAAAAACAATGCTTCAATTTTTCACCATTCCCAGTTAACTGGACGAATGCCTTTGTTTCCAAGCCATATCTGGGTTTGTAAATAAACTCTTTTGATGTGTTCATCCAATGCAGCAACCGTTGGGACCAGAGATAAAAACTTGACTGCACTATATTTAGTGGTAGCCTTAATAAAGGATTCGTAACGCATCTGTTCCAAAAAATCTTCGATGCTTTGTAGTTTACTCATATTCACACCTTTTGTACTTCCGTACAATAATATTGTGCAGTACCTGCCAGCAGTAATTGATACAATATGTTATTTGCTAAGTTATTAGTCATAATAAAACCGAGCATATAATTTCACGATCTTGTGCACTCAAAACCAAAATGTTATCGAAGTTATCCCACAACGTAGCAAACGCAGTAGAATTTATGTTCAATGCTAAATATATGGATAATTACGCTTCGGCCGCTTACATATAACTGATTTTTGAATCCTTCCTTTGTCGATAAAGTGACCTTTAATGTTGCAGCTATATCTGGAGTTATACTAAAATATTTTAATAGACATACAGCATCCTAGAAAGTCCCACTATGTTTTTGGGCAGATATGCAGAATTCCTTTCACTAGCTTCTTCTATCTTTAAAATATAGATACACACATCCACACATGTATATTTCGTGAGCATATACCTATCGACATCTCTACTTCTTATAACCTATCTTTCTTCCTATCTATACATACAAAATCTCTTCTTCTTAACGTGCCCTATCAAGTCCCCTTGACGTTGGCGATTAACATGGCGAAACTGTCTCTGTCTCGAGCTATTCTAAATAGTTGCTCAGCTTTCTTTATTCCTGTCCACTCCCTGATATTCTTCAACCAAGAGGCCTGCTTTCTACCAATTCCTCTGCGTTTTTCGATTTTACCCATCATAATAAGTTGAAGAATATTATATCGGTCTCCCCTTACTACGTGTCTAAAATAGGTTATCTTTCTACATCTGATGTTATCAAGCAGCTCGCGAGCAGCATTTGCTCTTTCAAGGACTGCCACATTTGTCATCATAGCCGTCCATGGAATTTTTAGTATACGTCTGTGCAGCCACATTTCAAAGGCCTCCAGACGATTAATGGTTAATATTTTTAATGTCCATGCTTCGACACCGTATAAGAGGACTGACCAAATGTAGTATTTAACCATGCGCTTTCGAAGTTGAAGTTGCAAGTTATCATTACAGAAGAATGACCTCATTTTTAAAAATGTCGTGCGGGCTATCTCGATTCTACATTTTATCTCTTGATCTGGATCTAGTTGTTCAGTAATATGGCATATTCAAGATATTTAAAACTGAACACTCTTTGAATTATATGACCGTCAACATATAATCGTGCATCTTGATGTGCTAAACGGCTAAACACCATGTGTTTTGTTTTTGAACAGTTTATGTTTAGGCCAAACTCTCATCCCATTGTATCAATGGCATTTAAAAGGCATTGTAATCCATTCATGTCATCACTTAAAATAACTGTATCGTCTGCAGATCTGATTGTATTTATCAGAATTCCATTAACTTTCAAGCCCCATTCCAAATTATGCAGCGCTTCTTTAAATATTCTATCTGAATATAAATTAACAGTGGGGATAGTATACAACCCTGTCTGACACCTCTTTGTATTTTATATATTTCTCTTGATTTTCCGTTTATGCAAGCTGTCACTGTTTGACGCCAGTATAACTTTTCTATGAATCGTATGTCTTGACTATCAACTCCTTTATCTTTTAATATTGTAATTACAAAATTGACAAAATCTCTACTCCAAAAATTTTTCTAAAAAAATTTTATTGATTTTTTTACAATAACTCCTAATGATATTAGGTTCATTTAAAAACCATTTGAAAGGTAAGTTCAAGGGCTATAAAGTCTTATTAAATTGATTCTTTTAAATCCCTTATTTTTTAATAGATAAAAGGTTAAAGGTATTAAACGTTTTTATCTCAGCTATTTTTAATCCTACAAAAATAAAAAAAGGAAAATCTTTGTTTAAAAAAACCTCATATTTTGTTTTGTATTATTTTTTAAGTATATTGAGTATATTTGGAGTTATTCTCAAAAGAAAAGAAAATTTGAAAAATTCTGATTTTTTTTAATCAAATTTTTTTTTTAAATGTGCATTCTAAACCAGTCCAAATTTTTAAGGTCATTCTAGTCTTCTAGGGACTACTACCTATAAATTTTAATTTATGTGAAAATGGCGTATATTTTATTTTTCAGTTTTTCCAAAAAAAAATCGAAAGGGTTCTCTTATTTTCATCATAACGTGCTTAATTTTAATGCTGTCAACTTCTCCTAGAGCTTATTTTATAGGTATTTCTGAGTACTTTGAAAATTGTTAAATAAGTATATTTTATAAAATGCATTGTTTTCCCGTTATTTAAGCTTGGATATTCAGATTTAAGTACTCGTCGAAAAAAAAAATACATTTAATTACCTATAGCTCACTTGAATTAATATCAAAACGTTTTTTAAGCAATAAATTTATTTAAGTTTTTATTAGCTTTAATTTTGATAATTACAACTTTTTTACAAAAACTAATAGTTTTTGTGTTATTTATGAAAAACATACATTTATTCCACGAAAAATCAAAATCTTTGATCTTCAATAACTCAAAAAGTATGGATTTATTTTAATAACTTTATTATATAAATTTTGTTTAGATTTGTTCTTTCTTTTGATTCCTGGGGTTATTTTTAATAAAATAATTTTGATGGGTGATGCCACCCCGAGAAGGGGTGGCATCCACCCCCAGGGTAAAAGCGCAAGTTGACACCATGTCACTTTTGTTTCTTAAGGTATCCTTTAACTACTCACCAATTTTCATGAAAATTGATGAACGTTCAACAAAATCGGAGTGAAAAACTTCAGTGACTGTACTATAACTCAGATAAAATTACATCATTCGAACCTTTTTTAACAACTAAAGAAAATTGTTTAATTTATTACTGTTTGTATTTTGAAAATGATTTTCGAAGTGAAAATGAAAGCTTCAAATAAAATTGTTTTAAAGTAAAATTGTGGCTTATTTCCAATAAAAATAGTAGATTAAATTAACTATTGATCAAAATATAAATATGTTACTTCATACAATTTAGCAGTCCTTATTTGATTTGCAGTGGTTCTATAAAATATAGTTCATAATGCACTTATCTAGTATCTAACTATTTCTTCGTCTTCAGCTTGTCCAAAACAGTGTTTGTATAGCTACTTAAGTTAGTATTGAAAATATGTCAAATCCAGCAAAAAATATTCTCTTCAAATAGATGATTTATCTGGTATTATTTTTCTGGCCAAACAGTCTAGCGTACAAAAACCGAACCATTGTGTATTTTGCAATTACCAGCGGACTAGATTGAATGTAGAGCTGGCAGAAACATTAAAAGAGTATGAAGTCTCGTCTATGCGGGGTCATAAATAACCAGCTCTGAATAATAAATGATAGGGTCATTATGAAACCTGTTATCGGTTCACTGTGGGCTTTTTCAAAGAATTGCAAGTTTGGGAAGGGCAGTAAAAAATCAATTCGCTGCCAAAAATATACTGAGCATGCTCGCTCCTGTTTAAATATATTCCCGTCCGGTTTTTAGCTTCGTTACTATCGGGATTTTCGGTCGCTAGTCGGCAGATAAAACATTTTAATGATAGAAAGCATCCTAGATAATTTTACTTTGCGCTTTGGTCAAATTGATGTTAACGTTGAAATAATCTGACTACATTCGCGCAACCATTTTGACATCATAAAATGTTGTCTTCATAATACATCTCTACTAGACCAAAAATATTTTGTAGTCTATTTTTAGATTACGAGTAGCAGCTACAAAAACATAGATCATGAAATACATATATGTATATAATATAGGTATTAAGTTGATATAATATAAACTATATTAAATTAAATTAAAAAAAATTAAATTCATATACATATGCATAAAAATGAAAAATATTTTAGATATTTTTATATTTTATTCTGCTCATATAGAAACATAGTAACTAATATACACTGCTCAACAATTAGAGTGAATATTAGAAAAATAATTATGTTACATTTGTTAAAGTTCGAAAAAAATAAAAGTCAAATCGACACCTGATATGAATAGGATTAAAACATCTATAAAGGATAACATTTATTTTGGTCTAATAACTTTTATCCTATCTCATGTAAATATGAAGTTGTTGTTGTTGCAAAATAATCTTCATTATACGTGCAAATTTTGAATCACGGAAAAAACGTTTTAATTAATGTTCTTCTTCTTCTGGTTCCTATCCGTTTCGGATGTTGGAAATCATATTGGCAATCATAACCTTGCTCGCTGCGGCTCGAAACAGCTCCGTTGAGGATTTCTTAAACCATGTTCTTAAATTCCGCAGCCATGATATTCTCCTTCTACCGGGTCCTCGCTTACCTTTGACTTTACCTCGCAATATAGACTGTAGCAGGGAGTAACGGTGCTGATTTCTTATAACGTGTCCCAGATATTGCAATTTTATGCGTTTGATCGTAAACACAATCTCTGGTTCCTTCTTCATTTTTCCTAGAACTTCCTTGTTCGTGATCCTTGCTGTCCATGATATTCTCAGCATTCTTCTATAAAGCCACATCTCAAATGCTTCAAGTTTTTTAATAGTGGCGTCTGTAAGCGTCCATGCCTCCGCCCTGTACAACAACACAGAGAAAACATAGCATCTCAAATGTCTCATTTTTGTATCAAGAACTATGTTGTGACTTTTGAAGATGGCGCTCCTTTTGTTAAAGACCGTTCTTGCCTTTCCTATGCGGCACTTTATTTCCTGTAAATTGCTCCACTGTTCGTTAATAATAGTTCCCAGGTAACAATACTGTTTTACTCGCTCTATCTGCGTCCCATTAATGTATATATGAGCCCCATTTATATTCTCCTTGCAGATAATCATTTGTTTCTTTTTGTGGGTATTAATGTTTAGTCCGTACTGTTGACTGTACTCGTTTATTCTGTCCATTAGCCTCTGAAGTCCCTCTAAACTATCTGCTATCACCATGGTGTCGTCGGCATATCTAACATTGTTTACTCTTTCACCATTTAGAAGGATGCCTTCGTCTATTCCGTAAAGAGCCTCGTTAAAAATTTTCTCTGAGTACATATTAAATATCAACGGCGATAGGATACATCCCTGTCTAACTCCACGTAGTATTTTTATGTGATCTGTTTCTTATCGGTTAATTTTCATGTATGCGGTCTGATTCCAGTAGAGTTCTGAAATTATTCTGAGGTCTTTGTCATCCAGGTCTGCCTCTTTTAAAATGTTTATCATCTTTTGATGTTGAACTCTGTCAAATGCCTTTTCGTAGTCGATCAAGCACGCGTATACGTCGCAGTTAACGTCCCTGCATCTTTGAATCAGTACCTGTACTCCGAAAAGTTCCTCTCTGGTACCCACTGCGTTAATGAAGCCGAACTGTCTGTCCGATATTTTTGTTCCTCGCACTTCTTATAAATTCTTCCATGGATGACTCTAAGAAACAGTTTCAACATGTGGCTCATTAGGCTGATTGTTCGATATTCTTCGCACTTTTTAGCCCCCTGTTTTTTAGTTATCGCTATGAATTCTGATTCTAGCCATTTATCAGGGATGATTCCTGTATTGTAAATTTTATTGAAGACAGCCGTGATCCAAATTATTCCTTCTTCCTCCAAGAGTTTTAAAAATTCAGCTTCGATATTATCAGGCCCTACAGCTTTCCTGCTTTTCATCCGTTTTATTGCTTCTTCTACCTCGGATTTAAGTATGTCTGGGCCCGTCATCCTCTCTGAAAATGGATGCCTATAATCCGTTCTTTGGTCTTGAAAAAGTGTCTCCAAATATATTCTCCATCTGTCTTTCATCTCTTGGGTGTCAATGATTAATTTTCCATTGGTGTCTATGAGTTTTATTTGTGTTCGCTTTTTAAAAGTACCCGTTATTTCTTTTACCTTTTTGTGTACATTAAAATTGTCGTGCTTGGCTTGTAGTCTTTCTATTTCTTTACATTTCTCTACAGCTTCTTTTTCTTTAGCTTCTCTTATTTTTTTTCTGATGTAAGCCTGCATTTTTTTATACTCATCTTTATTTCCTTTAATTAACCTTCTGCGTTCCATTAAATGAAGGATTTCTGGAGTCATCCAAGATTTCTTCTTTGTTTCTTTGTTTGGTTTTAGCAGATCTTGTTTAGTTTTCTTAATTATTTCTTCGAATTGATTGATTTCTCGTTGGATGTTATTTTCTTCTTTTAGGTGTTTAACTTGGTTGTTAATATATTCTCCCACTTGCTTTTTAACTTCCGGATGTTGCAGGGCTGTCATGTCGTAGTTAGGTCTAGACTTTTTCTTTATTGTCTTCAGTCTCACATCCATGACTCCCACTAAAGGTATGTGGTCAGATTCAATGTCCGCTCCTAGATATGTTTTGACAGATTTAAAACTGTTTCTGAATCTTCTATTTACCAATATATAATCTATCTGGTTTCTAATTACGCTATGGGGTTTATCTGCTGGTGCCTTCCATGTATACAATCTCCTCGGTGGTAGTTTATAAAATGTGTTCAAAACCACTAGCTTGTTATCTTCTGCGAATATTTCTAGTCTGTCACCTCTTTCGTTTCTTTGTCCCAACCCAAAAGGTCCGTTACAATAATGAAAATTAATGTTACAATATTGAAAAATTTTATTATTGATGAATATTTTTTATTAAAACATTATTACATTGTACACAATGTTTTTCTTAAAAAAATTTATTGAGTAAGTTTTCAATTAAGTAACTTCATTTTAAGTTGTGATACAAGAAAGCAAGGTAGTGGAATATTACCATAAATAATATTCAAATAATTTACCAGGAAGATGACAGACAAGAAGTAATTTTTTTATTATTAACTGCTGAGTATAGTGAGCATGTCTTAAATTTTAAAAACTCGGGAGAAAATACTAGTTTAATATTTCAAACAAAATAATATCACTTACTACCGAACTTACTTCTAATAATAAAAATAAGGTACCAAATGTTTACAGTCACAAGATACATCGACAGCGGAAACTTACATGCATCAAAGGTACATGCTCATCATTAAATACCCCTGTTAAGAAAAAATAATACCCAAAGAAAAAACATTGTAAACGGAGAGACAAAGAGATCCTACTGTTTAGAAAACAGAAAAACTCTAGAACTCTGGCCAAGAATATACTAGTAAACTAGAAAACTAATGAAAATGAAATAATGGGGACCTAGATATAACGAAAATGTAACAAAAAATGTAAATCGAAATTATCTAAAAATGAAAGAGTCAATTTATTTAATAATTTTTGGGAAAAGACTGATCATAACAAACAGAGCGAATATTTATGTAGATATGTTCTCACACAAGAAAAAAGGTTGCAAAGTTAAAAGAGTCCAAAATAAACTGTGTAGCTATAAGACTACCAAAGAGAATTAAAATATTAGTATAAAAATAATACTTCAATCAACCATGGGAGCTTATGGTCTATGCCTTGCCTAGCTCAATATCTCAAGTGTGAGTTCGTCTTACCTTAAACTAGGAATCAAACCATGAACCCTCAGCTGATAGCAAATAGAACAATTTTTAACTAATCGTATTTATTAAAAAATTTGGGTCGTCCTGAGAGCTGCAGTTATTCTATGTGTGTGGCCTTCCAATTAAGTTGGTAATGTAGAGTCAATAAATTTTCATAGTACGGCCAGTAAAATGTTCGATACGACCAATTGATACAGCCAATAAACCGTGAATATGGTCAACAAAATCGTCAATAAACTAAAATAAAACAACAACTTGTATTAAAGACACATTAAAGGGGGCTTTAACTTCCTTACCATTTTACAAAATTACAATGAAACAAACAGCAAATGGCAAGAATAAAATTAAATATAATTGTTATTACTTAGTTAAATTCTATTTAGATCCCTACATCATATAATCTAAAAACGTGCTTTCGAAAGAAGTGAGGTTACGAATATTAAAAATGCTGTCAGAATTATAGAATAAAGATTACAATGAAAGTAATCACCCTAAGAGAATGTTTCAGACCATAAAATGAAACTTATTATAATTCCTATCTTTTTTTATAAATTTCAATTATAAACAAAAAATAATCTCACCATTAAAGGTGATTGACAGAAAGTAGGAAAGGACTGCATGAGGTTAGCACAGATATCATAGGATGTTCCTATATAAGGAAATTGGCTTTTCTGTCAACATAAAATAGAATATTTAGTCTACCGGACAGAAAGAGAAAGGGTGAATATTTATTCTACGAAACTAAAAGAGAGATTCTAAATAAAAAAATAAATTTCTCACCTCGAATAGTGAGAATTGTTGGCAATATCCATGAGATTTTGTGAAGATGCTAAAACTGGTCGAGTTTTATTCCACACGGGACATCTTTTAACTGTATAGATATCTGTCATTTGTCATGTATTCCAGTACTACAAATCTTTAATTTTAAATAGAGAGTAAACATCGAGTTAGAATCTATGGAGAAGCTATGAGGATATTAATGTATGTATTAAAAACGGCATAGGTAGGAGTGGCTAACGATAATACCAATATGGCGGTGACATCAGGGCCAGACTCAATAATAATAAAACTACTATACAAATATGACTAGTTATTCAGAAGATTTAATCATAATCTAAAAAAGTGCAACACATTTTTAATAAACTATGATTTATTTATCCCGCGGTAAACATTAAAAACACGATATATTATACATAAAGATAAATTAATACAGTCAAATAGTATTAATTTATTCTGAAGTACGGGCCATTACTTTGTTTACATATTTGTATACTAACCTGTGGAACGACATTCCTGAAGATTTTTTATTAACATTACTTCTGCTACTGCAACTACGTTGAGAACAATAAACCATTATTATGCACTATCACAATATATTACAGTTTCTATAAAAGTATTATAACACTGAAAATATTCGAAAAACAACAAATATAACCAAACATATACGATCTGTCAAAAGTTTCAAAACAATAATACCAATATGGCCGAAGTTAGGTCGTTTTTAGTCACGTGATGCCCTCTCCATAGATTCTAACTCGATGGGAGTAAAGCACGAGTGGTACATGATTATACCGGTATTTCGCTGGAGAATTCAGGCACATATTTTTTTTCCTCGTTAACTCTCTTTTTGCGAAAAAGTATCAGTTTATCGAAAGCATTAGACCATGTTTTTACATGGTGTAATGCTTTACATTACAGCATAACTATGTTTTATCTTTTTATATAATTTTTACTCCTTTTAAAACGTCTTTAAAAACGCTTATGTTTTGCTAGTGTAAGTTAAAATGTTTCCCGTCACGTCAAACGCTAAATTAAAATGAAATTTATAACATTAATATCCATTTTTATTACATTTTATGTAAATAAAATAAACTAAATTTTAAATTAATAGATTGGTAATTCAATACAGTTTACTCATTAGATATAATTATTTAATTAAACGTTCAAAATGATATCCACCAATGTCCATAATTATAAAATCGCTTTTCGAAATTATGACGAACATTTTGATGCATTTCATGGGTTACTATGGTTTGTTTTTTAACCAGGAGGAGTAAACTAAAAAGACAAGTTAATAGAAAACTCACCAAAGTGAAACTTAATAGAAAAGTCACCAAATACATCTTCTTTTTTTGTTGGACCAACTTAGCAAATTAGCCATAGATGATACAGAACGGCGTGAAATGTCAGAAGTAACTGAAGGTCTTATCTATTACTGAAGAAGCTACTACTGTAAAACAGGTCGTAAATAATGTACTATGTTCTTTAGATTCGGTATTTACGAAAACAAGGAGCAGTACTGCATACAAACAGTTATAAAACTTAACTGAAAGATTTCTGTAAAATGGCGATGAAGCTGTCGTAGTCTCACAGTGGCCCTTATTTTTAAAAGTCGTAGCATATCATCACAAAGAAACATTAAGTATGACCAGTTAGACGGAAGAGTTTCTGTTATCAAGAGAATGAAGATGATTCAATAATCCAAGAAATGACTTGCGTGTAATGCTTCTATCGCTAACAGGGAGAAGTGTAGATTTGAACTTACTTGGAGCCAACCATTTAATCTTACTTGATTTACATTGTAACTAACAATTAGAAAATCAAGCGCAGGATAGAATATACAGGGTAGGCCAAGAAAAACCAGTATTTGTCTATAAAATTATGGCAGCAGATACTATAGAAAATAGAATTTTAGATTTGCAAGAAAAAAATTAGGAATTGCAAGCGCAATGTTAACCCTTTATTGCAAATGGGAACTTAAAACAAAAAATTTCAATGAGAATTTCCATTCCTCTTGGAAACTTTCGTTCTTAGATGTGTATTGTATATTGCTGATATACCAATTGGTTGTTTGAATTAAGGTATGAAGAGCAACTGACATACCCGTTGAAAGATATAAAGAACAGTAAATCACCTGGAGAAGATGGCATTGTAAGTTAAATGCTAAAATTAGGAGGCGAATGCATCATAAAAGCTTAAAAACCCCTTTATAATGCCTGTCACTTTGGAGGAGTTACACCAGAAAAATGAAATAGTGCCATTATGACAATATTGCACAAAAAAGGAGATGTAACAGAAATTGAAAACTACAGATCTATCAGCTTGTTATCTCATTTATATAAGCTCTATATGAGAATAATTACTAACAGACTGTAACCTAAGCTAGATTTTCAACAACTGTTAGAGCTGGCTGGATTTGGAAGTGGCTTTAAAACGAATGACCACCTACAAGTAATAAAATAGCACAACAGCTGCAGTTAGAATGTATTATGACAACACAAATATTGACAATATTGGAGTCAACATAAATGGAGAGTTTCTAAACAACTTGAGATTAGCAGATGACATAGTTCTTATTGCAGACTTATTATTGTACTGGCGAAAAACATCTCAACTAACGGCACGAAAATTGAACAGGTCTATAGCTATAAATATCTGGGGCACGAGATTTAATTAGAAAAAGATAACCAAACAACGAAGCTAAACAGGAGAATAGGACTGCCATGGGCTTCTTATAAAAAACTGAGAGAAATCTTTAGATCAGATATTTTCATGTGCTTGAAAAGGAAGGTCTTTGATCATTGTATACTCCCAGTTCTAACGTATGGAACAGAAACATTGACCCTTACCAGAAAAGTAATCAATAACATACAAATGGCACAACGAGCGATGGAGAGTTCAATGCTGAATATATCCTTCAGAGATAGAGTATCAAATACAATAGTTAGGAAAAAACTGGTGTCACTGACGGATTTCAACAGATTACAACATCGAAATGGAGCTGGGTGGGGCATGTTGTCAGATTAAAAGATGGAACATTGACGAAAAAAATTCTGGAATGAAGACCTAGACACGCTGCTTATCGTAATCGACGTCGTCGTCCAACAAGGTGGTCAGATGACATCAAGCGTATTCAGCATAATTGGATTCAGGATGCTCGAGATGGAAAGCATTGGAATTATTTACGGGAGGAATATATCTAGTAGTGGAGTCAAAATGGCTAATAATGATAATGTTTGAATGTAGTAGCAGTTTTGCTTGAAGTGACCTTGAGTATGTTGTTAGTGTATCACGTGTATTTTATTTTCAAATATTAGCTAAGAATAAGGTAAGTTTGAGAAATAAAAAAAATATACATGCATTTATAAGTGTTGTAAGCATCTACTGATATATTAAAAATGTAAATTTAACGTTGTTAGTATTTGACTCAAATTGTGAATGTTCCCGTACAGAAACATTGTGCGCAAAAGGTAAATTTTGACACTGAAAAAAGAAAATATCTTATAGTTTGTTTTTTTCAAGTTGGTAGACTTCTTTAATGCCTTATTAGCTTAAATAAATTAATTTGAATAAACCTGAAGAGATTATACCACTTCTGAATTTTAAAACAATTCTAGCTAAACAACTAACTAACCGTGGTGTTTTACAAAAAAGAAAAGTAGGTCGGCCTAGAAGTTATACACCCTAACAACCATCCAAAAGAAGACGAGTTGAATCTAGACCCAATATATATGAACAAACAGATCAGTTTTCACACTGGTTAAACTGAACTGTAATCAGGGAAAGATGTAAGATGATAAACTGTAAGGGAAAATCAAGGGTTTATTGCGAGAATATAGTAACTGTTTTAAGAAGTTTCAGAATTTGGAATAGTTTGATACTGATTATACATCTATCTAATGTGTATAACAATTGGTTCGAATAAAAGTTTTTATACACAATGTTCCCAAATGGGCACACAATTTTTTTTTCTCAAATACCGGATCAGTTAAAAAAAAATGTGTAACCGTGAATTCTACATACATCTATTAACCTTCGGAGTGCGGAGATTATTTGACTTACTTAGATTACGAATTCTCATTCTATTTATAAGGATGTTTTTAATAGTCAGTATTATTAAACAGTATCTTTAATTTAACAAAAAAAAAAACAAAGAAACATAAAAATTATGATCCCAAATTTTTGTATTTAAATTTTTTAAGATGGTTCACCATCGTGGTCTTTTTGGCAGTAGTTGCATTTAATTTTGACAATATGGACTTCTTCGCGTTTTGAATGAGTATTACAAACAAATCTTTTACACATATCACACCTTTTTAAATATTTATTGTCACTACCCTTACAAGAATAACAACGACCTCGTTTTGTTGCAGATTTCGGCACTTCGATTTGCTTTTTTACACTAACACCGGTGGTCTCTATTGCAGCGATTACGGATTTAGGGTATCCGGTGGGTTCTTCTTGTATTGCTTCCGCTCTTCGTTTTATATTGGGCGAGGTTAATTGTTTTCCAAACTCCTCGAGAAATAGTTTTCTGCGATGTTTTATATTTACTTGGCTGTTCCATTCAGGATTTTTCGTATTCCAGAGAACGAAAGCATTGTAGCAGGCAATATCCAAAAAGTTGAAAAATATACGTAAGCGCCATCTTCTTGTTGCTCTTTTACATGTGTACTCTCTGATCAATTTATCTAAAATATCGACTCCAGTTTTGGTTTTGTTGTAATCCAAAATAATCTTTGGTTTAAATTTTTGGTTTTCACCAGAAATTTTATGTTCATTGTGTAAGGTCGATAATAATACAACAAATTTATTAGGCTTGGTTACATATGAAACTAAGGTAATGTTTTTAGTGAACAAAAATTTTGAAGAATACAGTGAGCGATCTGTCATTTCAAGCAATGATTTGGGTAAACTCTTCCTATTTTTTTTTTTAATAGTACCCAAAAGAGTTAAATTTTTGTTTAACAGTTCTTCAGAAAAAGCAATATCGGTAAATAAGTTATCAGTTGTAATATTTCGACCAGACCTATACCAATGTTCTGCAAGTGTTTTGACAACTCTTGGGCCTTGGTTACGGTCAGATTGATCACCAATCTTTCCAGTATATATCTCAAAGTTACAGCATAAAAAATTTTCAGCGTCACATATTGTACAAACCTTTATACCGTATTTCTTTGGTTTACTAGGTATATAAATCAGAAATGGACAACGTCCCCTAAAATCTATAAGCTGCTCGTCAATAGTACCAAAAGCAGATGGTTCGTATGATTCCCTACAATTTTGGGCAAATAGATCAGCGATTTCTCGAATAGGAGCTAATTTATTTCGTTCTCTTCTTTCTGCTCTCGTTTCCAAATTAACAAAGCGAATATGCTTCAAAATACTTATAAATCTATCCCGGCTTAGAGATGCTTTATATATAGGACGCGTAAATGCATTATTTGTATTGGACCATAAATTATGCACCTTCTCATGGGATTCTCTGAACCTTCCACATAATATAAGTATACCAAAAAAAGCACGCAGTTCGACTAGATGAACTTCAATCCAATCCTTCATTTGTTTCTCGTTCTTACTGTAATACGCAGCTATGAACTCAATAGCTGTCTTATTGGTATACTCAAGAATCATTGACATTATACTATCAGAAAAAAATAAATTGAAGGCATCCATGCATGTCTCAATATTTTGACTTTTCTTAGTTAGACCTACGTTTTTCTGTAATAAATTACATGATAATGTCTTACCTTTTTTTGGAGCTAAATAACGCCATGTTCGTCCTTCGCACAAAACATCAGATACGCTAGATCTTTCACTACCTATATTTTCAGAAGTTGTCGCTAAAACTTCCTCATTCTCGAGTTCAGTAATTGATAAATTACCTTCATGTGCTCCTGGCTCACAACCGTCATTATCACTCGCTTCACTATTGCTTTCATCCAGCTCTGCAACATCATCTTCTTCACTATCTGATAGAAGTAAGGCATACAACTCAGCTTCACTCAAAGGTTTATTCTTTTTCTACATTTTGATATAATACTGCACACTTCAAGATCGATGCTTGAATTTAATTGATCAACAAACGTGAAATACCTCTTTACACCAAAGTTAGACCTCTCGTTTAGGACGTTCCCATAGAATATGCCTATTAGACACTACATTACTCCCAAGGTTAACTTCTATCTACTAATATTTCTACAAACATAATCATTTTGCCTTGAATACGTTTACTGGAAAACAGAGACGGTTGCGTTTTGCGTGTACCTACAAACACATTGAAAAATTCTTCAAAATCCGAAGACCGGGTTAGGACTGACCCGACATCATAGATTTTACGTAGAGGAAAAACTGCAATTTGCATGTTCACGAATGATACACGAAAAAATAGATTGAAACAAATAAGGAGAACTTACGAACAATCAGATTTGTAAAAAAATTAATTTCGGATTTCGGGTCACGCTTGACCCAGTCTTCGTACTCCGAAGGTTAATAGTAATTGAATTTATTTTGTCAAAAAATAAAATAAAATAAATCCATGCCATAGAGGGTTAACGCGTACAGTACAAGCTGCTAGTAATAAGCTGTCTTTAGAAGATTTGAAACTGTTATTTGAAATATAATTTATAAATGTTTTAATCCATAAATATTTTTATTTGTAAATAATTCTTAACTTGTATATGTTACATTATCAAGAGGTAGGTACACTATTAGCAAAGTAGTAGGGACAATTTTCCTAATGAGCTCTTCCATACACAATTCTATCCTATGTTTTTGTAATATGTACGCACAATCACGCTAAATAGTATTTCGGGCCAATTCAATATCATACAGTCATTTCGAGCAATAAGAAAGAATTCCCATAAAAAAAAAACAGAATTCCAAAAACACCTTCTAACTTACGACTTTTTAAAATTTTGTTCCATAACTATAATAATAGAGTTATAAATGCTACGATTTTAATTAGGAATAAAAATTCATTTTCACTTTAATCAAGCCGAGTGATGTAAGACCACCCTATCGCTTCGCATAATTAGTCTTCCGTTTGCTTAGTTTACGAAATCGGTTAATTCCTTGCCAACATTACCACCACAAAGTATGCAAAAACCAATAAAATTTCAATAAATCTTCGTCTTTCCAACGGAGCGTTTTCAGCGAAAAAAAGTGGTTCAAAATTAAAACTTACATAATCTATACGCATGAAGGCGTCTTTTAACCTGGCTTTGTCGCAAAAAGGATCGTTTTTAAAGAGGATATACGTCTGAAAATTGTATAAAACCGAGTTAATTATACAAGAGAATTGCTTTCATTCTGCCTTCGTACGTAAACGAAAAGTCTCCCTAAGTTGAGAGAGATAAAGGTCGCTTTTCAGCGAGGGTGAGTTCCCCTTTATAGGGGCAAAAGTTTTTAGAGCTGCCGCACAACTTTTGTGGCTTAGGCCCTCCGGGTAACTCCACCCACTGTTTTTAACGACTGACGGCCATTTTCACTTCGCATAAGTTATTCTTCGGACCACACCCAGCTTTTCCCAAACTTTCCTTTTTGAATAAAACAAATTTCATAAAGTTTAGTGGAATTTACACATAAATAAATTAAATTAGTAATAATAGTTACTAATTAAAAATTCAGCGAATGAGCTGCCTGCTTCTGATTATTATGTTTTATTTAGAAACATTATTTTGTGATTTGTTTACCCAACTAGAACGCTCATAGATTATACTGATACATTATTCACTTCATGTTCCGCTTAAAATTCGCTAAAATTTATTACATGCTACAAACTGCCCACTTTAAAAGCAAAATAACAGTATAAGGATAAGCTACTTATATTCCAATAGGTATATGTATGTCATTGTAGTAGTAAAGCTAAATCTTTAGGTTTACAACGACAGCTTTTAAAATATTTAACGTTGAATTCTTACAATTTAATATATTTTAGCAACATTGAACATTCTGGGTCTGGACTTGTCCAGATTCAAAATTCATCTAGTACAAAAAAATTTAATATTATTTGAGTTACTAACGTTGAATCATATTGTGATAAAATCATACCATGTACTTTATCAAATATCATATTTTCCAGGTTGGTAAAAAGTTGAAAATTCGTATGCACAAAGCAACTACATGTATTATGGTCAGGCCTAACATGTTGCGGTTATATTATTTGTTGCGAATTTCATCAGTTGTATTTATTTCTACAATGACAAATAAATAAATGATAAAAAATACAATGATTGCTTCTATAGAGTCAATAATTACAAAAAACTAAGTTATACTAGCACTAATCGTATTCGGAAAAAAATATTGAATAAAGAAAATTAAAGAAAAATATATTGCTACAAAGAAGCTGACGTGCTGTTACATGTATAAAAAGATGATTAAGGAAGTTCTAAGAAGTTCTGGAATTAATGCTGAATGAAATGAAATGAAATGAAAAAGCACTGCAAAAAGGCCTAAAAATTAACTTCAACAAAAGAAAAGTAATGACAAACACGGAAGACCAAGACACAATAAAAATACAAACAGAAAGAATAGAACAGGTAAATGAGTATATCTATCTAAAAAATCAAACAATCCCTCTATACTTCCGAAGCAAGGTATATAACTCCTGTATAATACCGGTGCTCATCTACGGAGTACAGACATGGACATTTACACAGGCCAATTTGGATAGGATAAGGAAGGCACAAAGAGCGATGGAGAGACAAATGTTGGGTATATCACTTAAAGATAGAAAACGTAACCAGTGGATCAGAACCAGAACAAAGACAGTAGACGCGATAGAACAAGCAGCAAAACTGAAATGGAAATGGGCTGGACACAATGAACGTCTCCAAGACGGACGATGGAACAATGCCATCGGAAAGTGGCGTCCATACAATGCAAAGAGATCAAGAAGCAGACCACAGATGAGGTGGAAAGATGACATCAGGAAACAAGGAGGTCCCACATGGCAGAGAACAGCTGAAGATAGGGAAAGATGGAGAGAACTGGGGGAGACATATATCCAACAATGGAAGGATAGAGAGTAGGTTAAAAAAAAGAAGAAGATTTTGAAGGGTAATTTTATAAAATACTAAGTTAGGACGTTCCTAAAAGACAATAATCTTATTCTGAGGGTTTATCGATATTAAAAAGGAAATCATGAAATCCTTATATGATAGAGCCAAAATTACTTGTTTTAACGAAAATTTGTTGTTAGAGGACAAACATTTGTTAACATCTAGTTTAGAATAACTTAGGACAAGATCCTACAGTATACACAAGGAATCATACAAGGAAAATAACAATGCCATACATATAAGGATTATCAGAAAAACTTAAAATGGTAGGAAATAAATATAATATTTCAACAATATTTAAAACAACAAACACATTGAGATCTATTCTATCTAGAACCAAAACCTCACAGTAAACAAGAAAGAACAAAACATTGCATTTATAAAAGACCTTGTAAATGTGATCATTTTTATTTAAGTGAAACATCAAAACCGTTAAATGTTAGAAAAAGTGAACATCAATTTTATATTAAAAATAGAGAATTTGATAGATCTTAAATATGTAAACATGCATGGGAAAATGAACATAGGGTTCAATGAACAAAAGGTAAAAATACTAAGATCAACATGGTTCCTTAGTCGACTGGAACATGTGACGTGGTTTTGTCAGTTCAAAATGACACAGACGTGTTCCAATCGAGCAAGGAGCCATGTTGCTCTTTAAGTAGGATTACCATTTTCAACCGATCTCATTGACCTAGAGCTGCATTAAATTTTAAATTTATAATGTAAACCACATATTGATGTCTCTACTTCAATTTTTGTGTTGGCTACAAGTACACTAACACTTTTAATAAGTTTTAATAAAAAAATTTATATTTGAGTATACTAATATACAAATTTGATGTTTCACTTCTGAATTAGTTTTTTTCTTGGTTTTTTTCTCATATTTTGCTATGGAATTATTAACAGAAAAGTTTTACTGTCATCATGCCATTTGGTTGTCTTTTTAAAAACGAATCACATACTATAATTTTTCTGATGGATATTCTCAAGTTAACGTTGAGTTTATGTAATTCGAATGAACTATCTTACAATTAAATCGTCCCAAGAGCGCAATTCAGCAAAATTGGCAATATTATTTTAAAGTCGTCTAAGTACTTTAAATATAATTTATGTCTCAATTGTCAATATGAATGAGTCAGATAAAATTAAATTATTAGAAGATTTTTCACCAAGTAACAAAAACAGAATTGTTTAATTTAAAATTTGTTTAAATTTAAATTGTGGCTGATTTCTAATAAAAATAGTAATTGTGTTAAGATGCCACAAAAAAATAGCTTCAGAACAATATTTGCAAAAGATTTATGTGCAATTACCAATACCAGTATATTTTAAAAGTCTACCGAGTCTACAAAAATATTTTGGAGAAAACAAAGAAGACGAGTAGCAAGAGTAGACTGATGATGAAATTAAATAAACAGGTTGTGTTTAGAGTTAGAGCCATAAAAACTCTGAGAATTATTTATTCGAAGTATTTAGACCTAGCCAAATAGACCCTAGAAAATGCAATAAAAAAAACCAAACACTTAAGGCATAGGTATTAGCTAGAAATATTTATTGTGGCTTGGTGCAAGAAGTGCCAATGTCAATATTAATTATTTAATTGAGATATTTGGTCCTAAACATGTTGTTCAAATTATTCATTTTAATAAAAACGTTGTATGACTCTCCAAAGTTTGTTTATTTGATTTAAACTGAAATACACACATTCCTGGTATTGTTTTTCTTAATATTCAATAATTACGTAAAAATACTGCTATTGGCAAACGTGGTAATATATGGTTAATTATCGACATTGGCTAACGTAGGTGCCATTATGTCCATTTCTAATTACTGTAGAATAACAATAAATATACAATATTTTTTAACCTTAAAACCATGATACTATGACTAACAAGATAGGATCTTCCCGTAGCACAACATCGGTCATGTTCGCGCATGCCGTCATTGGAGAGTAGAATTTGAATTCTTGTTAAAGTTAAATGGTATTGGTATGCATTCTGTGATAAAATTACTAGACGACAATAAGTTAAGAGGTTTAGTCATTATAATAATCGTACACATAAGGATATCTCCAAACTATTTATTAAAGATTATTTATTGATACATACAAAGAACTGACATTTCGAACGTGCAATTCTCCAATGACGTCACGACTTATGCGCAATATCTTATCTTCTTAGTCATAGTATCATGCTTAAAGCTACTGTTAACTCATTTTGGCGAAAAAGTGACATTGGCGAAAAAGTGACATTGGCGCTTCCTGCACCAAACCACAGTAATTTTATTAAAAAAATTGTCGTATTAAATGATAGTATTTGTTAATTTGTTAACCAAAGGTAATGTTGGAGAGTGTGCATTGAAAATAAAGTAAAGAAAAGAAACAAGATGCTCTATGAATAGATAGAGTACAGTTGCGATTAGTAGTCAAAAAACCAATGTAGAAAATTCTAAACCGAATATACAGCAAATTATGCAACAATAAAACACTGAAAAATTTCTTTTCAAAACTTTCACAAAATTTATTATAAAATCTTATCATTACAGCTGTTTAGGCAGAGTGCATTTCTCAAGAAACTCTTCTCATTTGAAAAAGGCACTCAGTGTTTTATTGTTACATAAAATGAATTTCCATCAAGTAACGGTCGAATTCATCAATTATATAGCAAATTAATAGATTAATTGTCGTTATATTTTAAAAAAGAGCAACTGAATAATCTTGCCTAATAAATATAATTAGAAAAAAAATTAAAAAGTTAATAAAATGTATTTTACATTTATTCTTTTATTTTATAGGTTCTACAAAAACACAACAATGAAGGAAATGAAGATATCAATTATACTACTGTAAATATGATACTTTATGGATTATACAGTTATAAGGTACCAGTTAATTGAGACCGTGACACTTAAAGAGTTATCATCAGTTAAGAACAATACAAAGGGTTATCGAATAAGCTATAATAGTGGAATGTGGAAGATTTATTTGAAAGAATTGGGCCAATTAAATGAAGCTGGGTGGACAACGAAAGATAGATGAGAAACAAGATTCTTACTGAACTTTGAAATTGAATAGAAAATCATATATAGAATATATCCATTCATGTAAGTATATATTGTTTAGACTATATTATATTATAAAAATATATAAAAAATTACACAAAAATCATAAAAGAAAATATTATTTCCACTTCGAAGTAGTTAACAGATTCATAGAGGTCCAGTTTAATTGTTTGACTCATAAATGGAAACTTTTTACCAAAATGGCTTTCAGGGATTCACTGATTATTTCTACTAATGGAGAGTTAAAAGAAATAAAAGTTGTAAGGCCTTTACTATCTTAAGTTGCAGAAACATTTTAAGAAAATAAAGAAACATAAAAAAAGGAAAATGCACTGTACTTTTAGAGTAAGCGTTCTTAAAACCATTGCGTAGATATAGGATTCTAAAAATAGTGTGCATTCTCTAGATAAATATTTTGCATGTTGTTCGTAAATAAAATATATTTATTGTCGATCGTAAAGTTGGTATGTTAGTTACATCATGTAGTAACAATAACTAGCTCCTGCTGCTTTCTAATTTTTCTCTTTCCGTTTCTTCAAAACTAATGATGAATATTTATATTGGATGCTGTTGGTTATTTGTGCCATGCATGTATTGTCATATCAAATTCTACATTTTAAATTTAAAATTTATACTCATATATCTTAACGTCGTTTGGTCTTAAAATTTGACCTAAATAAAAATTTCATGCTTACAATTATTTTGTGTAAATCAGACGACATAATCCTGATCTATGATAACAAAGATAACTTAACAAATCATCCATCTATCCATCCAATGGCACTGAAACCCAAATCGGACCTTGACATCCTTCAACAAGCTTCTCCAATCATTTCGATTTACCGCTGTTCTTTTCCATGAATGCGTTTTCAAGGCAGTTCCTGGCATCCTCATCGACTTCGTCTTCCCATCTCTTTTTAGGTTTTCCAACAGGTCTTTTCTGGAGATTCTATTCTCATGCATGCGAACCACGTGCCCTGCCCACCGTAATCTCTGCAGTTTAGTGTATTGTGCTAGAGTTGGTTCGCTATATTGCTCATATATTTCTCTATTATACCTAATTCGCCAGTTGCTGTTTTCACTTATTGGGCCCAGTACCCTTCTTCTTCTTCTTAACGTGCCCTATCAAGTCCCCTTGACGTTGGCGATTAACATGGCGAAACTGTCTCTGTCTCGAGCTATTCTAAATAGTTGCTCAGCTTTCCTTATGCCCAGTATCCTACGTAATATTTTCTTTTAAACACACTTAACGTAATGGCAGATTCTCAAGAAAGTTGATATAGACCAAAAAGACATAAAATGCATTGAAAGCTTGTACTGGCATCAAACGGCACTGTTAAAAATAGACAATTCTATATCCAAACCCATACATATAAGAAGAGGCGTTCGACAGGGATGTGCGCTTTCCCCTCTTTTATTTAACATTTATTCGGAAGCCATATCAAGAGTCTTTGGAAAATACAGAGATGGGAATCAAGGTGAATGGAGTATTGATCAACAACATACGATATGCTGATGATGGTGTCTTAATTTGTGACAACATAGTCGATCTTCAACAACTTGTCACTATAATCGGAGAATACAGTAAGCGAATGGGATTAGAGATTAATAATAAAAAGACCAAATTCATGATCATCTCCAGAAACTTGGATGCACTTGAAAACTCCACCATAACACTGAATACTAAATCCATTGAAAGAGTGAGTAAATTTAAATACATGGGATCGTGGCTTTTTGAAGACTGGGCATCGGACAGGGAAGTAAAATGTCGCATTGAGCAAGCTCGACAAGCTTTCGTTAAATTTAAGAAGGTACTGACTTGTTCAGAGTTCGATCTTCAACTGAGACTAAGGTTTACTAAGTGCTATGTATGGTCAGTGCTGCTATATGGCGTAGAGGGCTGGACACTCAAAACGAGGGATATAAACAGATTAGAAGCTTTCGAAATGTGGCTTTATCGCCGTATCCTAAAAATACCATGGACAGCGAAAATCACAAATATAGATGTCCTTAAAAGAATAAACCAAGAACGCCAACTCTTCGAAACCATTAAGAAATGGAAAACGGCGTATCTAGGTCACATCATGCGAAATGAAAAATACCAGTTCCTCCAACTTATAATCGAGGGTAAAATTGAAGGCAAGAGAGGAATGGGGCGCAAGAAAATCCTGGCTCCGAAACATAAGGCAATGGACAGGGATTAACGACATACAATCTCTGATACATATTGCAAGAAATAGAGAATTAATGGAAAATGTGATCGCTAACATCCATTAGTGGATTTGCATCTGAAGAAGAAGAACGTAATGGCAGATTTCTGTATCACTACCCATGTTTCACAACCATAACTTACTATGGGCCTGATTATTGTTTTAGAGACCCGGAGTTTTGTTTTCCGGTGTACGTCTCGCGATTTGAATATGTGGCCCGTCGTGAAATAGGCTTTATTTGCCAGCACAAGCCTTCTATTCTTCCTCTTCTTCTAGGTATGTGAATCCATTCACATGTTCTGTATCATCAATAAAGTGTTGTTGCGCCGGTCTATTTGATCTAATTTGTACGGGTAGTTTTGTTTTATTTGTATTTATTGCTTCTGCACTATGTTTCAACTCAACGTAGGTTTCTTCCGCTGCATTCACTGTTCTGCTCATTATGTTTATATCATCTGCGTATGCTGCTAATTGGGTAGATTTGTTTGTATGTTATTTCCGCTCACCGTCAACCGTCTAATTACATATTCAAGAACAAGATTAAAAAGCGTTGGAGCCAGTCCGTCGCCTTGTTTCAGTCCTTGCGTTATCGTAAACGCATCAGTGATCTGTCCTTGAATACATACCTGTGCTTCTGTGTCTGTCATTGTCATTAATGTGTCTGCACTAGTCGTATTAATTTTGATGGTATGCCAAATTCTTCCAATATATTAGGTAGAATTGTTCTATCTATTGCATCATAGGCTTGTTTAAAATCTACAAAGAGATTGTAAACGTCTTGTCATATTCCCATGCTTTGGCTAGAATTTGTTTAACTTAACAAATCATGCAAAATAGTAATTAACGACGAAATAATTGAAGAATTTCGGGAAAAGAGTATCTTGGAGTAGAATTATCCAGCTATAGGCACCGTTGAAGAAAGTGCAAGGAAATAAGCTAATACAACGCTTTACGTATTGTGATGTTTCAGTATATTAATGGAGCAATAAGTACATGAGATTAAATAAAAAGGAACGCACATGTAAATCATGTGTAGAGCCAATAATGACATACCCAATAGAAATGCACACAGCATAAACTAAAAAAAGATAAAAAAATTTCCAATTATTTCGTGAATATATCAGCTAATAATTGAGATTATTATCTCGATTATATTCTTATGTTTAATCCTAGTATTTGATTGTCTCTTCCTAATTTAATTTCTTGGTTCAAATACTTATAGATATGTATATCCTTGTCTAATTTTCGTGCCATTAGTTAAAATGCTTTCGGTCAGTACAACGTTGGTTAATAAAGTGTGATTTTAGAGGTATAGAAATTTAAGTTGACACACTTTTTTAACTTTGACAGCTGTCAAATGATTTATGTTTAGTTTAGCATATCAGCATGAATAGACTTACGCCTGACCAACTCTTATAAAATGTGCAAATTCATTTTGAAAATCATGGTCCTGTTCAAAATAAGTATTGCGTTCTACGTCCATTTTATGGTCAACATAATAGTTCATCAAAGCAAATAATTCGATTAACCATGTAACGTTTTCGCACCATATTTCTTCTTATTTATAATATGCATTCGTAGAGACATTGTACAGTGCGTAGAAAAGAAGTTGTTGCTGATGTAGAGCGTAGCATAGAGAAAGATCCGAATCAGTCTATCCGCCATCGTGCACAGCAATTGAATATGTGTCCATCCACGTTATGAAAGATTCTGCAAAAATATTTTGATTTCGTGCCAACAAATCCAACTCGTGCAAGAATTTAAGCAATACGAAGACCTAGCAATGCGTAAATTATGTAAATGGGCTCAAAACGAGATTGCCGTTGATCCTTATTTTCATAAGCAAAATTTTGTTGAGCGATGAAGCTCATTTGTGGTTGAATGGTTGTCAACAAACAAAACTGTCATACTTGTAGTGAAGATAATCCTCAAATGTATATTTAGACACTATTACATCCAGAAAAACTGACTGTCAGTGTGCTTTGTGGGCTAGTGGAATCATTGATCCGTACTTCTTTAAAAACAATGCTGACCAGAACGTTACAGACAATGGTGACCGCTATAGAGCCATGATTACTGATGTTTTTATTCTTCAATTAAACAAGCATGATGTGCAGGAGCACTGGTTTTAACAAGACGGCGCAACATGCCACATAGCACGTTTCGTACCCATGAATTGACTTTCAAGGTCCTGCGATTTAACACATATGTGAAGTCGCTAGTCTACACCGATAAGCCTGAAATTATTGACCACTTAGAGAACAACATTCGCCACGTTATTGCTAATATAAAGCCACAAATGTTGGAAAAAGTCATCGAAAATTGGACCTGTAGATTAGACTACGTCAGAGCTAGCCGTGGAGGTCAATTACATACATTATAATAATAATAATAATAATAATAATAATAGCGTTTATTGTCCAACAGAATCCATTTATAGGACAAAATACAATACTAAAGTTAAATGAAATATTAATAATTCATAGGTACTAACTAAATAACACATTTTTCGAGTATTTAACATAAAGAAACTACTTAATCACCTAGGTAGATCTCAGCCATCCTAGTAAGCTGCTTTAAACTGCAGTGAAATATATCGCAGTAAGCACTTAAGGAGTTATAATAGTTGCACATGAGAAATAGAGGAGAATTTAACATAAGATTAGTTCTAGCTTGTGTATTTCTGAACGTAATCGAATTTCTCACTGGATAAGATGGAACGTTAAAATTTATTTGTCGAAGAATATCAGGGCAGTCAATGAGATTATGTAGTAGCTTGTACAGGAATATTAGGGAGGCATTAATTCGTCTAGATTCTAATGATACTACGTCCAAACCGCTACACAACTCGCTATTGCTGATGCCCCTCCTGGGATATATGCCGTTAATTTTGAAAGACAAAAATTTTAAAAATTTACGCTGCACATGCTCTATAATTTGGGTGTGTACATCATAAAAAGGTGACCAAATGACAGAAGCATATTCCAGTTTACAGCGTACAAAAGTGTAATAAAGTAATTTAATTGCCTTAGTATTAGTGAGATTTCGACTATTTCTAATTATGAATCCATAAGATTTAAGTGCTTCTTTAACCTTTAAATTAACATGTTCAACAAAGGTGAGTTTATAATCAAATGTAACTCCAAGGTCTTTAATTTTATTCAATCGTTCAAGTTCATTGCCATCGATAATATAAGGATGGTATATATTAGACTGTTTCCTAGAATAACTAACTACTTTGCACTTATTGGCATTAAGATTCAAATGATTTGCATTACACCATTCATGTACACGATTCAGTTCACTCTGTAGAAAATGACAATCATTAAGGTCGCTTATCAATGAATAAATCTTTAAATCATCGGCATAACATAAACATGGTGCAGAAATTGATTCACACAGATCATTGATAAATAACAAGAACAATAATGGACCTAGATTAGAACCTTGTGGAACCCCTGAAGAAGCTAGGTACTTTTCCGATTTGTAACCATTATAAGCAACAAACTGCGTTCTATTTGACAAGTAGGACCTCATAAAAGTCAAGGCATCCTCAGAAAGACCAAAGAGACACAATTTAGAAAGTAATACGCCGTGGTGAATTCTGTCGAATGCCTTCGTAAAGTCAGTATATATGACGTCAACTTGACTTCTATTATCTAGGGCTGCTGAGATATATTGTGTGACCATTAATAAGTTTGTCACAGTGGACCGATTGGAGACAAAACCATGTTGATATTGAGATAGCTGATTATGAGTGTGTGAATAAATACGATTATACAAAACTATTTCAAAGACTTTCGATAGATTACAAATAATGGAAATTGGTCTATAGTTTTCTACCTGACCCTTTTCACCAGTTTTAAATATTGGGCACACTTTTGACTCCTTCCAGAGACTCGGATATTCCTTGTTAAGAAGACATAAATTAAAAATTTTTAAAAGTGGCACAGTTAAGGCACCTATACAATCCTTAACCAAAAAGGATGGAATATTGTCAGGTCCACACGTCATTTTGTCTTTCAATTTCTTACTTGCAAAAATTATCTCAGACTCTAAAATAGGATAAAAATTTAAGTAATCTGCGTTAACTGAGGAAGAGTTAGCCTTGAAATTAATATCTGATGACAGAAAAACACTCTTGAAAAATTCTGCAAACACATTCACAATATTTTGTGGGTCGGAGGTACTAATGTCATTATATTTCATCACACCAGGAATTCTTGAACTATTATTTTTTGAATTTACATAAGACCAAAATTTCTTGGGGTTGAAGGATAAAGCAATTTGGATATTCTCGACATATACATTGTATGCCAAACTGATTTTTGATTTGACAAGGTGTCTTAACCGTTGAAACTCAAGCAAATCACAATGGTTTTTGAATCGTTTAAACTTTTTTCTAAACTTTGCTTTTAATTTGATGTTGTGAATGATATCAGCATCGAACCAAGGGGGGTATTTATGGCTAAAGTTTTTATAAACTGGAATATACTTATTAAACACAGAAAAAATCGTATCATAAAAGTTATTTAAAATCTCATTAACGTCATTAGAAGTATCCAGAGAATTCCAATCCGTTTCATACAGTTCTCGATATAAAGCAGGAAAATTTGCTTTTTTAAAGTTGTAAGTTAATTGCTTCAAACCACACTTAAATTTAGGCTCTTTTACAAATATATCCGTAAATGTTATTAGAAGAGCAGGATGATGAGAGTCTTCATAGACCAAAGGTGAGTCATCATGCTTCACATCACAACTGAAATGCGATAAGACCAAATCTAGCAGTCTACCCAAATGATTAACAACATTGTTAAATTGTCTAAGGCCAGTAGAGCCCGCAAAACTTAAAACTACAGAAGTTTTGAAATCAGACATATCATTATCTATAAACCTTGAAACATTAAAATCGCCTAGTACTATACAGTCATTATTTAAGTAATCAAATTGTGCTAAGCAATCGAAAAAAATATTCAAAGTCTACCAAACTTAATCTATCAGGTAAATAAACAACAACTATATAAAAATATTTGTAGCCAATCCGGCACTTGGCAATAATAAGATCAATTAGTGGAAATTGTACGTCGAGAGCCGTGATGTCCAATATTTCAGATGTTATGAAATCTTTTAACGCGAGCACTACACCACCACCCTTCACTTTATCCACCTCATGGAATTTTCGGTCTTTTCTGTATACGACATAATTATTCGGAAAGAGTTCCATACTCGAAACATCACTGCGTAACCACGTTTCACTTAATGCTATGATGTCGAATTCACAATCACTAACGTTTGCATTAAATAATGAAATTTTGCTATTAAGGCCGCGTACATTTTGGTAATAACATGTAATTTCAACGTATTGTGATTTACTTGATCTGGAACTGCTGGACACATTTAGTTTAAAGAGCTCTCAGTTTTACTGACTATGGTAGGTCTACCCTTTACGTACTTAATGATCAGATTTTGTTCTCCATTGTCTGTTCGACGTTTCAGTTCGGTCCGGAGGTCATTTAAGTATTGTCTCTGTCGAGGTGTTTTATCATCAGAAATTGAAATAGCAGAGAAAGTAGATGTGGCTAATTTATTCTTAATACGCAAAATAGACTTAGCCTGCGCGGGTGTTGAAAAGGTCACTTTCATTAGACGGGCCTTATCTGATCGTTTACCAATTCTGTGTACATGTCTTGCAGAAATCGGATTTGAATTACCACTTTGTATCGTAGTTAGAATTATAGCTGATATTCCGTTTTGTTCGATTTATCAATATATCATTCTTCTGTAGTTTGGTTTGCATTATCGTCAACAAACATAATTATTCAATTTGGAACAATGTAAATCCTAATGAGATCCAAGAGCATCCATTTCATTTCAAAAAATTCACTATTTGGTGTCAATTTTGGGCTGACGGCGTCATTGATCTATACTTCTTTAAGAACGAAGTTAGCAAAGTTAGCTATATATGTCGATGTTTACCAACTTTTTTTGACGTGAATTTAATGATATGTTTGACCAACAACCGAGTAATGTGAACTGACCGCCGAGATTTTGCGATTTGATGCAGTTATACTCTTTCTTTTAGGTTTTTAGGAGTATTCCTGATAAGTTCTTTTTATTTGCATTTCTATTCGAATGAGCCACAAACAACAGTGGCTCTCAACATAACGGGCGCCAACCCACGAAGCCGTGGTGAACATTTAAACAATGTTCATATATATTCAAAACATAATGGCATCCAGAGGACATAACGAATAAAACATAGATAACCACGACTTACATAATTTTAAAATAACAAACAACAAAGATCAGAATTTAATTTCAATTAAAGGTCAGAATAACAACAATAACAAGTTTCAAAATCGTTTACTTCAGTATATATGGTTAATACCATTAAGATTCAGTAAAGCAAGTCTAAAGTACTACGAATTAATTTGTCAAATTGTGGATTAGCAAAAGACAAAATATTTATGTGGTATTATTTTTACCATATTTTTTTAATCTTAATGTATTTCCAGATTAGAAATCGAAACGTCAAAAAGGTATAATTTTAATTACAATTGTCATAGTTTATTACCAAAAAATGGATGATTCAAAAACAAACATCACAATAAGCTCATATTTGTATTCAGAAAAATATAAAGCCTGCATATTATTTGATGTTTCTGTGTATGGTATTAATAAATTAGTAGATTTAGTCAGATTTTAGTCTTATAGATTATAGAAATAAAATATCCTTAATTATTCTGCTATTTAATAATTTGTCAGCAGGGAATTTATATATTAGGTTAAAAGTAATTTCCTTTACCAGCTAAAAACATAAAAGACGGAATTTTATTCGAGAATTGGAGAAAAGCACGTTGGCAAAGCCATAAACCGGCAGCCGTTTCTAACGAACATTACACGATAAATTTAAATTCAGCAGACTTAACTCCTTTTATTCGTGAGGTTCAGAAAAAAGTCGCAACTCTGGTTTTGCAAGTTTTTGCAATCAAGGGTACATTGTCGCATTTAACCCCTTTAATTTCAACCCTATACCTTTCCCGAATCTTTTAATAAAATACAAAAAGGGTCCTATCACAATTTTGCATACAGCTGAGCCTTACGTGGTCGAGCAAAACATGTGCCAATTGTATGAATATTAAAACGACTCCTCTGCAGTTTGACTAGCAAAATAGACATAACATAAGAGGGTTTTTGCCGACCTAGGGGAATGATGACTTCGGTTGTTAACCTTTATCTATATGAGAGTAATAACGTTTTGCATTAGTTTAGAGAGGCCAATATTATCCTCCATATTTTATATATGATAATTATCCTCGAACCAATAAACTTAGTACTTGTTTTCTTTATCTTGTATATCACACTTAACCCATTAAGGCCCAAGTGTTTTTTATTTTTGGGTAATTTTTATATATTTTAAAGATGTTGGTGAAAACTGACTATATGTAATAATGTAATAATGTAAAAACGTATGTACAGGGTTTTAAAAAATGCCAATACCATATGGTATCAATGGGCGTTTAGGTTCATTTTATTGAAAAAGTTAAAACTAAAATTAAATGTTATTAAGCAAAAAGACCAGGATGAAACACAATTTGGCTTCAGAAATGGACTAGGAACTCGGGAGGCCCTCTTTGCACTAAATTTATTACTGCAGAAATGTCGAGATCAAAGGAAAGACGTCTTTGCTGTATGTATTGACTATGAAAAGGCCTTTGATCGAGTACATCATCACAAATTAATTAGAATATTAAAAGATAAAGGAGTTGATAGTCAAGACATACGATTCATAGAAAAGTTATACTGGCGTCAAACAGCGACAGCTTGCATAAACGGAAAATCAACAGAAATATGTAAAATACAAAGAGATGTTAGACAGTAGTAAGGGGACACTTTTGGACACGTAGTAAGGGGAGACCGATATAATATTCTTTAACTTATTATGATGGGTAAAATCGAAGGACGCAGAGGAATTGGTAGAAAGCAGGCCTCTTGGTTGAAGAATATCAGGGAGTGGACAGGAATAAGGAAAGCTGAGCAACTCTTTAGAATAGCTCGAGACAGAGACAGTTTCGCCATGTTAATCGCCAACGTCAAGGTGACTTGATAGGGCACGTTAAGAAGAAGCAAAAATTACAACACTTTCAATTATTCATTTTGTGTAAAATGCTGCAAAACAATTAACACATAATCCCACTTACAATTTTGACACAATGTTCGGCCAAAAAATTTACAATGTGTACTTGCACAAAGAAAAAAAATACTGGAAATCATGGAACAAAGAAGGAAATATAGAAACAAAAACCCAAATAAGTACAGAGAAAAATATGAATTAATAAAGACCTCAAACACTTACAGACCTCAGACTAAAGTCTTCTTTTTTCCTTTCTTCGATGATTTTATTCACAACTCTTCTTAATTCTTTTTCAATTTTTGCTAGGATCGTTAAATTGTCAGCAAATGCCAAGCACTAGTGCTCATTTTTCATGATTGTTTCTTCCACCTTCATGTTGCATTTTCTGATTACAGTTTCTAACACTAAGTTGAATAATGTAGTGGATAAAGTATCTCCCTGTCTCAAGGCTTTTGCAACCGTAAATTGATGTGGTATGTGACCCTGCCAAGCAATTTCACACTTAGACTTATTTAATGTCATTTTTACTAGCCGGATCAGTTTCTTTGGTATACCCAAATGTTCCATTGCTCGATACATTTTGACTCTATCGACTCTATCATATGCTTGTCTAAAATCCACAAACAAAACATGCAGGGGAACTTTACCTTCATAACAAGTCGTTTGTATCTCATTTAATGAGAAAATTTTGTCTACAGTAGATATGTCCTTTCTAAAGCCGGCCTGATCTTCATGTAGGATTTTTTTCATGTAGCAATTTAGTTTATTTCTCAATATTCTTGCCAAGATTTTGTATACCGTGTCTAGTAAGGCCATACCTCTATACTTGTCACATTTCAGTTTGTCTTCTTTTTTATGCAGAGGGCATATGCGGGCCTCCTTCCCGTACTTGCACTAGTAGCTGATATATTTTTCTTTGTAGTTGTTCTTCACCAAACTTGATCATTTCTATGCATATGTCATTTTTACCAGGACATCTGTTATTTTTCATTTCTTGTATTGCTGCCACCACCTCCTCCTCTGTAGGCTGCCTTTCAACTATCGCAAATTATGAATGTTCTTGGGAAAAACACTTTTTTAAAAACTGAACTTCACAAATAAAACTTTTATTTTCGACTTACAAAGATTTTTAGTAGCAACAACAATAAATTTAAATCAGACTAAATTATAAATCAAACTAAACTACAAATCAGACTGAAAATATTGATTTTAACATGGTGTTTTTATAATTTTATAATTGCTGATCTTGCAGTCCAATACGTCGCAATTCAGTCCAGAATGATCGAGCGGTAGTCCCGTGTGGAATCCACGTGGTCGAATTTACTGGATGGTAGCGGTCATTGTACTGTAACTACTCCATCCCCTGAAGAAGTTTTGTGAGGGACGAACAGAACTGTTGGGTTGGCCTCTTCTGGAGCTTCGTGGCTGGAGTTGGGTTTTTGTTATTTGTTTTATACCTGTAACATATTTAGAGGCAGATTATTGTAATAAAGATATATAAAGGAGTCATCCAAAAACGGTTATGGCTATGGTTCCATAATTTCGGGTTAATTGTCCTTGAATTTATGTGACTCTGGATTGGGGTTTTGAATTCGCATCTGGGCGGAAGATTGATGAGATATAGCTCAGGAGGAATGATTGTAGTAAAATTTGCGGTAGGTATAGAAAATAAATGATAATAAGTAAAGAAATTATCATGTAGGACAGAAAAATTAAGGATAAATATTGCTTCCTAGTCCATTAATTAGCCCTCTTCTTGGTCTGCCATAGTGGTAACTTGTTGAGAATTTTTCTTGAGCTGATTTTAATTGGTATATAAGAGCTTGGTCGAAATTTTGTAAACTGCTAAAATACGGATGGCTAAGTCCATTTTGAATTGCTGTGGTTACTGCATCGTACTGGCTTTCAATTATGTCCAGTTCTTCCTTTATTGGTATTAGTCTAAAAAATATATAAAATCGTGTGTACTAGTATAAATCTTTGCTTGTCCCAGGTTGAGGGGAATTATTTCTGGATTGTCTTTCGGGTCCTTGATCTTCATTTCTTCTGCCATCGTCAAGGTGATCCTGTGGGGAAGGTTCAGAATTAGTTTTTGACTTAGGTTGGTGTTTTATGTTTTTCTTGTGAACTGTAGCTTTTGATGTATTTACAGTCACTTTGTTATTCCTTTTTATATGTTTTGCGGAATATCGCGGAAGTAATTTATTTCTGGTAACTGTTTTTCGTGTATAGATTTTTGTGCTGGGTTTATACGTAATAGGGTCTTGTCTTGTTTTGTTTCTATTTTCTATGACTTTATTTTTATTCTCTTGTATATGTTGGTTTACTTCCTTGTATAATTCCTTTGTTATCTCTCTATGATTTTGAATATAATCGTTCAGTATTACTTTTTGTATGTCAACGTCAAAGGGATCTTTTGCGTCGATATGTCCGTTTAATATGTCAATGGGTCTTAACTTCGTTGCTGAATGTATGGAATTATTGTACCCAATTATAGCGTATAGCATTTGTTCTTTTATCGAGAGTTTTGCTTTGGTCTTCCTTAAGATTCGAAGATGTTCGATTAATGTAGAATGAAATCTCTCAATCATCCCGTTAGATTGCGGATTCTCTGGTGTCGTATAGTGGATTGAGATTTTGTGAGAGTCTACAAATTCTTGTATTACTCCATTTTTAAATTCAGTACCATTATCAGCTACTATCATTGTTGGGAGTCCATGATGTGTTATAAAAATTAATAGGGCGTTGAGTACATTGATTGCATTTCCTCCATTTATTGGGTAGGCTTGTCCATACTTTGAAAATGCGTCTATTATGGTTAAAAATTTCTGTCCATCAGCCTGGAATAAATCGATGTGAACTATTTCCAGTGGTTTAGTGGGAGTTGGTGTAACCATAAATTTCGGTTTGGGAGGAAGTCTGTCGTATTTATTTTCTTGACATATATCGCAAAAGTTTATGATATCTTCTATGTCCTTCTTCATATTAGGCCAGTAATATCGTTTTCTTATTTGACTTTCTGTTTCAGCTATTCCTCTATGGTTCGTTGTTCCTTCATGATAGTTTTTTATAATTTCTTTTTGCTGTTCTTCTAGGTTAACATCTTCCAATAAAAGATTACATTTTACTAAGTCGTATGCGTTGTTTTTAAAAGTTTTCCTAATAATTTCGCAAATCTCTGCAAAAATTTCTTCTTCTGTTTCAAATAAAATTGCATATTTCTTTTTCGGGTTGAGGTGTTCCTTAAAAATTTTTATGGTATCAGCTTTTAACTGGTCTTTCGATAGCTGGATATGATAACGTCTTTTATTCGGAAAGGTTTGCATGATTGCTGGAGGTCGTGGATTGTAGTTGACAATTTTGACTATAATTTGGTTATTATAGAAGTTAAGTGGTTTTTCCGAAATAGGTATGCCAAGAACTGGGTTTTCTACTGCTGTATGTATTGTTTCATTTCCGTCTTCGTCCATGTTTTGATCTTCGTTTTCAACAGTGTCGTCTGGGATGTTTTGATCTTCGTTTTCAACAGTATCTTCTATGATGTTTTCTGGAATTAATTCTGTTGCTTTTTCTTCTACAATCTCGTCGATTATTCGATCCGCATCTGGATTATTAGTCGTTGACCATCCATCGTCTTCCATGTCTACTAAATCATCAAAGACTTCCTTAATTTGTGAATCGATGTCCTTAGTTTCCTTTGTGTGTATTTCGATTCGAGACAGTGCGTCCGCATTTGTATTAGCTTTGCCTTTTTTGTAAATTACTTCGTAGTCAAATTCTTCTAATTTTAATCTCCAACGTACTAGTTTGGAGTTGGGTTCCTTTAGGGAAAATAGATATTGCAAAGGACGGTGATCTGAAAGTATTTTAAATTTTCTTCCAAATAGGTAGGGTCGGAAATATTTAGTTGCCCACACCATTGCTAACATTTCCTTTTCTATTGTGGAGTATTTGGTTTCGGTTTCATTTAGTGTTCTGGAAGCAAAGGCAATTGGTTTATCACTGCCAACTGGTCCTTGGGAAAGTACTGCACCAATAGCGAAGTTGCTGGCATCTGTTGTGAGGTTAAACGGTTTGGAAAAATCTGGATATTGCAATAACGGTTCATTCATTAATAATTTCCTGCACGTTTCAAAGCATTCTACGAATTCGGGTGTATGTTCGATTTTTGCATCCTTTTTCAAGCATCTTGTTAGAGGTTTTGTGTTTTTTGCGAAGTCTCGAATAAACTTTCTGTAGTATCCTAGTAGTCCAAGAAATCCTCTTATTTCTTTTGCTGTTTTCGGTATTGGATATTTTTCTATTGCTTCAATTTTTGCTGGATTCGGTTTTATGCCTTCTTGTGTGACTACGTGTCCCAGAAAATTAACTTGCTTTTTTAAGAATTCGCATTTGTCGACTTGGATTTTTAGTCGGGCTTCTCTTAATCGTTGAAATACTTTTGAGAGATTTACTATGTGTTCCTGTAGTGATGTTGAATAAACTATTACGTCATCCATATAGACGAGGCATATTTCTCCTTGAAGTCCTTTCAATACGTTGTCCATCATACGTTGGAACGTGGACGGAGCGTTCTTAAGTCCAAATGGCATTCTTAAATATTCGTAGTGTCCATTTTCAACATTAAATGCTGTTTTGGGAATGTCTTCTTCAGCCATCTCGATTTGGTGAAATCCGCTCGCTAAGTCGAGGGTCGTAAAATACTGACATCTTCCCAATTTGTCCAAAATATCGCTAATGTGAGGAATTCTGTATCGGTCATCAATTGTCTTCTCGTTGACCTTTCTATAATCTACGACTATTCTCCACTTTATTTTACCGGATGAATCTGGTTTCTTTGCCACGACCCAAATGGGCGAAGACCATGGCGATTGACTTGGTCGAATTATCCCTTGCTCTAACATTGAAGAGATTTGTTTCTTTACTTCTTCTTTGTGTACATACGGATACCGGTACGATTTCGTATATACAGGCTCTTCATCCTTAGTTCTGATGTGATGTTTAACTTCGTTAGTAAAGCTGAGAGGTGTGTCTGGTTGGTGAAATATATCGGAGAATTTTCGGCATAGGTGACGAACTTGTTCCTCTTCTTCTTCATTAAGATGTTCGGTTTTAATTAAGTCGTCGATATCTTGTCTGTAGTCTGGTCCTGAGGTTGTTTCCATGGAATATATATGGAAATCTTGAATGTCTATTTTGTTGCTTTCGAGTGGTTCCATAAGAGAAAGATGAATGGGGTCTGACGTGAAGTTGGCAATTTCGGTCCAGGCGAGGTGGTTCTCGGCGTTAGTAAGGGCTTCTCGTACTACGACGCCTTGCACTTTTTGGGTTGGAATAATGATGGTTCCGTGTTCTTCTTTGACAGGAATTTTGACTTGGCTAATAGAATTTGGTTCCAAATGAATGGAATAAAATTGTGTTTTATTTGTTTCGTAATATTTAATTGGGATTGTAGAATCTTTTGTAACTAGAAGCGACTTGGGAAAGTTTAATTGGGCTTCGAAGAGTTTTAGATTGTCGAGACCAATAAGACCATCGAAAGTTTTGTGGAACTTAAAGAGATAAAATTTCATTTTGCTGTCAGAATTAAATTCTGAAAATGAAGGAATTTCGGCACAATATTTTTGGGAATAATTTTGGAAAATTGATGTGACGACAAAGGGTTCATGTTTTATGTAACTTGGAAAATATGAAGAAGCTATTTCTGGATTGAGAAATGACTTTGTGGATCCTGTATCGATTAAAAGCCGTAAGGAAGGTTTAGAAATTTCGATGTAGGGTAGCTCCTTCTTGTCGGGAAATGAATGGAGTTCAATTACGTTCCGATTGCTTCTGGTGGGTCCTCTCGAAAATTTACGTTTTCTTCATATTCGGTTGGTTGGTTTTCGTATGTATCTTGTAGGAAATGGTCATATTCAGGTTCGTAGTAATCATTGTAGTTGGAATTATCTTCTTGCTCATCTCCATGGCATTGTATATTGTAAAGTTCTTCTACGGTGAATTTTGGCTGTGCTCGGTAATTTGGTGTGAAATTTTGACGGCCTCTGGTTGTGGTTTCTGATATTCCACTCATAGGTGTTGGTCTAGGCTGCTTTGACTGTCCATTTTTGGGTGCCCATACATTCGACTGGTTCTGGGTCCTGAACGTTGGAGGGTTCGAATTTTGTCTAAATTGGTTGAAGTTTTGTTGCCGGTGTGGTTGCTGGAACTGATTCTGCGGATAGAATTGTCTCGTTGGTTGCTGCCATTGCGGAGCTGCAAAATTTGGCTGTTGATACAATGGTTTCTGGATAGGTACAGGCATCTGTTGTCTCTGAGGTCGGCGTTCTTGATAATTTTCGCTTCTTCCTGATGTTGAAGGTTGAGTTAATTGATTTTTTTGAAGGTAACGAACGTTATTTTCTTCCTGTACATATTGTATTGCCGTGGCTAAACTTCTTGGTCTCATTGCTCTGATAACAGAGCCCATTGGTTCTCGTAGGCCTGCTAAGAATGTTGTAAGAGCTTGTTGACGGAAAAATTCTTGTTTGCTCCTCTTAATATCGGCATTTATGGTATGTAATTCTAGGTAATTATTAATACAGCTTAAAAGTCCCATGATCTTTTCGTAAAAATGCAAAATAGATTCTGTTGAGCCTTGTCTTAAATTTACTAGGTCCCTTGTAAGCGAATTTTCGTCTCTCTGGTCTCCAAAATTTTGAATTAATGCGTTTTTTATTTCGTCCCAATTTTCACATCCATATACAGATATAACTTCTTTTGCTCTACCTGTTAATTTACTCATAATACCATGAAGCAAAAATTTGTTTTGGATGTTCGCTGCATTAAGTCTGTCATAATAATAGTTGAGAAGTATTGTAGAAACTTTGATAAATTCATGTAATTCATTTGGATTTCCGTCAAAATTTGGAAGAATGCATAAATTTTTAACATCAAATTGTGGAACTGCCATATTTTAAAATATTCAATATAATATAGTCAATAATCAAATCAGTATAGTAATTTTCAATAGAATATATATAAATATATCAATCTTAATCTACTTATTTTCTATTTATTAAATCTCTGTGTTTATTAATATAGAATTTATTAAGCTATTCAAATTTGTATTTAAATTTTAAAGTTTCTGAATCTGGCTCTAAAGTCAATCTAAGGACTTAGAGGAGATATTTTTAAATTATTTTAATCTTTCTGTTAATATATTCAAATCTTTGTTTAATTTATCTTCTAATCTAGCTCTGATTCAATCTAAGGACTCAGAGGAGTCTGATTTTATAAAAATTCTTTCAAAATTTAATCTTCTTAATTCTAATTAGTAATAAAAATCGCTTACAGGATAAAGACGATGCCGATGTGCATTTCTTTCCTCCTGAAGGCTTCTAACTTCTAATTCCCTCGGGTGAACTCTGCAGACGGTTTCCCTGGGGCTGGTTCTTGGAACAGTGGACAAACACTTAAAAGTGACGAGGATCTATAAAGACTCTTCCACATCCTACTGACTGCGCCAATTATGAATGTTCTTGGGAAAAACACTTTTTTAAAAACTGAACTTCACAAATAAAACTTTTATTTTCGACTTACAAAGATTTTTAGTAGCAACAACAATAAATTTAAATCAGACTAAATTATAAATCAAACTAAACTACAAATCAGACTGAAAATATTGATTTTAACATGGTGTTTTTATAATTTTATAATTGCTGATCTTGCAGTCCAATACGTCGCAATTCAGTCCAGAATGATCGAGCGGTAGTCCCGTGTGGAATCCACGTGGTCGAATTTACTGGATGGTAGCGGTCATTGTACTGTAACTCGCATCTTCTCTAACCGTCCAGATGTCTACTGCTTCGTGGTTCACCTCACCATTTAATAATTCTTCAAAATGTTTTTTTCATTCCGTCATTATTTCTGCCGGATCGCCAATTAAAGTTCCTCCTTCACCTTTCATATAACTACAGTGGCTTTGGTAACCTTTTCCCATTGCCTTGTAATACTGGGTTGAACAAAAGTTAATGCAATTTGAATTAAAGTAGATTTTAAAACATTAAAGGATTCTAAAATACCGTAACTACGACACTAAATTTTGGATTCTGACGATATAAGATAAAAAATAGATAAATTTTATATAAAATAATTCTAACTGATCCTATAATATTTGTTTTAGATAATTACATTTTTTCAATCTTTATTACATTTTATCAGTTCAGCAAAAGTAAACAAACTCATCATTTTTTATTCTTTTAATAACAATTCACCCCAAGTGATTGTAAATCGCTTTACTAAATTTCTCCGGCGAACCGTGACCATAAAAATTCCAAAATCGTTTAATGAATTATTCAAGAAAATTCGAGCTTTAGGATTGGAGGCTTTCTATAAAAATTATCTTCCAAAATAAACACTGCCTTCCAGCTACATACATATTTATGAATTTATTTGAGATTATGTCAATATCTCGAAGTTAATGCATCATCATACTTCATAAATTCTGATGAAGAATACGCTTTGACGCACTCTAGTGTGCGTTGTTCAATCTCGACAGTATTTTTAACGAAAATTAAAGACACTCAATACTATTAAAATTGTATACTATTAAAGTCGCAGAAAAAAACTTAATTTCACGCATGTTAGAGAAGTAATGTTTGGTAAACAGCTATAGTCAATGAAAAAAATTGTAATTAAAGTGAGCTGCGAAATTACTTATTTATTACTCATTTCTGCAGAATACAATAAAATTTATGACTTGAAATTGTCAATATAAAGTTTATTTAGACAAGTATATTACAAGTATATATGGAAACTTACTAAAAATTTTGTTCTGAAGCTATTTTCTTTTTGCATTTTAAATTAATTACTATTCAACTGGGAAGAAGCCACAATTAAAGGTTAAAATACTTTTATTGACGTTTCAATTTCCACTTCGGAAATCGTTCTCAAAATACAAACAGTGAAACACTGTTTGTATTTTGATACATCACATGATACAAATCATATTCAGTTAAAAACATACAGCTTCATGGTTACTTAAAATATGAATACATATTAAGAATTAAAGGTTTTTGATAGTATTTATTTAATAAATGGGATATTGGAAGCTTATGTGAAACAAGACTTCAAGGAGAGAAAAAGACCACCCTAAAATCTGGGCACACTCTATACCGATATAATTCAGAAGAGAACCACGGCCAAGGAGGAGTGGCTTTCATCGTCAACCGAGGAACTACACACCAGATTGTGAAATACTTAGCAGCATCGAAAATAGTGATATATCTTGTATTAAAACTGAATAAATGATATAGCTTACAGATAATACCCTACTATGCTCCAACTTCCACTGCGGATGACGAGTCAATAAAATGACTCTATGAAGATATAACGCGAGCTAAAGACCTAGAAAAACACAGTATGTTATCATCAATGGAAATTTTAATGCAAAAATAGGGCGGCGAATACCAGGCGACTCAGACTACATAGGAAATTTCGGTCTAGGCAACCGAAACACCAGCGGAGATACATAAGCAAATTACGTAAGCACCGAAAAAATGTTTTGCCTGAACACGTTCTATAAAAAACAAATACAAAGAAAGTGGACATAGCGTAGCTTTGGATTAAGAATAAAATAGATTTTATTCTTTCCAGTGATAGATCAATATGTAAAAACATCGAGGTGCTGAACAAATTTAACACCGGCAGTGACCATAGACTAGTTTTCATGCCGATACACGTATTAACGTAAAGAGAGAAAGACGAAAACTACTAACAACAAACCCTTTACCAACGGCAGACATCCTAGCCAGAGAAATACCAAGAGGAATTAGTAGGGAAACTAGTAGTAAATACCTTTGAGCACAAGAGTATATATGAACTGGCTGAGAAAATAACTAAAGACATACAAATAGAAATATCCGAACGATACGAAATGGATGAAATATCCGAACACACACAAATAATTGAGATAACAAACAAAAAGTTAAACGTTGCCCTCAAAAGATCGAAAAACGGTAAAGCAGCAGAATCTGAAGACATCCCAATTGAGTTGGTAAAGTATGGACCAAAAATATTACATGAGATGTTGGTTCAACTATTTAACACATGCTTAAAAGGACAAAATTTCCCTGAGGATTGGAATATTGAATACATCAGCTCAATATTCAAGCAAGGAGATAAACGCAAATGTACTAATTATAGGGGAATAACTGTTATCAGCTCAGTGTGGAGGTTGTACGGTCAAATAATAAAAAAAAAAGAATAGAATCAGAATACGAAGATATAGAAGAACAAAATGGATTTCGTGCAGGAAGATCGTGCACTGATGGTATATTCGTTCTGCAGCAGATAATTGAAAAATGGAAGGCAAGGAATCTATCTACCCAACTATTGTTTGTAGATTAAGAGAAGGCATACGATACGGTACCTTTGAAAAAACTGTTTCAAATATTGACGAAAGTAGGTCTCAGTAGAGAGTATGTGGATGCTATCGCAAATATGTACAAAAATGCAAGAAGTGTCGGTAAAGAAGGAATCTTTATATCTGAATCTTTTCCAATAACAAAGGGACTTAAACAAGGGTGTTGTCTATCTCCGACCCTATTTAAAATATATATTCAATCATCGCTAGAGCAGTGAAAGAAACAAGTATTCGGAATGGGAATAGACATAGGCGGTGATAAATGTCTAACAACGTTATTCTTCGAAGAAGATCAGGTAGTCGTAGCGGATGATGAGGAAAACATGGACTACATGTTTAGAAAACTAAAGAAAGAATATGAAAAATGGGGCCTCAATATGAATATGTTAAAGACAGGGTATCTTAAAATATTAGATGATGAAGAAGATCCAGAGTTGGAAATTAGAAACACAAAAACATGCAATGAATATAAATATATTGGATCTATAATATCTAAAGAAGGCACTACCAAAAGAGACATCGAGAACAGAACGCAGCATGGAAAAAAGCGGTTAACATTCTAAACTTTCTACTATGGTCTAAAGATATTAGACAAGAAACAAAATTGACAATCTATCGAACCTTCGTAGAGCCTGTTATGACTTGTGAGGCAGAAGTTTGGCAGATCACGAAAAAATATAGAAAACGAATAGAAGTAGTAGACATGGATTTTCTAAGGAGAACGTGTGGTGTATCCAAAAAAGATCATATCAGGAATAAAGATATTAGAAAGAGGACAAATACTGTATATTCCAGTGTAGACAGAATTAAAACGAGACAACTTGTGTGGTATGGTCACGTGAAGCGAATGAATGAATATAGATGGCGAAAGAAAGCTTTAAATTACATATCACAATAAAAAAAGAAGAAGGGCAATACCTTCAGTTGCCTGGGAAGAAAATATACGACACGTAATGAGAAATAGAGCCATCAAAGACGACGAATGGATGGACAGAAAAGGATGGCATTCGAAATACGAGAGGCCTCAGAGGCTGTAGGAACCACGCTTATATATATATATATATATATATATATATATATATATATATATATACAAACAGTCACTAAGAAACTTTGTTGAAGAATAAGGAAACAAAAAGAAGCCAAACTAAAACCCAAGAGTCTAGAACAGATAGAAAAAAGAAGAAGAACGAACAGAGATAATTCAGACTATAAAGCGCTTAACAGAAGCGTTAAAAGAATATTTGAAAAGACCTCAGAGCTTATAGAACAAACTAGATTCTTGAAACCATAGGAAACAATAAAAACATGAAAGTACTAAAAACATATAAATCCACTGGCAGGAATAAAATCATAAAGATAAAAGACGACCGGTAAATATTGTGCTCGCATAAGGAAGAGGTCGTTAGAGAAAACCGAAATTTTATGGAAAGCTGTATACTTCTACTATTCCGAACTCCAGTATACCAACAAAACATATCTTAAAAGTGATCTCAGAGGATCTCCCTGAAATAATATCAGAAATTAGAGCCGCCCTAAAAATAATGAAAAATTTGAAAACACCACGAGAAGATAAGATTACTTCAGAGATGCTAAAAATGAGAGGCACTGCACTAGAAGAGACAATGAGAGCATTACTGAATTAATGCATGGAAAAATTCGGAAGTCACTCTACTCCATAAAAAAGGGGACGCCGCCGACCATATATAGAAAACTACCGACCATAAGCTTATTGTCATACCTTTACAAACTACTAACCCGATTAATAACAAATAGACTGACAGCTAAGCTAGATGCATACCAACCAGTGGAGCATGTACGCTTTCGTAAGGGTTTTAGCACTATCGTTCACTTGCAAACAAACCGGACCATTATTGAAAAAACAATAGAGTACAACATACCACTATATTTGGCATTTGTCGATTATCACAAAGCCTTCGACAGTATCGAGAAATGGGCTTTCTTAACAGCAGTGGACGACGCCAAAGTAGATTTAAGATATATGCTGCCCTCCTTAAAAATATATACGATGATGCTACTTTTCACGTAAAAATAGATGATGATCTGGAAACTATGAAAATAGGCCTTGACAAATTAAGACAACTATCTGCAGGAGATATATGTTGTATGACAAATATTCAGTATTTTTAAAAATTTATAAAAAATGAATAAAAAGTGATTATTTTCAAAGAAAATTTCAATATATTTCCAGAAAGGAATTTCCAGAAGAACATTGTAAATACTAACTTTGTTCACTTTATTCTTAATGATACTTTTCCCTATATACCATAATTTGTATGTTTTACCTCTTCTCTTTAATGCATTTAATTTGTACTGTCATTGTTTTACGTGCTTTTACCAACTTTCTACTATTTTCTGTAAGACTTCCACGATTTTAAGATCATATATTACGATTTTTCTTACCGTTGATGATGTTTCTCGTAAAATATTATTCCTCTTAAAGATTCGTCTTCTATTGAAGGTTGCATGTCAATATTAAAATTTTCATTTTATTTATGGCACCTCTAGAACTTAGATGGTGCTCAAGTTAAACCGTTTTACCAGATTTCGCAACCCAGAAGTTCGCCTTTTCTTTCCCCACCTCTTTTACTTTCAATTAAGGCGTCCATAATTAATTATAACAATCTGTATCTTGATTGTTTTTTTATAATCCTGCGTAGAACTTGGCATTGGTAACTATGTCAATCCACGATATACGCAGCATTCTACGATAGCACCAGCGTTCAAATGCCTGTAATTTTTTATTTCTGAGTGTGAGTGTTTTATTGTCCAGGTCTTAGAAACTGATCGAATAATTTGACTAAAGTGATTTCAAAACGACTTCTAATCTCTTGAGTTTGCTTTGCCATATCCAAATAATCCACGTACTCAAGTACTTGTGCTTGTTTACTTTTTCTATTTGAATATTGTTGAAACGTAAGATGATTCGTGATAACCATAAACCTTCCTTCCGTCGTAAAGTTTATTCTGATCCCATATTTGCTACTAAGCCATGTGCATACCACAGATTGTTAATAATTTTTGTAGTGTTTTTCTAGAACATTCTAAAGTATATTTAAAGATAGCATTACTGTATATGTTATATAGCAGCGGTAACAACATACACCCCTATCTTACTCGAATAAGAATGTCTATCTCTTCTTTTAGTTGATCTTAGATTCGTATTTCCATTTTCTGATTTCAATATAAATTTGTTATTAATCCGATGTCATGTGTAGATATTCTGGTTAATAAATATTTCTTTATATGAGCACATTTATTACGAATAGAGCCTACCTAGGCCTACATACAATCCACCAAGGGTATATCAGACAGAGTAGCCTACATTATGCTTAAATTAAAAAGAACGTATTTGAAAATTATACAGGTATACGCGCCAACAAGTTCATATACAGATGAAGATATTGAAAACTTCTACGAAGAACTAACACTCGCTATGGAAGAAAAGAAAACTAAATTGACGCTAATAATTGGAGACTTCAATGCCAAATTAGGGAGAAGAATAGATGGAGAAGAACACAGAATTGGAAAGTATGGATATGGCGAAAGAAATAATAGAGGACACACATTAATGAACTACTTGAAGGAGAGACAACTTTTTGCTATGAACTCGTTTTTTAACAAAAAACCACAAAGAAAATGGACATGGATAAGCCCCAACGGTAATACAAAAAACGAAATAGATTACATCCTTACAACAGAAAAAACCATCATCAAAGATGTTACAGTACTGAACCGCTTCTCGACCGGTAGCGATCATAGACTTGTCAGAGCCAAACTCAGGATTAATAGCCAATTCGAAACAAAAAAGAAAATAGAAAATGTATCGAAACTAGATATGGAAAAACTTAAGCAATCAAAAGAGGAATATAAACAAAAAATAAAGGAAAGTATACCGGTCACTAGAGATTTGGAAAACAAAAATATTGATGAAATAAATCAGCTATTAACCGATACATTAGCAAAGGCGGGAAAAGAGGTAGCACAAACAAGAATAAAAAAGGAAAACTATGTATCCCAGGAAACAAAAAATCTTATGAGTAAAAGAAAAACATTACTGGAACAAGATAAGAGAAATACAGTAGATTACAAAGAGGTAAACAAAGCTATCAGAAGGAATATCAAGGAGTATAAAAGGAGAGTACAGGAAGAAAAAATAGAAAAAGCAATTGAACAAAATAAAAACATGAAGTGCTTAAAACCACAGCTTGGAACCATACAAATTAATAGTATAAAGAACAAAGAAGGTACAGAGACCAATAATGTAGAAGAAATTATACAGATAACACAAGAATATTATAAAAACCTCTACAATACAAAACAGAAACCAACCCAAGAAATCCTTAAGCAACTACAAATAAAAATAAAAAATGTTAATTCCGACTTACAACCAGAGATCAGTAAGAACGAGATAAGAAGAGCACTCAAAGAGATGAAGAACAATAAATCGCCAGGAAAAGACGGGGTGACTGTAGAAATGCTAAAACATGGTGGGAAAACAACTAGAGAAGTTTTGTACATACTTATGAATAAAATTTCAATGACAAAACAAATACCCAACAGTTGGAACGAAGCAATAACACTGTTACTATTTAAGAAAGGAGATAAAAAGGATCTAAAGAATTACAGACCCATAACTTTATTAAATGTGATGTACAAACTATTAACCAAAATACTAACAAATAGATTAACAACTAAATTAGATGGATACCAGGCAAGAGAACAAGCCGGATTTAGAAAGAGCTTCAGGACAAGTGACCACCTTTTAACGATGAACATTTTAATCGAAAAAACTAACGAATATCATATCCCGCTATACATGGCATTTATTGACTTTGAGAAGGCATTTGATAGTGTGGAACACTGGGCAGTACAGAATTCCCTACAAAATACCATCTCGCCCAAGTTATTTAACCAAACGCTAGAAGATGTTTTTAAACGACTACACTGGAATGACTTGGGAATTAATATAAACGGGCAAAATCTGAATCATTTACGATATGCTGATGATATTGTATTAATAACAGAAAAAAGTGAAGAATTACAAAGAATGATGGAAGAACTAGATAGAGAATCGACAAAAATTGGACTCAAGATTAATTATAGTAAAACAAAAACCATGACTAATCAACCAGAAGAACTTGTAATTACAGTGGCACAAACAAAAATAGAACAAGTAAAAGAGTATATATATCTAGACCAAATCACTAAATTAAATAAAGAAAATCAGACCGAAGAAATAAAGAGAAGAATAAGATTGGCCTGGGCATCATTCGAAAAACTGTCTTATATTCTAAAGAATTCAAAATACCCCCAATACTTAAAAACGAGAGTCTTCAATCAATGTATACTCCCTGTCCTCACATATGGCTCTCAGACATGGACGTTTACAAAGGAAAATATGGAAAAAATAGCAAAGACAGAAAGATCCATGGAAAGACAAATGCTGAACATTAAACTATCAGACAAAAAAAGAAACGAATGGATCCGTAATAAAACAAAAGTGAAAGATGTCTCAACCCAAGTAGCAAAGCTTAAATGGAAGTTCGCTGGACACACCCTAAGGCAGAAAGATGAAAGATGGACTAAAACAATTATACATTGGAGACCATGGAATCACAAACGTAAAAGGGGAAGGCCACAAATGCGACGGTCAGATGACCTGAAGAAACACGCCGGGTTAAAATGGATGCAAATTGCCCAAGATAGAGAGGCATGGAAGAAGGAGTAGGAGGCCTATATCCAAGGATGGATGTTAAGGGCTGTATAGATAGAGAGCCTACCTAGTGCTTGATTTTCGTCATCTAACTTTTTATCAATCCTATTATGGATTATTTTTAGATTTACTTACAAAAAATTTGACAAAGACTGATTTTGCTTTCGAAACAGTTTATCTCAGGAGATGCAATTATTTCAGTATAATTTTTTTTACATTACAGAAGGTCTGAAAAATTACTGCATCAATGCAACCAAACTGAAATATATGGTTTATAGCCAATGTAAGGTTTCATGAATCCCGCGCTACTAAAAAGCTTATACTTTATATGGGATATTGTTACTGAAATAGTATCAGTATATACTAAAATCATAGGTATATAATATTAATATAAAAATTATATAAAAAAATCAAAAATACATAAAAAAAATCAAAGTAAAAAGTAATATATTGTATTATATTAAATATAATATTTTTTTTGCAGATAAATGGAACATCGTTGGTCTCTTCATGTTATTGTAGGATTAATTTGAAACAGCAGATAGTAGGCAGCACCCTTTGAGATGTCTTGACACTAAAAATAAACCATATCTTTAATATTTAAATGTTGTGTACTAAATAAAAATAAATAAATTATGTATGTGTTATTATTTTAATAAAGGATATCGAAACTTTTCTGTATGGACATAATCTAATTATAACTGTACCTTACTATATTAGTAAAATGTTAACGCAATGGGTGTATAAAAGATCAACAAGGGACATAAATTAAATACAACGAATTATCAACAGGTAAATAATTTGTACAACTCATTAACGCAAAGAACAACAAGGCACCCGGCAAAGATCTAACAACAGCCGAACATTTTAAACACCTGAGTGATGATGCTGTCGGGAAATTAACCGACCTCTTTAACATTATATATGAACATGGAACTCTACCGCATGACTGGCTAACATCCACATATGTAGCTCTTCCTAAAAAACAAAAAGCAAGGAAATATCAAGACCATCGAACTGTATCCCTAATGAGTCATGCTGCTCAGATTTTTATGCGAGTAATTTATAACTGCATTCACAATAAGTGTGAAGAATACTTGAGTCGTTCTCAATATGGTTTTAAGAAAGGTACAGGCACCAGAGAAGCAATAATGGGATTGACACTAATGGCAGAAAGGTATCTCGAGGTTCAAAAACAGCTGTATGTGTGCTTTGTCGATTATAGAAAGGCCTTCGACCGCATTAGACACGAAAAATTGATTGACGTGCTAAAAGAAGTAGGGCTGGACGGACACGACATAGCTATAATAAGCAATACATACTGGAATCACACAGGATGTGTTCGAACAGACAACGGAAATACCAATTATGTAAACATAGAACGAGGAGTGCGTCAAGGGTGCATTCTGTCCCCTCTTCTGTTTAATGTCTATGCCGAAAATATCATCAGAGCTTCTCTTGAACATCGCCCTAAAGGTGCCAGAGTCAATGGAATCATCATTAACAATGTAAGATATGCCGATGACACCGTAGTATTAGCAGAAACAGAAGACGAACTAAAAATATTGATGAACATACTATCAGAAGAAAGTCACAGACTAGGTTTGGATATTAATCTTTCCAAAACCAAAATCATGGTATTCCACAAGAACCCCCATGAACAAATTACACCCAACATACAAATCAATGATATCACCCTTCAGAGTTCCCAAAGCTTCATATACCTGGGCAGAGAGCTAAACAGTCAGCTAGACCACTCAAAAGAAATTAGAAGACGTATTGAAATAACAAGATCTGGCTTCATGAACATGCGTAAAATGCTCTGTAACCCCAAGCTATCAATCACAATAATGTTAAGAACACTAAAGTGTTATGTGTGGTAGAAAGAAGAAAACCTGGCTCCGAAACATCAAAGATTGGACTCACACAACAAAAAATGACTTAATCCATCAAGCCCAGAACAGAGAGAAATTTGCCATATTGATCGCCAACCTCAATAGAGAAGGCATTTAGGAGGAGAGGAAATAATTTGTGCAGACACGGGAAAAATATACATTGCAGATCGAACAAAATAGCAAAATTCTCGGCAAATATATAGTACAATTTCTCCAATAAGAAAACCTGATACAGGTTGGCCGCAGACTGACGATAAAAAAGCTAATGTATTTGCAGAATATTTAGAAAATATATTTACTCCAATCGGTCGTTTTCTTCTATTTTCTTCTGCTATCGTTTCATGAATATGGCAATTTCTTTCTTATCAACACCGCCTATATCCATTTTCCTGTCATTTCTTTGATCCAACAGAAAGTTTCTATCATTGATGGGAACTTTTTTATGTTTTAAACATGAACAAGATTCAATAGAAATACATTTACAAGTAGCAACGTCGAAAATCTATTCAGCTGACTCTATATAATATATATAATAATAAAATACTTCACTTTCACTTCACCCTAAAGATATAAAGTTATAATTTTTTTAAAATTATTGTGATCATTTTTCGACTGTTCTAACAACCATTCAAATTTCGTCATTTTGTGTCATGTGTAACAATTTCACCCAACATTAGACTGATAATTGCATTCAGTGCAATTTTCAATCCCTATGACAACACGATCGAGTTTGACAACTTCATCGAAATAAATTTCAAAATGTCACGTTTCTAATAAAATAAAATAAAACCATACTTGAATCTCGATCAAGAACACCACAACAAGATTATAAATATTATGCGTGGTAATAGATCTTCTATAGTAGAGAACAGCAACGAATCTAATGTTAACTTAAATTTTAATAATTGTACTTTCAATAGCTGTACTTTTAATAAATAAATGTTTCGTTATGTTGAGTTATGATTTTTTTTTTCGAAACATTATCCGCCGAATATCCCTCGGACATTGATGAGTGCCTCATAATTTCATGACAAATTTCTCAAGCTCGTTGCTTGGTAACAACACTCAGCCTTCGGCTTCGTGCTGTTACCAAGGAACGAGCTTTCGATTGTCATGAAATTATCTCGTCTGTTATCAATGTCCTAGGGATATTACTACTGATAATTTACGAGCAAGTCCCCCAATTTCAAGAGGTCTTGTATTAAACAAAAACAAAAAGTGATTTTACGGGACACCCTAATGTAGGTGTTTAGACAAAAGAAGAGTAGAACAACCGATGCTTCTCACACTCTTATTTGCTGATGATTAATTATTGATCGCTAAAGATGAAGATAATTTTAGCTATATAATAAGAAAATTAATAGAACAATATAAGGTTATTGACTAAAAATTAATATGGCAAAATGTCAATATCTAATATGTAATTTAGTGTACGAAAAACCAGATTTGTATGTAGAAAATAAAAAAATAACGGTATAAAAACCTGCAGGTATTTAGGAATAATTTTTAATAAGTAAGGGAATCGTAAGGTTTCGACTATATACAACGTATAAAAAAAATAAAGCTAGCAAGAAAAATAAACAGTATCTGGTTTAAAGTTTTAAAAAATGATAGTAATGTAAAAAATTATTTTTGTTTGTTGAAAAAAATTGACAAACCTATTTTTTTATATTATTATTAAAATCTCTTGTGAAACAGAAATACGTAGGAGAATAGGCATGGCTAAAAACGCTATGAGTCGATTATCAAAAATCTGGAAAGATCGCGCCTTGTCGAAGAACACCAAAATAAGATTAGTACGTGCATTAATTTTTCCCATATTTAGTTACGGATCCGAAACATGGACAATCAAATCGGACGACAGAAAAAGGATTGACGCTTTTGAAATGTGGTGCTGGAGAAGAATGCTTCGGATCTCATGGACGGAACACAGAACAAATCACTCAATCCTCCAAGAGCTTAATATTCAGACTCGACTTTCGTCTATTTGCCTCTCCACCGTCTTAAAATTTTTCGGCCATATTGCAAGAAGAAGTGATGATAATCTTGAGAGACTTATAATATCGGGAAACGTTGAAGGGCGCAGAAGTAGAGGTCGCTCACCTATTCGATGGACGGATCAGGTACAGAAAGCCAGTGGAAAAACATTTTCAGAATCCATGAGGGAAGCTCAGGACAGAAGCCGATGGAAAGAGATAGTGGCTCGTATTATAGGGAATCACGACACTCAGCAATGAGGAAACGACTGAGGAGGAGGATTAAAATCTCTTGTTTGATTAGGCAGTAATGTTTCAAATATCATTAAAAGAAAAACAACGAATCTCGTAAAAGAGCTCTCTGATATAACTTTTATAAAGACACATAAATCTCAAAAAATTGTAGTTACCATAAAAATTGCAGCAGTAATTTATCACGTAAAACTCTTTCTAAAAATGATAACAGAATAGATAACCAACTTGAAAAATAGCAATTAAAAACGTTAAATCTAAGTTTAAATAAAAAAACTTGCCACATTTTTATTGAGTTGAAAATTAACCATTCTCAATCAATAAATAATTTTCAATGGAACACCCAGATTACTTTTTTTTTTCTTCTTTAAAATTCCGTAATACAATATGATTAAATTAATTACTATTTAACTGGGAATAAGCCATAATTAAAGATAAAAATACGTTTATTGACGTTTCAATTTCCACTTCGGAAATCGTTCTCAAAATACAAACAGTAAATTATGATTAGAGTTGGCTGTTTTATTCTGCCACGATTTCAAAATTTTTTAAAATTTATGTGTCTTTACGGAAGTTATATAGGAGAGGTTTTTTAAGAAATTCATAATTTTCATTTTAATTTTATTTAAAACATTCATACACAACCGTATGAGTGGATTTTATTAATAATAGATTTTTGTGATATGTTAATACATTTTACTTTGATTATTTATAAATATATATACAATATTAACTATTATTTAAGTAGCCTTAAGCTTACAAAAAGTTGATCTTATTGCAACTGGATAGAAAAAGCCATTGGCCCAAAAATAATTTTCCATTTAATACAGACGAGGCGCATCCGCCATTTCTTAGAAGTAAAACTATTAATTATTTTATTCATAATTCATAATTAGGCCAGGGCTGATAACAAATATACGTGGAATCGAGGATGAAATAGGAAAACAAAAATTTGAAGTTTTACTTTTCACCCCCCAAAATGTACGCAAAAAATTCAAATAACCGAGTTTCCAATTTTTACAAATTTTAACAAAAATATGGTTTGTGAAATGTTTTAAAATATTTCCTTTTTATGTCCCCTGTATTTTTTTATTTAAAATATTTATTTTTCTCTCTAAGGGCCGGTTCTACAATGCTAGTATATACTGAGAATAAAGTTATACTTGGAATAACTTCATTAGTGTGATTTAATGTCGAAAATTGGCAGAACTGAGCCAATCTGTCTCCTCTCTCGTTACGGGTGCCCAGTTCAAAGTTTCCAATAAAATCACCCTTCTTCTACCGATTTGTTCATTTAGATTTCTCATGACTATTGTAACGTCTCTAGTCTTGCTTACTTCTAAAGCTTGGTGTAATTCATTATAAAACTGTTTGAGCTCTTCATACGATTTTTCTGCTGTGGGAGAACATATACTTGAATAATATTGATTCTAGATTGAGCTGCTTTTAGTGTTACCATCATAACTCTATCCAAGATGGGTAAGAAGCCAGTTAGAAAAGTTCTGTCACTTGAATTGAGCCATCTGGTCTCACTTAGTCCTAATATTTTTATGTCAAGTCTTTCCATTTTCTGAATGACATTATGAACTTTACCTGCTTCATATATTGACTTAACATTCCATGTGCCTATCTTCATACATTTTGTATCAATTTTAGTCTTCTTTTTGGACGATGTGTTACTAATGGATATTTCACAGGGATTTCGTTTGATATTGACCTAAGAGGCCCTGTGGTCTATGTGTAATTTGCCTTCCCTGCCGGATCTTGGCCTCCGAGATCCATGATCAGTAACAGAGTTACTTTTATACTACAGCTAAGGATACTAGAGATAATTGCTCATCTTCGTAGCGTAGAAGGCACATGAAGTAGAACAAGTTATATAACTACAAAATAAACACTCTAAATGCTTTCAATTTTTCATCGATCGTTGCAAATTCAGATAAACCCTTATATTGTTTATAAGCATATCTAAAAATTGATGAGTGGCTCGTAATTTAGCAAAACTGTTCCTTTCTGCTCGTTATTGAATCTGAGACAGTCGCAAAGAAATTTTAAACGTTTTGTTGATATTTTGAGATAGAACATGTCGATGCTTGTACTAGTGCATATCCATAAATGCTTCAAATTTAGATGGTCAGCTAGGTCACTTTTTGATGATCTCGAACGCTCCCAATTTTATGCAATTTTCTGATTACTCTACGTACAGTTGTATAAGTAATAGTTTGTTCTGTCTTTTCATCCAACCATAATAAAAATTTCTATTCTTTGTCTTTCCAGATGCCACTGTTAGAATACATGGAGAGAACTTTAGATCCTTTGAGATAAAAGATGGACTCAGACAAGGGGATGCTCTGGCTTGCTTCCTATTTAATATTGCCTTAGAAAAGGCTGTCCAAAATACACGAATTAGGGATGACGGTACTATTTACAATAGATCGATACAAGTTTTGGCATATGCTGATGACATAGACATAATAGGGCGTGCAAGCGAAATGTTGAGCAATATCTCCTCGAATTGAAAACAGCGGCGAAACAGGTTGGTCTAGTCATCAACGAAGACAAAATCAAGTACATTTTGGTTACAAAGGATCCGACAGCAAATGAGGAACGAGAAACAGTGGTTGGAAGTCACACCTTTGGACGTGTTGACAACTTCACATACCTTGGGTCGCTATTGACTGCTACCAATAAAACAAGCGAAGAAATCAAAAGACGAATACATCTTTCAAATAGGGCATACTATCGACTCCAAAAGCACTTCCACTCAAAAAACATTCAAAGAAGAACTAAAATTATTATATACAAAACACTGCTGATGCTGGTCTTCACATATGGAGCAGAAACATGGACTCTAACGCAGAAAGATGAAAGACTTTTGGGAATATTTGAGCGTAAAATACTCCGCAAAATATTTGGAGCTATAAACGACCAAGGGCAGTGGCGCAGAAGATATAATTTTGAATTGTATCAGCTCTTTGATGAGTTAGATGTCATAAAGTTCATTAAAACAGAAAGTGCCAGAAGATACGATTGCAAAAAAGATAACCACAGGAACACCTGTAGGAAAAAAAGCAAAGATTGACCGCGAATTAGGTGGTTAGATGGAGTTGAAACCGACTTACGGATATTTAAAATCAGAAGATGGCAACATGTTGCCAGAAACCGAATAAAATGGCGACGAATCTTAGAGCAGGCCAAGATCCACAGAGGATTGTCGAGCCAAAGATAATGATTCTTTGTCTTTCATTTAAACGCACAACTATTTTTGAAAAATTATTTCACTGCAGGTATATAGTTCAATACATACCAGGTATTTTAGATTTGTTTTAACCTTCTTTTGCCGCATACTTTTTGTAATGCAAAAAATTAAGTTTATATGATATTACCAGCAAAAACGGTATAAGAGTGACATAGTTGGCAATGCAAAATAAACTCCGAGTAGTAAGAATGTGTTGCTACTACAAGGTTTCTACTACCTACCAAAATATTTATAAATGAACCTTTATGATCAGGAATCAGTACCAACAGTAAATAAAGCTTATAAAGAAAAAGAAAAGAAAAAAAGAAAAGAAGAGAAGAAGAAAAGAAGAAAATAACATCGAAGAAGAATGGAATATCACCCAAACAACAATTACCAGCACAGCAATGGAAACGTTAGGCAAAACCTCAAGCAAAAAAAGTGATGGTCAGACCAAATTGCCAACAAGTAATAAATATAATAAATATAAATAAATAACAAAAATATACATAGCAAGTAAACTGCCTACAAAAAAATCTTGTTTGAATAAAAGGGCATATGAAGAACTAAGAAGAGAGAATATGTAAAAAGAAAAAAGAAAAGAAGAGAAAAGAAAAGAAGAAAATAACATCGAAGAAGAATGGAATATCACCCAAACAACAATTACCAGCACAGCAATGGAAACGTTAGGCAAAACCTCAAGCAAAAAAAGTGATGGTCAGACCAAATTGCCAACAAGTAATAAATATAATAAATATAAATAAATAACAAAAATATACATAGCAAGTAAACTGCCTACAAAAAAATCTTGTTTGAATAAAAGGGCATATGAAGAACTAAGAAGAGAGAATATGTAAAAATTAAATAGATAACTACAACAAATTACAGACTATAATAACAGAAGACAGACTAGGAAATTTTACGGAGAATTTAAGCGATACACTCAAGGACACATGATAAGAATAACAGTGTAAGAGAATAAAATCGGGCCAATTATCAGCGAAAAAGAGAAACTAATGAAAAGGTGGAAGGAGCATTTTTAAGATCTCTTAAATTTAGAAGGATAACAAAACCAAAAAGAATAAATAATTCATCATACAGCAGAACAACTAGTTGAGGCACCAACATCGAAAAGTGCTATAAAATTGGATTCATAAGTTAATCTGCCACACATGGATACTAGAAGTCATCACAGAGGATTGGGAAGGGGGGGACAAACAACTCTGAGAAAATTGTAGGGACATAACAGTGGAAAAAATTGGCCAACAAGATATCATCCGGAATTATATACAGCAGCCTTGAATCATTTTCGAAAACAATAATTAGTGAATACCATTGTGGTTTCAGATCAAAGAGGTTAACTATAGACCAAATACATTTCTTAAGAGGTATACATAAAAAATGTAATAAACATAACACACCAATTTACATGTAACTATATTGAGTTGAAACAGGCGTTTGATGAAGTTGACAGACAACAATTTTTAAAACAATTATTCATGTTAGGAATACCGAAAAATTTAGTTAAACTTATACAAATAACTTTGGAGGTTTCAAGGCCATGGTGAGAATAGATGGAGATATGACACAGGTATTTAATATTGAAAATAGAGATAGGCAAGGTGATACCTTATCAACAACAGTTTTTAATCTAACTTTGGAAGCTATTATCAGAAAATTAGATGTGAACGGCTATATTAATACAAGACCCATTTAAATATATGCGCATATGTGGATGATCTTGCCATAATAAGTCGTAAAAAACGTTAACCAAAAGTCGTTAACCAAAAAAGTTATATATTTAAAACGGGAAGCTGCTAGATTTGATTTAATTCTAAATTAAAGGAAAACAAAATATATAGTGCACAAAGTCAAATCGACATAAGACTCTGAAGGTAGACAAACATACCTTCGAATATGTCTCTAATTTTCCCTACCTAAGTTCAATGAAATAACAGCAACATCGTCAGTCAAGAAATGCAAGCATGGATTCTTAACGACCGATAAAAATCAATACATAATATTTTGGCGCAAAATATTAAGATTGATATTTGGATCAACACATTATAGCGATATTTTGTGGAAAATTAAAAAGGGACTATCAGCTGGATATTTCAGTGCAGAGCGCAGATATCGTTAGATTTATAAAGTCACAAAGACAAAACTGCCTTGGCAATTAAGAAAGAATGCCAAATAATCGAGCTGTAAAAGTAATCCAGAGATGAAAACTACAAGAAAATGAGACAAGATTAAAGCCCCGTACAAGGTGGATAGACGATGTAGAAGAAGATCTTAAAACCATAAACATTAAGCAGTGGCGAAGAAAAGTATCCGACATTGCAGAATGGAAGAACGTTGTTAAGCAGACCAACAATCACAAAGTGCTGTAGCGCCATTCGAAGAAGAATCAGAAGACGAAGAATTAATGAAGAATAACCAAAGCCTATACCGTTAAATTTATATCAAAAAAAGACTATTTATTTCTTCGGGTATATACAGGGTTTCCTATTTAAAGAAAGTCGATAAAGTCATAATTTCGACAAATATTAGATACTTAATAATATTTACTATATCTATTGACGTTGTCGACCAGTATTCCTGAAACACGATTGTTTATTTCTTTCTATACCCTATACCACGTTTTTTCTTCAATTTTCCCTTAATAATTAGTTGCAATGGATCGTATTCCTTACGACACCCTATCTTCAACAGATGTGAGCGAGTATTCATCCTTGAGTACACTTTTACGTGGTTGTTCTTAGGTCCAACTTATTTGCAACATTCTTTTGTATAGCCACGTTTTAAATGAGTTTAACTTGTCAACATATATAGCAGAAAAAAATTGTACGACAAAAATTGTACAATTTGTAAATAAAAACCGATCTTTTTGTGTTTTTGTCCACACACTATCAGGAATTTATGAATTTAACTCCTGGGACACATTGTATAAAAGTACTTAAGAGTATAAAATCCGTCAGGAGGTATAGTTGTGCAATTTACAAAAAATACATAAGAAAATATTATTATAAAGTCTCAAAGTCAGCGCGCGTTTGCTGAAAGCGTAAAGTAATTTAAAACGTGCTTATTGGATTGTAACACTGAAAAATTAACTTTAATATTTCGCAAAAATATAGAATCTTACTATTTATTAATAGCGAATGATACAGAAAAATTATTTAAATACATTATTTAATATTTTCACAACACATATAAGTGGATCTCAAGTTCAGGTAATAATTGTCAAGCACCAAATCTTAGAACTTAATCTAGATATGAATTGTAAGTAATTTTATAACGAATATATCTCTTTACGTGCTCTACTACACTTAAACACACTCAATCAGTGTATTTATATTCATCAATACATCAATGAATACGTGAAAGTAACCTTGACAATAGAAAAAAAAAGAATTCATTGTTTATTTACAAATTTCAGTTTTTAAAATAAAACTAGCTTTTTTCTGAAAAACATTCACCCCTTTCTTTTCAGGTCTGCTGTCTCCGTCTAGTCCAGCCGGTCGCTACGCGTTTTTTAAAAGTGGGAGATATTCCCCTACCAGAGGTAAATAACCTTTAAAAAGTCGAGATGAAACGTTACAGGTTTCTGTTCGCCGAAAGTGGTTTAGAACCAGAATGAAAGGGGTTGAACATTTGATTATGCTTTTAAAGCATAGATGTCGCCTAACTTTCCTTTTAAGATTTGAAAATTCAAGTTAAATTAATCCAGATTTTGTTTTCTTAAATATTCTGTAATTGATATGTTTGTAAATTATATTGTCAATATAGAAATGTAAACAACTATACTCCTGTCTTATCATTGCTAGCACATTTAATTAGCAGGCTGAATGAGTATATGAGAATGGTTATATGTATATACATAGTGTTTCTTTGGTAGTGGCATACGTTAACTGACAAAAGAGAACACACAGACGACCTCAAAAACTCCATGCTTAATGGGTCTTAGTTCATCAATATCAAAGCTACTGGGTCTTTTTTATATTTTGCCAACTTGGTTTTTAATTCATAACTTTTGAACACTTTAAATATGTATATTTGTATATGTACAAATAATTTACTTATAATTATAACAAAATCCATATCCGGATTAAGAAATATTGTAAAAATATTCTGACCTAAAAAACAACAGTCTGCATTAGATTTTATAAAAATGGATTATGAGTTTAAAAAGAGGAAGAAAAACTAAATGGTATACTTTGAGTTTTTAAAATGTCAAAAAAAATCTCGAATTTTTGAAATATTATATCTAAATCAGCTACAATGCAAAATTAGAAGAGAATAATACCTTAATATTTTCAAATTTTATTAACTTAGTGTACGGTGACAATGACAGGATCTTTTCGTTGAACAGATACAATGATTTTCATTTGTTTTAAATAATCTACTACTGTCAAACATACTAAATGTTTTTTAATTTTTATGACACTTAATTTTTGAAGTTATACTTCTATACGCACGGTCGGCGTTGGAAATTTGCACGAGAGTGAATCTGTGAAACCATTATAGCATTTTTCATATAAAAAAGCTTGCACGTCATTCAAGATTTATGTCGTCAGAACCCCACAGCGTTGCCAAAACATCAGAATAGTTATTAAGTGGGGAATTTTTAAAATGTCAACTATTTGTCAAACTATTATATTAACAGTAAATACACTTAGTTTTAAGACTACTGCAACACATTAAAATACATAGGAAAACATTTTAATACAAAATTATATATTCTAAATATTAAACTTGCCTCTTTTAGGGCTTTAATAGTAAGCACGTTATTATTTCTTATTCAAAATAGTGTATCTTATATGAAACTTATCAGCTTTCTACAGACTATTTATTTGTTTTGGCATATCACAATCACAATACACAACAATAATTAGTTTTTAAAGCTATTAAAAAGCAGCAACACTTAATACACTTTTGCCACCCGCTGAACTGTCAAAAAAATTTGAAGTATTTCCGTATCAGTTGCGTACAATATTGTCTAATATGTTTAATTAAAATTATTAATTTGTGGAATATTTGACTTAAAGAGTTATTTCATAAAATTTATATTATTAATAATAACAAATGTTTTTGGTTATTTAATCAATATAATTCTAAAATTTCCTAATAAATTATTATATTCTAAAATTTCTATCTAAAATGATTAAAGATTTATAAAAGCCCGACTTATGTGTCTTGTTGAAATCAACATTTTATTACGAAATCAGTTCAGCTTTTTATCTAATAAATGTACCAGTGATGCTATGTTTTCTGTACTACATGAGGTCTATCAATCAATAAATAATAATCTTTACGCTGCCACTGTTCTTTTTGTGACTATGCCAAATCTTTTGATTCTGTAATTTACATTTTGATAAAAAAACTAAATTTCTACGGAATTCGAGGTATTTCTTTGAATTGGTTCTAATCTTGCTTGAGAAATAGGAAATATGCAGTTAGAGCAAATAATACTGACTCTAGTCACAAAAGCATTGTATGTGGAGTACCACAATGTTGAGTACTGGGTCCTCTACTTTTTCTTATATTTAGCTCTTCGTGCAATTAAAACTGATCAACTTAAAATAAAAAACCTGGCCCGACTATAATTTACTCTCTTTTAGAGTTAGAAGCTCTTCAACCCTTGCTTCTTAATAACAGCCAGATCAGTATCGCTGTTTCTTTAAAATCTCATGGTATTTTTACAGACAGCAACCTTAAATGGTTCCTTTATATTGATTTGTTAAGTAAGAAATTAATCTCAGCCAGCTATGCAATAAGATCTGTTTCGAAGCAGAATTTAGCGTCTACCAAAATAACATATTTTTCTTTGTTCGGGTCTCATCTTCGATATGGCCTTCAGGTTTGCAGTTCTAGTACAGCTACCCAATATAATGTTATTTTTAAATTACAAAAAAGAGCAACACGGTATCTTTTTGGCCTCAGTAGAATAAAACATTGTAGAAGCTACATAAAAAATCACGGGATTTTAACTTTTTCCTCTTTGTATATTCTAGAAACTGTTTTCTTAATTGGTAAACACCTACATGTTTTTTCAGCAAGACCCAATCATGAATAGTCCACCAGAAATTCAAACTTTGATATGTATTTATCGATTCCGTCCACTGAGTTAGTAAAGAAATCTATATTATATTCGGCAAAAAAAATTTACAATGTATTCCCTTTGCAACTTAAATCTACAACTTTTTTCCTTAAGTTCTGTAAATTAACAAAAGCCTATCTATCTGAAAGACCATATTATTCAGTGGAAGAGTTTCTTAACGAGAAACTAAGAAATTACAGTATGTTTAGATACAAGCAACTAAAGTATTATATATTTGGGTATCAAATGCAGCAACTAAAAGTTATTCGTAAACTACTTCCTAAGGTTTTATTATGCAATTTGCAATTTAGTTAGATTTTGCAATGAATTGTAAATTTTACTATCCCTTATTATGTGATATTGACAATTTTTGTAATTTTAGTAAATTTTAATTGTTATTGTTATTTTTTTTTACTTTTTGTAAGCTTTCTTCATAAAATTGTACAATTTTCAGTGACAATAAAGCATATTTCTATTTTAGAACCCTACTCGTTCCGTAAGGTTTAATGTGTTTATATATTGTTGTATATGTGGTTTGTTGGTCATGTTTTGTTAAACAATAGTTTATGTTTTCTAACGTTTATTAATATTTTCTTAAATACATATTCCTGAACTTTTATCTTTCTTCTGCCCACTGCTATGTCTAACATGACATACTAATGTTGCCAAATAACAATTAATCTGAAGTTATAAACAATAACTCACTACATTTTTTCAACGTATCACTCACTGGATAAGATAAGAACATACTCAATACCCTGAACAGGTTAATGTTTGGGGAAGAATTTTTAAACTTTTTATTGCTTGTGTATTATTTTAGTTTAAATAAAATATTATATAAAGTACTTTGCGATTTTATTTACCCCATCTTTATTCTTTTGTGTAAATCAATTTTTATAAATATATTTATTTCTATACACTAAAAATTAAAATTATTCATCGGTCGTTGTTTCTCACTTATTCGAAATATTTTAAATATTTACGATACTAAAAATAAAAGCAATCAAACCAAAAGTCATTATTTATTCAAATGAAAAAACTGTTTCAAATACCTTTCAATTATTGGAAGGTACGCCGCTGACTAAAAAGGAAATATCACAGTCTATCACCTCGCCTCTTTCCCCGTGCCTATAAAATTTTCGACTTCAAATTTAGGAGAACAGAGTGCAGGGCATGCCCAGTCCATTTTTATTTATACGTCCATGCTCTATACTAATAAACTTTTGAAATAACCTTCCATTATGGAATTGTAATCGGTTACCTGCTACAACAATACCAAGAATATTAGGTAGTATTTATAGATACTATCCGTAATATTGAAGACTGAAATATTGAAATCAATTAAACATTTCCATTATCTACGATTAGATAAATATATTTAAAATACGCAATTCGAAATAAATTGACGTTTATTCATTTTATCCCTAGATAATAGTCCAAACATCAGAATCCCCAGATATTTACATAAACTATGCAAAATATGCAATATATACATTTTACATATTCTTCTTCCAATGTTCAGTTTGTGGAATAGGATAAGGATTCTTTATTTCGAAAGGATTGAACATGTGTCCCGTTTAGGATCTTGTGATCTTCTTCAGGTTTGCTTTGAATGTCGTTTTGTCGCACGGTACAAGGCAGGACAGCGCCGAAAAAGACACTGTGCTTGTTGTCGTGAAGTGTGTAGTGGAGCATCAAGGGTAATTGGTCGTCAACGCGGACGACGACTCTTACAGATGTTTTTGGGCTGAGAAACACAATGGTTTGAGTTTTTGCAGCGTTAAATGTAACTCTCCACTTATTGCACTATTTTTCGACGCCATTTAAAAGAGTTTGTGCTCTTCTAAAAGTTCTCTCAGGAAAATAACCCCTCACTGTTGTGAGAAGATCAGTATCATCTTTGTAGAGAAACAGTTAAGTGTCTGGGATGTTTAGATTAGAAATGTTGCTGTAGTATATAATATATTATATAAAACGGGGGCGCTAGTACTGAGCCTTGGGGAACTCCAGCACGTGAAGTAAATGGGGTTAATATTTATTCACTTATTCTCACTCTAACAGTTTGATTCATTGAGTAAGAATGTATGATTTTAATGAATTGAAGTGGTAACCTGATTTTACATATTTGCCTAAGTCTGTTTATAAGCAACAAATGTACACGCAATATTAAGATTATAGGTTTATGTTTACACTAGTTTACAATAGTTTTTAATGAAAGTTCTTGGGTTTTTACAGTTTTCTAAGCAACAAATTTGTCAATAAACATTCATAAATCGAAATTTTAAAGCTTCAAATGTTTTTTATAAATTAATTACCTCCAAATTTCTCTAAAATGATTTACTTTTTACTGATACACGAAAGTTCTTAAAATAATGAATTTTTGGCATTAAACTGTTACGAGTTTAAAAAGTCCACCGATACATAAAACTCAAAAAATTGTCAGATACTTGCCAGGGTCAAATTAACGGAAATACGTTATTTTCTTATATTCTTATGTTATATATTAATCCTGTATATTTATATTGCATATAAAAATGATTTTAAACTGTATCCATTTCAATGACTCTAATAGTGGACTGCTGATAAATTAACTGAAACTAAAAAAGTATTATTAAATTTAAAAAATGTTATTTTGGACTATAAAAGCAGATAATACAATAATACTGAATTTGAAAATTTTCCAAACGCCCGTGTTTCCAAACACCGTTCTTATTGGAAATCTTAAACATTCTGCTAGAAATTTAATATAAGCAGGAATACGTTCATTGCGGGTATATGGGAAACGGTGTTCAACATTAACAACTGAAAACCTCAACTATGTCGTTACTTAACAAGAATAAAGCCCAGAATGGTTGTGAGATGCACTCGACCGTTGTGTTCTTTATCTGCGTAATCTACTCTTGGCCCTTTGGCCACGGCATTACGGGACTACGGGACTACATTTCGCTATTCTCGCGGATGAGTTTCTCTCTAATAGTTGGAAAGGTCCGCATAGCGTTAGCGTTTGGATTTTGAGACTGGTTGTAATTTTCTTAAATTGGATGGTCTTTATGTGGTCAGCTCAAATTTACATTGATTTAATGAAAGAGCAAATTTGGGACGTTGAGAACTGGTCAGGTAATTTAATATTTTTGTTACCAAATCGGAATATACTGAATTGCTAATTGCTAACATAGTTTTAGTCATCATTAGTTAAAAATTGGTTTTATTAATGTAATTATTTTTACATAATATTACAATATATATACATATATCTTTATATATCAGTCCTATACAAATAGAAATGGTCTTAGAATATAAGTAAAAACGAATAGGGTTCCTTCTTACAAAAATAATTTGTAGGTTTTTTCGATGTTATAAAAATTCCTTTTTGGTGATTTTTTTGCTTTTAGCCAAAGACTTCATTTCGATGTTAGTTACAGCTCTTTTAAGGGTCAAACCACACTAGCATATTTTCGGTTGTTTTTCAATCCGTTGTAGAATGTCATAATTTCACATGTACTTGCTTGCTTTCGTACATGTGTTTATTTGGAATGCACTGAGATACGATTATCGAGAGAATTAATAAAAGAAATGAAACCGACCTTTTTTTTAATTTTTTTCCTCTTTTTTATTTATTATATTTAATGGAAAATGCACCAATTTGGAGTATTAGTTAGAGAGAAAAAATGGAAAGAAGAAGAGGGATATGAAGTTTATGTTCTGTATGATGGAAGAGTAATAGATCAGGCTCAGGTTGTCTTCTTCTTCCCGTGCCACTCCTAATGGAGATTGGAAATCATCATGGCCACTGCGACTTTGTTAGCAGCGCGCCTGAAACGTTCAATCGAACTACACCCGAACCATTCACGTAGATTACGAAGCCACGATATTTTTCTTTTCGACATAGGTTGTCTATGTCGGTTCTTTTATTAAGGGACGCTGGATGTATTAGAATTTGGCTCATTTCAAGGATAGATCGCTTATGATAATTTTGTTGTTTGTACAGTATTTTTGCATTTGTGAAATCGATACTCTGTTTAGTTGAAATGGCATGTTGTGTAAGTGCACGAGATGTTGCTTTTGTAAGACTTTAGTGGACCTTGAAGAGAGCGGCTTGTCTGGCCAATGTAGCAGGAGTTGCACTATGCACAGAGTATAGGATAGACGACATTAGTTTGTTCTAGATGGGCCAATAGAGTTTTTGTCTTTGAAAATCATTTTCCGAAGGTTTTGGTGTTTTTAAAGGTTTTTTTACAGGTAACTTTTTGAAAACTTTGGTAATTTTGTTCGTGATCTGTGTGAAGTATGGGAGAGAAGCATATTTTGAGATTCTTAGAGGTGAACGGGAAATTATTCATCTGTATTATTAGAAATGGACGCTAATGTTAGCCTGTTGGGTGTTTCACTATTAGACTGCCCATAGTTTTTGAAATACAGAAATTTATTGATAATGGATATGGGATAAAAGTTATCTATGAGAATGGACTTCAGTAGATTGAGAGATTCTTCTTTGTACAGCGGGTGTGACAACGTGTGTACTCTAAGGCTGAAAGCTTGTACCAGGTTAAGTTTATATCTGATTGAGTGTGTTGAATGGTAATTTAAGAAACGGTTGCTAGCTATTGCTTTTCTTTACCGCATACCGCATGATATACTATTCGCATATTTAAAAACGTAATGCTGTTATCTAACTTAAATTCACATATAAATTGTAGGTGAGGATCAAAGGAGTTAAAAACTGATAAGGTGTCCACGGTCTTTCCCGGCGGGGTTGCTAAAATCGGATCGTCAACATACCGTTTTACAAAAGAAACCTGGAAATCTAACTTCTTAATATTTTCATTAATAAGATCGTCTAGTACAAAGTTGACTTAAATAGGACAAATCGTGGATCCCATAGAAGTTCTAAAAATTTGACGATAATATTTATTATTCAAAATTAAATAATTGGTGTCAAAAATCAATTTTAATAATTTGAAAAAAGTTTCCCAAAATACCGGGCTGTTTGGTTGGATTTGATTCCATTGGTTGCGGAGAGAAATTAACACACTGGAAAGGGGAAGATTTGTGAACACTGATACTACATCAAAACTTACTAGGACAAAGCCTCTGGGTAGTTTATAATTAGTGATAAATTCACTGAACTGGAAATATGTTGTGTTGAAGTCATTATTATAAGTGTACGCTTGTGAAAGAATGTTCGTTAGAAATTGAGCTATATTCGAATTCAGAGCATTTATTAACGATAATATGGATCGCATACTCAGTTTCGCATACTTGCGAATTTTAGGAAGACAGTAAAATCTGATTTAATTTATTTGTGTCCGTTGTCATTGCAAGGGTTTTGTCAGCTTTGCCTTTATGATAGTTCTTTTTTTTGCCACTAATTGTCTGCGTTTTTCCGGTTTCTGTTCCTTCTACCCCACTCCTCATTTTTTGCACCCCAAAATTCTTAAAAAAGCATTGTTCTTTTTTTCCCATCTTCATTCCTATCCGTCTACTATCATCTTTTTAAAACCTACTTCTGCCGTTTTACGATTTTTCCTGAGTTCTTTACATTTTTAGGATACTTTTTTTCTCATTTTTCTTTCTTTGGATGTTAGATCATTATTTATAAATACCTTTTTACCCTTTCACTTTTTCAACTGACTCTTTTTTAGCATAATTATATTTTTTTCACTTTTTCTTTCATTTGTAGCAAACAATTTTTCTGCCCTAGTTTTGTTGCTCTTTCTATATTTGCTTTTTCTTTAGGAGAAGTTTTATAAAATTTTGCCATATCTTCTTTTATTTTTCCTTCATTTGTATCAATATTTAATACAGTTACTACGATAATCTTCCTCTCAATTCCTTTTAAAAATTTTCATATTTTTTTTCATATATTCCACTATATCAACATATTTTCCACCTCATGTGGATGTTGCTTTATATTTTCTAATTACTCTTTTATTTTCAGGTCGGACTTTTTTAATTCTATTATCTCTTTTTTATATTCTTTCTTTTCTTTTCTCATTTCTCCTGTTCTTTATGCATTTATCTTATTAAGTGTGCATCTCCTACTTCGTCGCTCTTAGATTATTTTTTTCTCTTTCGGCTAGCATTGGATCGTATTATTTTCTTACTCTTCGTAAAAGCAGATACAGAATCCCTTTCTTTCCTTTTTCCATAATCTGAAGTATTCGCTTCGCCGTCTGTCTAAATCTTTTCCGCGCGATAGTACTGCGGAAGACCTTATGTTTACCTCAACGATTCAGAGAAATCACTTATATTAATCCTGTCTTTTCAATAGTTTTAATTTATGCGTTAATATTTATTCTTTGTTTTAATTTATTCAATTTTATCTGACTTTATGTACACATAGGCAACGTCGCAATAGTTTTTGATGCAGTTTCTTTTGCTGGATGTTGACGTCAAAAATCGGCCTTACTTTTATAACCTATATTTTTGTCCATTTTGTAATGTAATTCACCAATTCCACAATTCACTTCGTCTCTTCACCATTTCTGCTCATTTAACTTACCTATCACCTCTGCCGAGTTATTTTCCGTTGTAAGACTCCGTTTTTTAAAGTATTGATAGACAGAAAACAAAACATAGTTTCTTTCACCAACGCAAGGGTGCCACCCATTTAATATGGCAAGAATAAACTTTAATTTATTGTTAAGGAAACAGCCAGCCATTTCAATAAAACTATTTTCTTGCAAAAAATAATTAATTAGTAAAATCACTATTACCTCGAATATTTGCTAAAATTGTATCGAGCTATCAAAAAATAGGAATCAGAGTAGGTTGCTCGTTAAAAATGACATATATTGAGATCGTATCCTATGACACACTATATATTGAAAAAAATCTCTTTGAATAACTTTTTTTGGAAAAGTCTGTATTAACGTGCTAATTAATTTGGTTTACGTCTCTACTATAAATGTTCGAAAAAAGTCACATCAGTGTTAAGGATTTGTCAGATTTTAGTAAAAAATTTTCGTATGATAGGAGAGGCGGTTTTGGACTCAAGCAAAATTAGCAACTCCCTCTGGTGAGCTTTCCTTGGTTAAAAAAAAAGATTATTTAAAAATAAATTTAAGAAACATTTAGAAAAACGAGCTCAACAAACAATTTTCAGTTTTGAAAATATTTTATTATAATAAATTGCAAACATCAGGATTAGCAGGGATAATTCTGAAGAACTTCAAATTTAAAGAGCAGTAACAGGGCTGCATTTTGTTGCTACTAATATTTAACATTTTTTCGGAGTTCGTTTCTAATAAACATTTGATAGTGTTCACTGTAGTATTAAAATAAATGGCGTTAATATTGATAATTTTTGTGATAATAAATCTAATGATTTGGCGAAATCATTTTCATTAATAATTTTCTATGTATGAAATGTTCGTGGCATAAAGCTTCCTTTATTATTTTACCCCTTAGTATAATATCAAATCACATTTTACCTGCTTTGGGTTAGAGCTAAGGTAAGATATAAAAAATGAAAATGTATTTTTAATCGTTAACCTAATGGGGGTCGCTAGCCAGTCGCGTGGCCAGGTAAGCTTTTAATCTGATGTGGCACAAAAGTTAAGGAAATAAATAATAATGTCTCTTAAGAATATAATATCCCCTTAAGGCAAACATTATAATACAAATTAAACAGAATAAAAAATAAGACAATTTTTATATTAATCAGTATTTTTATTGGAAATTAATCATAAAGTACGTTTAATTTCCGAAGTTTAAATCCAATGGTTAAAAGAAACATATTTTTAAATGAAATTGTGACTATTTCCCAATAAAAATAGTAAATAATATTAAAAGTTGTAGTTTCTGCTTTATAGTTGTAGGTTCATATAGACTATATGGAGAAAATGTATTGAATGAGAGTGTTAGTCCAAATTTGTCGTCAAATTTGTAATGTTTTATTATTTGTTTTTCGTCTTTTGTTATGGAAAGTGTTCAGTATAGTAGTAGTTCAATGTGTAGTTACAGTTTTAAGTGAGGTTTGGAAGAATCTTTGAAAAGAGAACATGCGATCAGTGTCGGCGTTGGCAAGCCGGCAAATTTGTTGAAAATAGTGAATTGTACTCAATGTAATGTGTCAGTTTTGAAAGAGCAATCACTGTTTCTAAGTATCTAAGATATTTGCGGCCTTTACAGCAACGTTGAAGTATAGCCACGTATTGCTGTTGTGTCCAGTTGTATTCCAGGTTATGGGAAGCCGAGTGTCAAATTTTGCGTCCCAGTGAACGGCTTCTAGCCTCATTTTGTTTGTTCTGAGCTGTTTCAGAATATTTCCGCAGTTTGGAGGTGCATTTGTTTGTGTTTGCAGTGTAAGTCAAGTTCCTAACCCCAGAAATTTTAAAGAAATTTTAGTGAAATCCAGGTATCTTTTTTTGTTGAACTTTTAAAGGAGACATAAACACTTTCTAATAATAATTATTTTTATAACAGTTTAAGAACTTGTAATCATTAAAATTAGGGATGTTAGGGTGTGGCCAAGCTGTCATATTAACTGTTCTCAGTTTTAAAATTTAATATTTACCTATATTTAATATGATATTCTGACAGCTAGCTTTATTTTTTGACATTTGGTAAATACCTAATCATAACAGATCTTGTATTGTTTTAGTTTTTTTAGAAAAAGGTTAACCTCTATGCATAGTATCACTTAAAAAGATATTTTTTTATTTGTATTAATTTATTTCTGCTACAAATTATCGCTAAGTAACAATTGTAAATTTTTGTAGTATCTCCAACTTCTTGTAAAAGGATAAAACATAGTAAGTTTCTTTTTCTGTTATTTTCTATTAATTTTTGTAACTATTTATAGTTGTAACTGTTTGTAGTGAGACAGTATTAAATATTTAATTTTTCCCTGAACCAATTTGTTTATTTAGTTTAAAAAAGCTTCTAACCCATTTTTGTATTTTTTAGAAAGAAAGAGCCTTTTCTTTCATCTAGCAGGAAGATTCTTCAAAGCGGCGTCCTTGTTTTAAGTATCTTGAAAACCTTCTTGTGTTTTATTTGTCCAGAAGACTCATGTAAGTACCCCTTTGTTTCATTTCTGGTAGTTACCCCATTCCAGTCCTTTATCATTCGCTTATTCGTGACCCCAGCTCTTCAAATTAACTCTGAGTAGCCGTTCTCAATGCTTTGCTTGCTTCCCTACGGAATATTCCCTTTCTTATATCGTTTAAGGACCTTTCAAGAGCCTCACGATTGGTTTTTTTGTAAAGCTTGGACCTTGAATTATGTACATAGTCTCGTGGCATGGTTAATCTAAGAGCAAAATAAAAAATACTGGAGAAAAAAGAAAGCGGTTAAGTGGAAACATAACAGTGGGTGAAACGGCGGTTGATTAGAAACTGCGGGTCAATAGAAACAGAATTGACGTTAGGTTTTTACAAAACAACATTCAAATCAAATTACTGGTATGTTATGATAAATTTGCCATGTATTTATGTTAAATATACACCCTAAGCTATATTATGACTAATTATCTCTTTATTTAATTGATTTTTTCTTACCTTGTTACAAAAAGTTATTCAGATCTTTGAAACGTGTCAAAATCAGCTGTTTAACTGAAATTGCTGTTGTCCAGTGTTGCCATCTGTTAAAATGAAAAAATCCACTAAATAGTTATTTCCCGGATTAAATTTAAACAACTAATGATTTGTTTAGTAAAATACTGTCATTTAGTTTATATTCACCCTCTTGTTCCTTTTCAGCCCGTTTACGGTAACGCCTTTTATATAAATTATTACAAATAGATATTTTCAAAAAATGTGTAGATTAATATGCATCAGTTTTTGATTCATATTAATGAATATTCATTTGATATGAATCAAAATTGATTTTGTTTTTTGAGAACAACTTCTGACGTGGAAATTGGAACGCCAATAAACTATTTTAATTTTAAATTGTGGCTTATTCCCAATAAAATAGTAATTGCGTTAAAATGGCACAAGAAAACAGCTTCAGAACAATATTAGTATAAATAAATACGTATTATATGCAGTTCATATAAATATAGTTTTTACACAAAGCTAATACCGTTTGTATCTAATATAAAACCAGATATAACCCCGTATAATAAATCCAAATTCACTGGAGAACACACATTTCCCTAACTCTGAAAAAATTTACTTTACGAACCAAAAAATTAATTTTATTGTAGCGCTTTTCAATATCGATACATCCTCGCTATAGCCCTATTCCCGCACTTTGATTTCCCACGGGACGTTTTCATCCGAGTCTGGAGCAACTGACCAAACCTGTCACCTCTGAACGGGCCGCCGTTGTTATACAAGTGACCTTTGACTAGCTTCGTTTGTCTGCACAAGGAATTATCATAACAGAGGAGATATTAGCATTTAAGATTTTTTAAGATTCTCGATCGGGTTATGGGCCGTGTACAGGTGGGCCGGTGAGATGTGAATTGGGATTCTGAAGGGTTCTAGATTTAGTATTAGTTTGGTAGCGCGTCGGGTATACCCAAAAATTTTACTTTTATCGGTTAAAGTTTTATAGTTTGGTGAAAAAAAAAACAAAAAATTAGTTATATTAGTGTTTTGTTCAAATTTAAAAATGTTGTTAAAGATTTTGTTGAGATTAGTGATAAACCGAATATATATATACAGTGTGTCCACTTAAGTTCGCACCATATGGGAAACTTTCTTATTATTAGTTTTACGAAAAAAAGTTATTCTTCATAAAAAGTTCTGCATGGTGTAAAAACTAAAATACAACTATCAGATATTAAAATTTTTCAGTCGTATACGAGGTATGTTCAAAAATATGAATTTTACCAAGAGCAAAGTACCTCAATTTTTTATAATTTCGAAAATTGTTATCAAAAAAATTTATTTAAAATTGTAAACATATCTAACAAACATTTAACTCATTTGTTATCAAAAATTTGATAACCTTTTAGTTTCCCAACTTGACTGTTGCAGCATTTTGTTGATGTTTTAAAATAATTCGTACACATAACAACGTTATTTATTTTACAATCTAACATGAATAGCAATTATAACAATAAGTTGTTAAAAATATTTGCAAAAAATATTAAGTAATAGATTTTCTTAGATCAAACCGCCATTGCCTCAACGTACCCACCTTTCTCTTTCAATACAAGTTTCCGTTCTACGACAAAATTCTCTTAACACATTTCGAATCATGTTGGGAGTTATAGTCTGAATGGTTTCCGTAATAACCCTTTCCAAATGTTGGACGTTTGTAAACGGCCCTTGTTTGTATACATTCTCTTTCAAGTAATCCCAAAAGATATAATCTAACGGGGTTAAATCTGGCGACCTAGCTGGCCAAAAAGTCTCTGAATATCTGTGGATTACTCTTCCGTTAAACAAATGATCCAGATACTGCCTTACTTCCAATGTACTATGACATGTAGCGCCGTCCTGCTGGTACCATATTTGTTGCCGTTCATGTAGTGATAGGTCATCAATAAAATCACACACGTGAGTTTGTAAGAAATTTAGATAATTCTGAGAGGTCATGGATTGTCGAAAAAAAAATGGCCCAATTATTTTATCTTTGTAAATGCCACACCAAACATTTGTTTTAAATGAATATTGATCACGAGTCCTAATTGTGAAGTTAGGATTGTTGTCACTCCACCATCGACAATTTTGAGAACTCACCGTTCCATTTGAATTTAATGTAGCTTCGTCTGAAAACATTATTTTTCTAACAAAAAAAGGATCGTCTTCAATTTTTTCTTGAATAAGAAAACAAAATTCTATTCTCTTATCGTAGTCTCTAGGTTTCAATGTATGAATAAATTTAGGCTTATATGGTTTAAACTGATTTTCCTTCAAAATTTTTGCAATTGTACTTTTACCTGCATTTTGCAACAGCAATGCCCTCTTTCGTAGACAATATTTAGGATCTTGCACTGTAGATAACATTACATCTAATTTCGTCTCCTCATTTGCAACGCGTTTTTCACGTTTGTTGCTGAATTTATTTTTAACATCTCCGTATACTTTGAATTTTACCATAAGTCTCATAACTGTTGTATGTTGTATATTTCTTCCTGGATGTCTGTTATTAAATATTTCAGCTGCTTCCCGATACGTTTTATAATTATCACCCACAATTAGCACAATTTGTATTTTTTCTTCTAAATTCAATACCACCGGCATCTTTAATTAGAATTTATTGTAACTGTCAAATATGTATTTTACGTTTAATGTCAGATATGTAAATATCATGGCAACTTGATTAAAAATGTACTTATGCATTTATTACTGTGTAGGGTAGACATGCAATAGCAAAATGTAGAAAATCTCCATTTTAAACATTTTGTATACATGGCTATATATTTGAACATGTTATAGACTTCTAAATAAATTTTCTTGATAACAATTTTCGAAATTATAAAAAATTGAGGTACTTTGCTCTTGGTAAAATTCATATTTTTGAACATACCTCGTATACGACTGAAAAATTTTAATATCTGATGGTTGTATTTTAGTTTTTACACCATGCAGAACTTTTTATGAAGAATAACTTTTTTTCGTAAAACTAATATTAAGAAAGTTTCCCATATGGTGCGAACTTAAGTGGACACACTGTATATATATATATATATATATATATATATATATATATATATATATATATATATATAATCAGCCTCTCTCAATCCACTGCTGGACATAGGCCTCCCTTGTTTGTCTCCAAAGTGTTCTATCTTGTGCTTGCTGTATCCAGTTTTTTATTGTCTTTAGTAAGTCGTCTTGCCATCGTGTTAGTGGTCTTCATCTGCTACGTTTATCGGCTCTTGGTCTCCATTCAACTAGTTTGCGAGTCTATCTTCCGTCCTTCATTCTGGCAACGTGTCCAGCCCATTTGCGTTTTAATTTACAGCTTCTTTCAAGGACGTCTATGACTTTGGTCTTAGCTCGTATATCTTCGTTTCTAATCCTGTCTCGCAGAGTGACCCCTATCATTCATTGCTCCATTCTTCTCTGCGCTTCTCGTAGTTTTTGAGCGTTTTTATTTGTGAGCGATAATGTTTCTGCACCATAGGTCATCATCGGTAGCACACATTGGTCGAAAACCTTTTTTTTTCATATTAGTAGGGATGTCACTCTTAAAAACATTCCTAAGAGCTCCGTATGCTGCCCATCCTTGTATTATTCTTCTGGATACTTCGGTTGTTTGATTCTCCTTACTTATCTTAATTTCGTGACCCAGATATCTGCGAGTTCTATTTCTTCATTTTGTATTTCAAGGTGTTCATTTGGTACTAAGTTCGTCATATATTTTGTTTTTGTTATATTCATTTTTAAACCTATTTTATGACAGGCTGTTCTTCCAACATTTTCTTTGTTTGTCCCAAATCGTCTGCAATTAGGACTATGCGTAGCTTAGATAGTGTAGCATCTCTTCGTCCATCTTTATTCCTTTGTCATCCCATTCGAAAGTTTTGATCGCTTTTTCTAGAGCCGATATGAAAAGTTTAGGTGACAACGTATCACCCTGTCGGATACCTCTTTAGATTTTTATTTGGTTGCTGTTAGCGTGTAGTTGTATCGAGCTTGTCGCATTTTTATATATTACATATTAGCCTCGTATATCGGCTATCAATGCGGCTCTCGTTTAGTGATTCCACTAAGTCCAATGCTTTGTGGAAATCTACGAATGTTAAAACTAAGGGCTTGTTATATTCTGTAGATTTTTCGATGAGTTGTTTTATTATTTGGTGGTGATCGTTGGTTCCAAAGTTTGCTCTGAATCCAGCTTGTTCTCTACTTTGATATAGATATATCTTTTATTTTCCTCATTAGAGGTTCACCGCCATTCTTAACAGCCTCGATCACAATTCCATCGTCTCCTGGCGATTTATTAGATTTCATTTTATTCATCGCTTATCTAATTTCACTGTGAGTTATTTCTGACATAAGTTCAGAGCCTTTATTTAATATTGGTTCATCCGTCTGCTTTTATAAAGTTCTCCATAGAAGTCTTTTACTATTGTTAAAAGCTCCTCTCTATTTGTTGTTATTTCTCTCTTTTTATTTTTTAATTTAATGATCTGACTTTTTCCATTGTTTAGTTTTCTTCGCAGACTTTTTAGGTCTATGATTTTCTATGGTTTGTTCTATTGTAAATTTTAGTGTATTGTTCCTTAACTCTTTTCTTATTGCTTTCTTGAGTTCTCTGTTTATCTTTCTCTTTTACTCTCCATTTGGATAATTTCTTTCTGTAATAGGATTTGTACTACACAACAGTGTAGTAGTGTCTGGGGGCTCGGGAGACTGAGACCTCGGAAGCCCTGAGGAAGGCATCAGAGAAGATGCCGAAAGCTCGGCAAAATGGATATCGACGCGGTTCAACCCGGAAGACTGGTGAGTTTGATATTAATTTTAATTTTAAGACGATTTAATCCAATTGACCTAGTCCGAAAAGTTACCCAAAGGAGCTAGAGCAATTTGGAAATAGCGCCTTGTAAGTAGTTTTTTTAATAACTCCAGAACGCTTCTATTTAGGAAAATAAAAACTGCTACGATTAGTTATCCTCTAGAGTTGAATCCTTCGGTAGGTCAACGGCTATTTTAAAGGATAACTGTTTTGTCTGTCACTTTTAAGCATTTGTAATACTACATTATTAAATTTTTAGATATTCTAGCACTAAAATGTACTCCTATTTTAAGTATGTAAATCTCCTTGTAGCAATGCTTGAACCTTTGTAAAATGAAAATATATAATTTTCGTTATGTAAGATATTTCTCGCGGAAGATTTTAAAATTGTGGGATATATGACATATAGTTTTCAAGTGCCAATTTCTAAATTTTCGTAAACTTCCATTAAAGTGACATCTTGATGTGCTGTTACATCATTATGTCGCTCTGTTTTATGAATTTTTGCGTACACTGAAATTGTTTTTCTTATCCGGAATTCGTATTCCTCATTAGTAGAAACCATAAAAACCATTTATGAGAATAAAGCTTATTCCTAAATTGCTTGCAAAAATTGATAATATGGAGCTAAAAATCAGACATTTAAAAATCTAGAATAGAACATCTAGATTCAGATTATATTGACAGTAATACGTCTAATACTGGAGAATATAAATAAGAAGATGATTAAGAGGTAGAGTCAGGTTTCTAATATAATTGTCTTTGAAGTAAATGAATCAGAAATAAAAATGCAAGCACGGCATAAGTATGCAACAGCTAAATTTTAATATTGACAAAAATAATGTACGTGTTTCGTTTGGGAAAATGTGTGGAAAACAGGATTAGGCCGTTCAAAGTTATTCTTAACTCAAAAGAAGATGCCAAATTATTTCTTAAGAATAAACAATTAATTGCTATTCCAAGCATCAGAATATTTGGTGATCACTAGGGGGCTCAACTGGAATATTTAGAATTAATTGATAATGGTGAATAATTGATTGATTGATATACTTTTAGATACATAAATAATAATAGACAAAGTGGTATCAGTGTTGGATTGGGTAAATCATGTATGATCCTAATTTTTGGCTTTGAAATAGTATTTGAAATGAAAATTCCACTGTGCGTATACTTCAAAAGGTGGGCTGAGTTTTTATTAAACTCTAAAAAAAAAGTTTAATACTTAAATTTCTTATCAGACTAAATTGATTGCAAATTAAAAAATAATTATTATTATTGCAAAATTAGCATAAACCATTTAAAAATGGTCAAAAATCAATGTTTTTTCAATTACTTTTTAGGTATTTAGGAGCCACGTGGAAATTTTAAAATTTACCCAGACGATATTTAAGGTATAAAAAAAACTGTACAAAATTTCGTACTTCTTTCGTACTTTTCTACCTCCTAAATTGCAAAATAATTTTGCATTCTAAATTTTTCAAAATGAACATAATATATAATATCCTCGTAGAAATTCTATGATCTATAGAAAAAATTCTATGATCTCTATTCGCCACCACTGCTATTATCATCACTAAATAGTTCTACGACTGGAGTACTCTCCTTGGTTTCTCCGGATTTTGGTTCTAGATTAAAATAAAATTCTTTATTAAGAGAATTCTTGAGAAATTTAGTTAACTCCATTAGATCGCAAAACTTTGGTTGACTTATTTTCTTTTTTGCGTTATTTGGTATCAGAGTTATTTGTTTTGATGTTGTTTTTTCAGTAATGGTGTGCAACGTCCATGGGCCATAATAATTTTGACGTATTAAAACTTGTCCAGGATACTTCTCAGATATTCGGTACATTAATGCTGGTTTCAACGAAACTTTTGATTTTGGATTCTTCAAAAATAAATCCTTAAAACTTTTGGCCATAGAAAACAGTCAGTTTCTTTTCCAGCATTGACTACTATAAATGGAGAAGATTTAGACCTTGACTTCTAAATAAAATCATCCCATTCTTCTGTAACATCAACAACTACGTTTTTGCACGAGAAATGAGACCAAAGTCACTATCGCAAGATAGGTATGAATCTTCTCGTATTGGGTATACATATTATGTTACCTCTAATGCTAATTTCAGTACATGCACCAGGGTATATGAAAAGCGGATAAAGATATGGTTTTTGTTCTGGCCCGGGCAACCGTCAGAGAAAAACCATTTCAACCATTTTAGCGAGTATATGATCTTTTAGTTAATGAAATATCAGAAGTTAGTTCATTTTGACCACGTTTAGCCATTCCTTCGTGATAGGTATACATATGGACATCATTGCCTCCGATGTCGTGTACAGCAAATACATAGTATCAAAGTTGTCTGCTGTAGAAAACTTTATTTGTCGTCAAATTGGGTAGTGAAAGATTTTGCATAAATCAAAGGCTATTGCAGAAACTTTGGTCTTAAGATGCTGTCTTGTGATGCACAGCATCTTAAGACCAAAGTATATAATCAATGCGTTCTCCCTGTTCTTACCCATGTATGGCTCCCAAACGTGGACATTTACAAAAGCAAACATGGACAAAATCATAAAAACCCAAAGAGCAATGGAAAGACAAATGTTGCACATAAGACTAATGGATAAGAAGAGAAACGAGTGGATAAGAGAGAAAACAAAAGTGAGGGATGTTAGACAAGAAGTTGCAAAATTGAAATGGAGATTTGCCGGACACAATATAAGACAAAAAGAAGACCGATGGAACAAAATTCTTATAAGTTGGAGACCGTGGGAATATAAACGAAGCATAGGAAGGCCCCGAATGAGATGGGCAGATGATATCAAGAAGCACGTGGGCTCTAGATGGATGACTGTTGCGACAGACAGAGAAGAATGGAAAAGGATTTGGGAGGCCTATGTCCAAAGATGGACTGAAGAAGGCTAATTAGATAGATAGATTGCAGAAACATTATTACTATGCTGACATTTATGTTTAATTTTTTGTTTTATATCATAAAATGCATTTGCTTTAGCGTGATAAAGGTTTCTCAGTTAAAGCAGTTCCTTTTTTCTTGATTCATCAATATTCGGTAGTTTGAGTTGGGTTTCAGTTTCATCACATAATGTACAAGTGTCACATCTCACTTATATGGAGCCAATTTTTATATAAAAATTACAAGTAAAAAATGTTACCTTTCTACCCGCCCACCCCTATGCTAAACCACATTTGCTCCTGTTTTTATAACTATATTTCTCTTTAAACAACCATTTGTGACAGTACATTAAAAACCTAGAGACAAATTAAAATACAGCAAGTAATATGCATAATATGAAAAATCAAGGCAACGTCAACAAATTTCTGAATAAATGTACCGTTAGTTAAATGTACAATTCCGTAGATAAGCCAGAAACAATAAACATGAATGTTAACGTTCATCCGAATAATCGTCAATTTTTGTAAGAGCATTTGGGAACAGCGATCATTAAACTAGTTTTATTATCAAATAATCCTCTCTCGGCTAACGACTCACAGTTAGATATTCACGAAAGTCATAAGAACATGCCGTTTCAGTAAAGCTTATCACTCTAATGCTCATTGTAACTCCGCGAATTGGAATTTCTGGAAAACGACGGATATACTGCTCGTAAAAGTGAATGTGCTGAACGTACAAATAATTCAAATCTCAACCCAGAAACTTTTGTCGGTTTGCTTTGGATTATTAAACTTTTGCTTACATTGTAATTATAGCCAGAATGTAAAATTTTGGGAGCACAATAAAAAGTATGATCAATAAAATAAAGAATTTAATGTTTTTTATATCAATATTTAAGATAATTTACGAGAAATACTTGTAATGGCACTTATTCAGTGTATGTATGTATAGTGTATATATGTGTATACTGTTAATACTGAAAAAAATTGAGGATTAAGAAAGAAAAATGATTAATTGAAGTACCTTTTTATTACTACATTTCTAATATATTACACAAATTATGTATCAATTCTTATTAAAAAAACCGTTATATAAAAGTTTCACTGTTTCATTTGCTTGATTGTGAATCCATTATAACAGTTGAATTGACAGTTGAATTTAAGGGATTAGCAATGACAGTTGCAAAATATTTTAAAAGAAGTATTTCTCCTGATATTCAGGGGAGATTCGCAGACTTCGGCATAAAAACTCTTAGATGGGTTGGATCTAAAGGCACCAAGACAAATTTAAAAAGATGTTTTTTGAATGACGTTAAGGGAATTCAGGAGAGAGTTGCAAGTGGACATATAGAGTGTGCTTTCATAATCGGGTTTGGATCCGATTAGAGTTCGGTAAATTCTAGGTAATAGTTCCTCTTCAGCATTCCAGTGATAGTGAGCAAGGCATTTAATTATGTTAATTCTTTTTAAATAATTAGCCTAAGTTTATTGTTTATGGTTTCTATAGGACAGTTTCTTTTCAAACGTTATGCTCCTTTATGCGTTCTCATCATGTGTAAACAGTGAAAAACATGTTTTTCACTGTCGATAACATAGTCGATTTCTAGAGCAAAATTTAAAAAGTGTTATAGTCCCTGTAATTCAAAGAAACGCCTATTTGCCTGCATATGAGAGAAATTGCTCTTTGTCGCATTCTCATTGAAAAAACTAAGACATTTTACTATTAGACAAATTAATTTTGACACAAATTACTATATTGATCTGATCAATACAATAAAATAACCTGCCTTCCATAGCTTCAAAGTTTGAAACCAGAGGTTTGGAAAAATATTATATCATTGACATCGCTACATTTTCCTATCACACCCAATCTGTAGAGAGATTCGTGAAGCTCGTAACTGAAGCATCTTCATTGGTCGTTGGATTACAAAAAAGAGACCGTTTTACCAAGGCAATATGCCAAAATTTAAGCCAAGAAAAGACTACAAACAATAAATAATTAGAATCAAGAGGGAGGGTAGGGAGTGGGTGGAGGAATAAAAATGACATGTTTCAAAGATATTTTAATTCGAAATCATTTTTATAATAATAAGATGTACTGAAATTTAGCTGAAACGAAATAATCTTAGTTATGGAATAACCCCCAAATGTGCCTAAAGTCAAGAAATTTTTGTGATTGTATGACAAAAGGAATTACTATGAATTTTCCGAAATTATTAGAAATTGATTTATCGCGATTTTATAAAACATCGAAGAATGGTCTTCAAGATTGGTTAGCGACAGTTGAGAGAAGTGTATCAAATCATGTGCCATTATAGTTCTTAAATAGATTATAAACCTCGAACTGCAACTCTAGTTTTTAAATAGATTTAAAAATTTTCGTTAATCTTCGTATTGACTAAATTAAAAATACTTTTATTGTAACTACACAACTCTACTTCCAAAACTTTTGTAGAGCCTTTTAAATTCAATATTACAACGAAATTTTGATGATATTGCTCAGTTATCTATGACAGAAAACGTCTTCGTTAGAAAAACTGATTCCCAATTTTGGTATGAAAAGGATTTTACGGCCCATAACGTCCGGTCTCCATTGTCGTTATTTTAGACTGGCCTGAGTAATCATACTAGTCATAGATGCCGTTAGAGGCAAGTTAGTAACCTGGATTACCGACCTTACCGTTATCTCGGCCGCCATTCCTGCCACTATAAAGTTTATTGAGTTAGATTAGCTATAGTTTACACACGTTTCTCTTATCAGGGGTCGTTTGCTTAAATTATACATCGTACCGTAACGCAGAGGCAACCGCCACGTCTTTGTTTCACAGGGGCGGATCCGCGTTGGACTCCTTGGGGGCTGCCCAAAAACTTTGAGAAATATAAATGTTCCAACTTTGAAAGTAACTCTATGTAACCCAAACAACCAACAATTTAATCGAAGTGTATTTATTGGGATAGAAATAATCATACTTATAATTGCCTAATAACCAAATATTATGAGATTTTAGAACTAGTGAACTCCCAAAAGCAATTGTTTTAAAACATTTATAAAGAATAATAAAAATGATAATATAATTGAAAATAAAGTTTAAAAACAGCAATGTCTTAGCATAAAACTAAATTGATAAATTGATAAATATACTCGGTTCGCTAATGCCAGTTCGAACTGTCTAGTGATTTTAGTAATTATGTTTTTATGAAGTTAGTTACTTTTTGACAGACTAGAAGTGGCTGGAAATTATTATACAACCAAGTACACGTGCGCATAGCGCATTTCATTAGAGTATTTCGTCGACTTCTTTTGCAAACTTATACTATGAATTAGAAATTTATAGCATGTATATAGAATGTAAGTTTCTATTATATTTAAAAAACATGTTTTATAAAAAAAGTTACGGTAATTTAGTTTATATCGTTAGGTTGCGCCAAATGTAGGCAACCAACTTAAACTTTTTGTTAGCATTTAGCTGGAGTTCCTTGAGAATATATTTAATATTTTCCAGTTAATTTATTATTATTTTTTAAAGTGATAATAATAATGCTGAATAAGCAATATTTCAAATGATATCTAATCACAGGACGTACTTAATATTGTGTTATAAAGTAGGTTAGATAAAAAATATCATAATATTCATATTATAATTCAAAAATATCATTCATCAAAAATATCCAATATCATCAAAAATATAATTAACACAAATCATAATCTTCTATTATTCCTATTAGAAACTAGTTTTGGACGGCCCGGGATTTTACGTTTTTTATCTAACGTACTTTATTATGAGGATTTTACAATAACACAATATTAAGTACGTTTTGTCATTAAATATCATTTGAAATATTGCTTATTCGGCATTATTATCATCACTTTTAAAAAATAATAAATTAACTGGAAAATAATAAACATTTATTAAAAATATTCTCAAGAAACTCCAGCTAAATCCTAACAAAAAGTTTAAGTTGGTTGCCTACATTTGGAGCAACTTAACGATATAAACTAAATTACTGTAACTTTTATCACAGCTTTTAATTAATTTTTGACGCCATGTCAAACTGAACTGGATGTTAACTGAAATGTTTTTGTTATTAAGAACATATTTACGAATATATTAGACATTATTGTACATAATTTTATAAATATATTTTAATGATCCACCTACGCCGAATGGGCAAATAATTAAACAAAAATGGTTGGTGTTTTGAATAAATCTTTGTGCAGTTTGATTACCTCGTAATTTAACAGCACCCTTACTCATCTAAAAATATTAACTTTTAAAGAACATTTATCATATTTATATTTATTCAAGAAAAACTTACCAACGCATTATCTGATAGAACAAATGGAAAACTTTGACTATCTCTAATAATAAAATTCAAAATAGAACTAACTAATTAACTAAATAGAACTAACAAAGAATTAAACAAAAATAATGGAACAATAAAACTATATTAGCTAAAATAAACAACGCGAATAATACAAATATTGACTATAATGTTCAATTGTAACAACTCAAATATTATATTTTAAATATACAGGGAAAATGTTATGGGTTTAGTATACACTTCCACTATTTGGAATAATTCTTCTTTTTTTAAAAGTTGACGTTATCAAATAAATATGATATAAAATTTTAGTTTTGCTTTAAAATATTGGTGCAGAATTACAGCTATATTTGAAATAGCTTAATAAATTATTTTTCCGCAAATCGCCAGGAAATTTTGACATTCCTGTCAAAATTTCTTGAAGAAAAAGTCAGAACTTCCTTACTGTAAGGAAATGATATTTCCGTACAGTTGTTAGTGTTCTACATAAATGTTTGACAATTCAACCTCAATACGTTTCCATAGTAACCCAAGTAATTTTATTAGGAATTTCAAAGCACCATTTATTTGGGAATAAAATTATCGCGTTTTTTTTTAATCAATCAATCTCTGTCGAATTTTAAACGATTGGCGGAAAAATAGTATGTTTACCTCGTAGGAAAAGCCACATTCCTGGACTCTGTATTGCTATCTTGCAATCTTCACAGTCGTCCAGGAATGTTAAGCTTTTCCTACCCGGTAAACAATGTACTATTAATACCGTTAGCTATTAATAAATGAATAAACAATCTATAAAAAAATAATTAAATATACAATAATATTTACAGTCTATTGATGTAATAGGTAACAGTAAAATTATTTTAATCTTCTTCTTTGGGTGCCGTCTTCAATGAAGGTTGACGATAACCTCAGCAAAATCATTTCTGTCCCTGGCTTTTCTTATTAAAGATTGAGAATCCAAACCAGTCCACTCACGAATGTTCTTCAACCAGGACGCCTGCCGTCTACCAGGACCACGTTTTCCTTCTACCTTCCCCTCTATAAGAAGCTGCAGTAGCTGGTATTTCTCATTTCTGTATATGTGTCCCAAATATGAGGTTTTCCGTGTTTTCATTATTTTTAAGAGTTCTCTGTCGGTACCCATCTTGTGTAGGACCTGCTCGTTGCCCATATGCGCTGTCCAAGGGACTTTCAGCATCCTTCGAAATAACCACATTTCAAAACTTTCCAAACGCCTTAGTGAGTTGATTTTGAAGGTCCAGGCCTCCATTCCATATAGTAAGGTGCTGTAAACGTAACATTTCAGCATTCGGTATCGGATTTTGAGATTGAGTGTTTGGGACGTAAACATTTGTTTCATTTTTAAAAAGACATTTCTTGCTTGTTCAATTCGCGATTTTATTTCTATGTCTGGATCTATATCTTTCGTTATCCAGCACCCTAGATATTATTTATCTATATCCCTAGATAATATACCTAGAAATAATACCCTAGATATTATTTATCATATATTATTTTAATAATAATTAGAATTAAACATTATTTAGCTCAAATAATAATGTTGCCAGATCTAGAATGTATATTATTCGTTTCGCATATTTTGTTTTTATCACATTTAGAATCTGAACTGTCATCTTCATTGTTAATTTTTACAGATTCGATATTAATATTACACACATTTTCTTCTCTAATAAACCCCTGTTCAATTAATTTGTTATATCTCCTTTACATGCAGCCATTGCTGCTGCTACTCGCGTTGTCCAGTGTCCTGCCCGAAATAATTCCACGGCAGTCTTTTAGGCAAATGACTGTTTACATACAGCTACCACAGTGTTTCATTAGTGTACCATCAGCTATGGAGTGCATAGAAATTACTGTGGCGACAGCTGTGTGTTTTAAGTTTACAAAATTATCTTAAACGTTTTAAACACAAATAAATCAAACAAAAAAAACGTCGATGTCGAAAAAGTCTTTTTATTGGATAATAATCTGAAACTGGCTTTAAACATGTGTTTACAACAGAGAAAAATTGTCAGCAGTGACCGGCCAGGGGAAGTAGGTGAAGATGAGGTTCACCAAAAAGTATAATTAAATTGAGACAAATAAATAAAAAATGAAGGCAACAATATTATATCTAAATTCTGAAATCAATTATTTATTCTCTTTTAATTAATCAAAAAATTAAAAAAGACAACTAGCTTTATTAGCGGTAGGTCCTTGACGGTCAAGTCCTGACCTATGTCACTAGCCGTATAGGATTCAAGAATAGGTGAATATCATTTTTGAAATGCAAAATTCATCTGCATAAGCGTTCACGGTTGCCATGGCAACGCGACGTCAGCCTATCCTTAGTGATAGCTGAGAAAACTGGCGAGTGCAGTTCCGTCTAAAATTTCATTATCCGTCTTTTGTTACTGTAGGATGTGTATTTGGTCCTACTACCACTGTTTGTTGTGTATTTGGTATTCCTATTTTTCGGAAATTCCTCTCGGCGACAATATTTTGTAATTTAGTCTATTATATAGTTATTTTTATATAGTATAGTATATAATATAGTATTTATTAGTTTAGTTTAGTCACAGTATTAATTTTATTTGTTTAGTGCACTTTATTAATATATTTCTCTGTGGTTTGTTTCGGATTTCGGATATAAAGTGTTCTCGTGGATTTCGTTTGGACAAAAATAATTTTAGACAGACATGAATCCAATTAATGACTTGGTGTGTAATATATTAGAGACTCTGTTTAGGCATTGGAAAAATGAAGATAAAAGGGGGATGTTCTTTTACATGGTCGACCAACCAGTATTTTAAACATCTGCGTCTGATCCAGAGTGGTCGGCTGCAATCAGCATCTGACCCAGAGTTTGCGGCTGAATTGAAACTCACCAACCGTTTTAGCAGGCGTGGTGTTTTAATCGCCCAAAAACCCTTAATGAATGTCAAGGTTTAGAACTAAAATACCGCAGGTAACCAGAACGAATCGTATCTAGTATAAGTTCCATAAAAAACTGTTTTTAAGTTATTAGGACCCAAAACTCTATACATTTTTTATACTAACACTACTACTACTACTAAGGATTTCCACAGTTTTCACTGTCTTCCTTCACTCAATCGTTTTCTCCAATTTTCCCTGTCATTCCAGTCTCCATCTCGCAGGGTTCCTTTCTCCATAGCCTCGTCGATTTCGTGTCTGAATGACCTTCGGGGTGTTCCTTGGTACCGCGCGAAGTAGGTACCAAAACAAAACCTCTTTTTGGCTCCGGCAAGCTTTCCTCATCTTCACCACTTTTTTAGGTCACGGTAAGAATTCCAATACCGCCAAAAATACACTTGGCAATATCATTACGATATTTTGATATGCTCGAACAAATGAACTTTGATTAAATAAAAGGCAGATAACGAGCACAGTTTTATTAATTAAATCTTGCCCAAGTATTTTCGCCTCCTAGAGCATCTTCAGAGGCATCTTTGCCTCTGAAGCCAAAGTAGCCAAGAAACGTTTTTTTAACTGAAAAAATTAATTACCTTCGATAAAATATAAAGAGTATATAAATAGGCTATTATCCAAGTAGTTCAATTAAACCCACACTTAATGGGAGAACTATAAAATTAATATGTCAAAGCGTTACTCAAGACCAACTGTTTAATTTTTATTTTGTAACTTCAAAGGGCTGTAACTTTTTCTGTGTACATTTTTGTACTAAGGTAAGTTGGATTCAAACAATTTATTTTTGTCCCCGGAATGCGTGATTTAATTTATAACATACCTTCTTGAAACACCCTGTATAAACATGTTCAATTATTGTTTAATAATAATAACAGAATTTATGTATTTTTTTAAGTGACGTGTGATTTTCGGAATAGATATTGTTCTGTCATATTTGACTGGATAGAACTCAAATGATTCATAGCGATTTGAGTATACGTTGGACAAATTATATGCTCACTCTCGTATTTGTCGATGGCTTAGATCTACCATTAATACATACTTGATAATTCAAATTAACCACTAGGTGAATAATGACTTCCCTTTCTATAACTAACCAATTTCCTGTATTGACCGATAGGAGAACATATTCTTAGGATGCTCAGGACATTTGCATACTCCATTTCCATTTCAAAAATCATATAGTTTACTTAACTAACTTTTAATAATTTTTTTCGATCAACTTTCTTATTATTTTTCTTACATAGAAACATAAAACCTATAGTTCTCCTCTAAATATTTACAAAACGAAACATGTTAGGTATATAAAACCTAATACCAAAAGAAAGGTTGTAATATTTTCTACGAAATATAACACTAATATACTGGGTGCTCCATTAAAAAAATGATAAAATTTTGTATTTGCAAATAGTGAAATAATAATAATTGAAAATAATAAAATAGTGAAAATAGTTGAAAATAGTGTATATGTATGTAGATTGATTTCGAAGATATTAAGTTATTTAAAAATAACACTACACCTACTACACTGGTCTATAGGCACCAGAAAATCTTTGACATATCATTTACATTTTCATTATTATGGAAACCTAATCTACAGACCTTTATAATATTACCGTTTTGCTTAATAAAAGTGTATATTTCAAAAATTAATAACTTAGTACAAAACGGACTACAAAACCTTAAACAAACTCTTCACAGTTTTAAAAACATATTCAAAAATGCCTGAATATACAGTGTTTTTTAATAAAGAACACAACTTTAGTTATAGAATAGAATATAAATATGCTTTATTGTCACTAAAACATATTAAAATATACAATATATTGCAAAATTTAACTAATTTGCAAATTGCATAATAAAACCTTACAAACTAGTTGCTGCATGTGATACTCAAATGTACAGTGCTTTTCAAATTAATCTATCCACCTTAAATAACTTTTGAACTTCTACTTTTCGTAGAAGTGAAGTTTTTGCGTTTTCGGAAAAACGCAAAAACACGTGAATTAATATTTGAAGGGGGTCACATTACATCATATTTATGGTTGCTTGGGAATGCACCCTTTCACCCCCCGTATCATCCGTTTATTTCTTTTTTCCTCATTTTTTTATTTGTTATTTGGATTTTGTTCTTTGTACTGATTTTAGAAATGTATAATACATGATGCTGGAAGTGATTAGTTTATGAGAAAACTAAATACAAAAGCAAGAAAATTGGATCGACAAAAATAATTTTTTTTAACAATTTTATTACACACATTTAGAATTTAGTAGAATTTAACTACTAAAAATTTTTACAATATTTTTTCAAAATGACTGCCCTTCACTTCCATACAATAGTACAATATATTTTGAAATTCTTCTTTGACATTGCTTAGCACGTCTGCATTTAATTGTCGACATTCATCTTCTATTCTTTGCCGTAAATCATCTAGAGATTCTGGTTGAGTAGCATAAATTTTTGTTTTTAAATACTCCCATAAGAAGAAGTCTAGGAGTGTTTAATCCGGTGACCTAGGTGGTCAATCGATTATCTGTCGTCTTTAACATATCCAAGGACCGGGAAACGTTTCATTTAAAAATTATCGCTCAAGTAAAGCAAAGTGTGGAGAAGCTTTATCATGTTGAAATAACCAAAGCTTCGAAAAGGTTATCATCATTTTCTACTATTGTTCTAATACGATCAACCGCTTGCCTAAAGAATTTAAGAAACGATGCACCATTTAAGTTTCCAGTGATATAGAAGGGTCCGATAATGTGATCACGTAGGATACCACACCATACCTTTAACCTTTGAGGATGCTGTGTGTGAAATTCGCGTACAATATGTGGATCACTCTCAGCCCAGTATCGGCAATGATATCTGTTCACCAAACCGTTTAATGAGAATAAGCATTCATCCGCGAAGCAAATATTGTTTAACAATTTTGGATTGTTAATGATGCATTGTATCAATAATTAAAATCTTCATTAAACTCTTATACTAATGTAATTTTTAGATGGATGAAACTTAAATTTATGGAGGACTCGGAAAGCTGTAGACGATGAAACACAGATTACTCTGCTTACTGTTGACTGACTGTGATTGTTAAGCCTCTAAGTTTACTTGCCCTAAAATAGCTACTTTGATTGCTTTGCTATTTACAAGTCCCTGTCGGTTATGTTTTTTATTGCAAACTGACCCTCTTGCTCTAAATTTCTGCATCAGTTCAATCACATACTTATGAGTTGCATGTCTATTGTGGTGTGTTTCATTAAAAATTCTAGCAGCAACTCTTGCACAATTATTTTTTTTTTGTAGTATAAACCTATAATTTCGATTCTTTCTTGCAAAGTGAAAACCATTTCAGCGATCAAATTGCACACGTATCAAAATAGGCTGTTACTTACAAGTTATAACAAATAATTGTCGTTGGCTATTAACTGATTAAGACAAATGTAAAAATAATATCGAAAACCTTTGATAAAACTTTAATAAAAAGTAAATTTTTTGTTTCTTGGTTTTAGAAGGTACTACAAATAGTACGGTTAAATATTTAAAAAATTTATGCTAAAACCTATTTTGTTACAGTCAATTAAGGTGGGAGAGATAGTATCTTGTTAACAGGAAAATTGTCTTTCTCATAAACTAATTACTTTAAGCCAAAGGTATTATACATTTTTGAAATCAGTACAAAAAGGAGAATCCAAATATAAAATTAAAAACGGGGGAAGTAATTTAAAAAAAATAAAGGGTTGATAAAGGGGCTTAAAGGGTGCATTTCCCAGCAACGTTAAATATGATATAATGTCTCCCCTTTCAAATATTAATTGACGTGTTTTTGCGTTTTTCCAAAAAATTAGAGGTTCAAAAGTTATTTAAGGTGGATAGTTTTATCTGAAAAGCACTGTAGATAAAAATACTTTATTTTGAAAGCAGAAAAAGAAGAAAGTAGAAAAAAGAAGTTGTAGATTTAAGTTGCAAAGGGAAATTGTTGTAAATCTTGAATGTGTTGCTTGTGTGAGTCCATTTCATATAGGTAAAAAAATAATAAATAAGACTTAGTCACAATCAATTTAATTTAACTATTCAGACGACCGGTTTCGCTTTCTACAATATGCAAAGCATCTTCATATCTCGATATAGAGTTAAATAAATGCTGAGATAATAAAAATTCATATTAGGGTGTTGTCTAATAAAGATAAACAAATTAGATGTTATAAATTACAATAATGATGCCAATATTACATGTCTGCGGTCGGTATATGGATGGTAGAACATGGTTGAAACTATCATGTATTGTTGAATGGAGAACTTAAGTCTGCTATTGTAGTTGTTTGACAATAAACGGGAAGTTCTTGAGGAGATAGATTTGATCCAATGAAGTAGAGATATGTGTAATGTGATCTCTACTTCATTGGATCAAATCTATCTCCTCAAGAACTTCCCGTTTATTGTCAAACAACTACAATAGCAGACTTAAGTTCTCCATTCAACAATACATGATAGTTTCAACCATGTTCTACCATCCATCTACCGTCCACAGGTTGTAGATTAGGTCTTGCTAGAAAAACATGTAGGTGTTTACGAAGTAAACAAACAGAATTAAACAAACTAGAATATATAAAGAGGGAAGAGTTAAAATCCCCTGATTTTTTAAGTAGATTCTGCAATGTGTTATTCTACTGAGGCCAAAATATACCATATTGCCCTTTTTTGTAATTTAAAAATACCATCAGATTGGGCAGATGTACTAGAACCCCAAAAAGAAAGGCCATATCCAAGATGGGACTCGAACAAAGAAAATATGTTATTTTGGAAGATGCTAAATTGATTTCCTTCGAAACAGATTTCTGTCGATTGCATAGCAGGTTAAGGCTAATTTCTTACTTAACAAATCATTATGAAGGGGCCATTTAAGGTTGCTGTCTATAAAAATACCAAGAAAGTTTACAGAAATATAGATACTGATCTGGCTGTTATTAAAAAGCAAGGGTTGAAGAGCTCGTTTATAGGATAATCAACGTCAAAAAAAAGTAAAATAAAATCGGACCAGGTTTTTATTTTAATTAGATCAGAAGTTATAGTTGCATGAAAAGTTGCAATATTAAAGTTCTTCCAGGTAATACTGATAGAGGAAAAGTAAAGGACCCAGTACTGAACCTGTTGGTATTCTACATACAATGCTTTTGTGACTAGAGTCAGCATCATTTGCTCTAACTAGTTGTTTTCCATTTCTCAAGTAAGATTGGAACCAATTCAAAGAAATACCTCGTATTCCGTAAAAATTAAGTTTTTTTATCGTCGTGATTTATACAATCAAAAGTTTTGGCATAGTCACAATAAACAGTGGCAGTGTAAAGATTATTGTTTAGTGCTTGATAGACCTCATATAGTATAGAAAAACAGCATCGCTGGTACATTTATTAGATGAAAAGTCGAACTGATTATATGATAAAATGTTGTTTTCTACGAGAAAGGACATAAGTCAGACTTTTATAAGTCTCTTAATAATTTTGGATAAGACCAGTAGTAAAGCAATAGATCTATAGTTGCAGACTAGATTAGATTTTTTATCAGCCTTATGAAGAGGAATAATAGTGACTGTCTTTAGGCACTCTGAAAATATACATTATTCAAAGAAATCGTTAATTAGAGAGGCCAGGACTTTCAGTCCATTGTTTTTTTTTTTGAGATTTAAGAAAATGTTTATGGATAGTCTATCAGTACTACAGGAAGATTGTCTTTTGATACTACTGATTGTTTGGATTAGTTCAGATTTATCAACTGGTCTTATAAAGAATGAATTCAAGACCTTTTTTGAATTGGGGAGATAGGAAATAGGATCTGGTTGTTACAAAATAGTAGATGTTATATTTTAAATCACAAATGGAATGGAATGGATTTTTAGGATTTGGAAGAGAAAATGTTTGAGCTGTGTTAGATTTATTTGGAAGATTGTTTATTACCGACCAAGTTTCTCTTCCAACGTTTTTAGAGCTTCGTTCCGTTGTTCTGACTGACCATATATAATCGAAAATAATTTTAAATTATAGACATGTCTATGGGCTTTCTTGTTTTTTTCTTTTATTGTGTTGGTTTTTAGTTTTTGTAACTAATAATTTAAATTTACTATGTATCAGTCACTTTAAATATATAAGTATATGATAAGCTTACTGACTCAAAACTTTCTTTGAGTTACTATTTAATATTTAAAATATTTTATAATATTTAATTCTACCGCCTCTCTGTAACATACCCCACTCTACGTTCGTAAATTACAAGCGAGCTCTTTGTTTTGCTTAGTGAAGTAAGGGTCTGCTGAACTTTAAGGCGTCGGTGATTATGCCCTTACAATGGCAAGACATTAAATAGGAGCAATCGCAAAAACTTTAATGGATAGCGCGGGCGACGGGATGAGGGGCGAAGTGTTTCCATTTACAAATGAAGGTTGCTCCGACGGTTGGCTGTGAGGGATCCAAGGAACTTGATTAGATGAAGGGATAGAGGAGAATCCAATTTTGAGAGGATGAGGAGCTGTGAAATATCGCTAGGATCTAACATCACATTGACACGTCAAGTATGGACGGGTGGGAAAACCAGATCGATAGTTTTGTATGTTCTACATATCGCTTAGAAATTAACGTTTATTATCGGTAAATAAAATTATGTTGCAAAATTATAAATGATGCATATTAATATACAAAAACATTAAGTAGCAACAAACTAATTATAGAAATAAAGGTTATTAAAGTTTTAATTCCTCTATATTCGTTTATACTCTTCATACTTTATTCCAAACGATTGATTTTTTAATTGCATCAGTGGGAAGAGAAAACGAACATATCACAAAAATCAAGTTAGCGGTAAATAAGAAAAAACTTCCTCTATTGACGACTCTCCAGTATTTAACACAATTTTAATTACCACTGTATAGAGCAATCCATCACTGAAAAATATTGATACAAAATTTAATAAAGGCAACTGTCAGACGACAGAATTATTTTAACTTATTATTTTAACTTATTACTTACTTTTTAACAAATGTCTGCAAGAATCAACAATATCAAAATTCTCATCTTCTTCTTCTACGGCACTACAGCCCAAAATGAGCCTTGGCCTTCTTTATTTTTTGCCTCCACCCTTGTCTGTCTGTGGCTGCTCTTCTCCATACACGGACTCCTAAAAGTGCTTGTGCGTCGCTGCTTACTGTGTCTTCCCAGCGCTTTCTTGGCTTTCCAACTGGTCTCTTTCCCTGCATACTGGCGTTCAGTGCTCGTTTTGGTAGCCTATCCTCTCCCATTCGTATCACATGTCCGGCCCATTGCAATCTTTGTATTCTAATGAAGTCTGACAGAAGTGTTTCCTTATACAGTTGATAGAGCTCGTTGTTATATCGAATTCTGAAGATTCCGTTTTCCCTCACAGGTCCTAGTATTCTCCTCAGTACTTTTCTTTCGAATGTGTCGAGTTTGTTTTTGGATGTTTCTTTCAGGACCCATGCTTCGCTGCCATAACATGCTATTGGCCGAATTAAAGTTTTATAGATTCTCATCTTTGTATTTCGGTGGACACTTTTAGACCGAAATATATGGGAGAGGGCAAAATAAGCTTTGTTTGCCTGCGTTATCCTTTTTCGTATTTCTCCATCCTCTGCTCCATCGGCATATATTTCTACTCCCAGGTATGTAAACTTTTCAACCGTTTCAATGTCATCTTCATGTATAATGTTTTGTGGGATTATATTTCTTCTCGTCTGTACCATTATTTTTGTTTTTTCTGTGTTAATTTCGAGACCTAGCCTTTTCGTTTGTGTTTTTAACTCTGCGTATGCTTCCTGTGCTCCTGTTGATGTTCTACTCATAATATTAATATCATCGGCGTAGGCAGCCAGTTGAACCGTTTTATTGGTCAGTAGGTTTTCTCGTCCAGTTTGCATTTGCCTAACCGCATACTCCAGTGCCAGGTTAAACAATGTTGGTGCCAGCCCATCTCCCTGCTTTAGTCCCTGCGAGATTTTGAAAAAGTCTGTCCGGTTGTTTTGTATTCGTACACATGCCTGAGTTTCATCCATTGTGGCTTTAATGAGTCTAATTAGCTTATGTGGTATTGCTAATTCTGCCAATATATAGTATAGTCTGTCCCTTTTGACTGAATCGTATGCCTGTTTGAAGTCTACAAACACGTTGTGAACATCAATGTCGTGTTCCCACGATTTGCTCAAGACCTGCTTGACTGTAAATATTTGATCCATTGTCGATCTTCCCAGTCTGAAGCCCGTCTGATATTCTCCAATAATATTTTCTGCTAGTGGTTGGAGTCGCTGGTTTATAATATACGTGAGGACTTTATACGCTGTACATAGTAGAGAAATTCCACGGTAGTTTTTGCATTGGAGTTTGTCTCCTTTTTTATAGATTGGGCATACTATACTTTTCTTCCATTCGTCGGGTATTTTCTCTTTTTGCCATATTTCTTTGATAAGCGCGTGGATATGACTTGATAGGTGGTTGCCACCTACCTTATACAGTTCTGCTGGAATCTCGTCAACTCCCGGGGCTTTATTGTTTTTCTGGGCCTTAATAGCTTCGAGAACTTCCTCTATGGTTGGAGCCTCTGCTTCAACTTCGTTCTCTTCTACATGGTTCGTACCCATTTCATCTTCCATATCTACTTGTGTTCCAAGTAGGGTCTGAAAATAATGCTTCCAGGTTTCTGTGACTTTCTGTTGGTCACTGATTATTTGCCCACTTTCATCTTTGCATAGGCTTGTTTGAGGTTTATATCCACTTTTTATCTTTTTTAGGTATTCGTAAGCTCCTCTAGCTTCGTTTTTTTTTGAAATTTTGTTCCATTTTTTCTATTTGTCCATTTTCATAAGCTCTCTTTTTGTTTCTGCATATCTTGTCTGCTTTCCGTCTTGCGACTTCAAATGATGTTCGTCTTTCCCGTGTTCTTCTTGTTATGTACATTTTGTGCGCTTCGTTTCTTTCTTCTATCGCTTGCCTGCACTCGTGATCAAACCATGTTCCTCTTCTCTTCTTTTTCTTGTTTCCCACGGTGGACGCTGCTGCTGTCAGCACTGCTGTTTTGATATTATTCCATTTGCTCTCTATGGAGTGCAGTTCTTGTGTCCTTAGCTCATTTGTGACTTCTTGCTCGAACTTCTCTCTACATTCCTGAGTCTTCAGTTTTTCCAGGTCTATTTGTTTGTTCTTTGTTGTCTTTCGTTTCTTTCTCTGTTAACTCTGCACCTAAATTTGGTTTGCAGTAAAAGATGGTCTGATCCACAGCATGCTCCTCGTCGTGTTCTCACATCAGAGATACTACTGACTGCCCTTTTGTCTATCATCACATGGTCAATTTGATTGGTTGTGGTTCCATCTGGTGAGATCCACGTCATTTTGTGTATGTCTTTATGTGGGAAGCATGTGGAGCTTATAACCACGTTTTTACTGGTGGCACAATTTATCAAAAACTCCCCATTCTCGCTTGTTTCATTGTGCAGTGAGTGTTTTCCTGTTGTGCCATAGAACTGCGGTTCCTTGCCTATTTTGGCATTCATATCACCCATTATAACCTTAATGTCATTTTTTTTTGGCGCGTTGTCATATACTATTATCTATTATTATCTACCACAAATGCAACTCCACATTCTTTGATTCCTTGTTCTTTGCCACTATATAGAATTGTGTGCGTTTTGGTGTCCCTGACACCTTTCCCCAGCCATCTTGTCTCCTGAAGAGCAGTGATCATAAGATTATATCTTTTTAGTTCTTGTAGAAGTGCAGTTTGAGCTCCTGGTCTATTTAGCGTCCTCACATTCCAACTTCCAAATGCATAGTCCATGTTTCGTAGCTTTAGTCGTTTCCGAAAGTTCCCCTTGTTCCGAGGCAAATGTTTAGGTTTCATAACAGTGTGTTTTTCCGGGAGTGGGTTGTTAGCCCACTGCCCAACCTTCCTCCTTTACCCGGGCTTAGGACCGGCAATGGTGACTCCTGAGCTATTCAATCCACCCATTAGTCACCACAGGCGGAGTTCAAAATTCTCATGTTCTAACAATAATATCTTTGACAAGTATTGATAACTGACAACGAGTCCCCATCTATTGTGCCTAGAGTCCTGTGACCGTAATCATAGCCTACTGATATTACATCTTTCCCCTTTTTTTACATGTGATAGTCACGAAAACGCTCTGGAGCCCTGTTGACTCTAGCGCTAGTTCTATTTTCAGCATTCATCTGGGAGGTCAAAGGTTCCTCTACTCCACGACTCTGATTCCTTCCCAAATGAGGAGTTCAATGATCTATCATTATGAGCAAAATCAGTATTCTTTTTAATTTCCGCTTTAACTACGGAAGGCCTCAAGTGATAACTATTTCACCTGACGACTTCTTCTTTATGCACTAAATAAGATCTGGGTGCCTCATCTACCCTTTCCAGAATTTTACCTGGCCTCCATTCTCTACTTCCTCTGACACCTACATTCTTTCCTGGCACTATTTCTCTTCTTACTTAGTATTGCCATCACAATAATTTTTATATTCGTTAGTTTTTGCCCTTAGTTAGTGACCAAAGTCACTGATGTGGTGCAAAAAGCATTAAAGCTGAAATGGGAATACGCTGGACATGTAGCTAGGAGCGATCTAAACAAATGGCACAGATCAATTTTAACCTGGAGAACATACCAACACAAAAGACCCAGAGGTAGGCCTCCTATGAGATGGACAGATGATCTGAAAAGGACTGCCGGGAAAAATTGGCTACAAGTAGCGTACAATAAAAAACAATGGAAAGGAAGACTTGAAGAGGCTTATGTTCAGATGTGGACGTGAATGGCTAGACGAAGAAGAAGAAGAAGTTTTTGCCCTTAATTTCTCCCACTCTTCCTTTAGATTTATGTCTTTGTGGTTTTTATTTGGTGTATGGTTTATTTGGCCAATGTTTTATTTGTTTCATTTATTGGAGTATTGCGATACTCCAGAAACGTCATATCTAAGTCTTTACACTTTCTAAGCATGTTTTTGCAGTTTGAACGTCATATCAGTAGGTTATGATTACGGTCACGGGGCTCTAGGCAGATACGTATTGATTTATCAGTTTTCTCAACAATTATCAGGTTACTAAGCCACTGCGTAGGACCATCAACCTTTGCTATGATTCCTCGCTTTTCAATATTACTTACATAGTTGATTAATAAGTTTAGACTTGATCATCAGTGGGACTCTTTGAAATTTACGTAAACCTGAAAAAACATCCTTATTTATTTCTACAATTTTTTCTTTTTTCTTTAGAATGGAGTGTTATGTTATCAATTTTATCAATTATGTCAAGTTCTATGTTAGAACATAACTCCAAGATAGGTGTTGATATTTCCTTTCTAAGAACAAAATCTAATAAATGATCAATATAATTTTATTATACCCAAAGGAAAGATCTTAAAACCACCATATGTCTCAAGTATAACCTTAGTTTCTTTTAATTCGTTAATTTTGCAAACTTTTTCAACAAAAACCTTGAGTAAAATGTTAACCTGTGCCCCTATCTTATTTAAAAGGTATATCAACGTTATTAATTTTTAAATTTTTCGTCCAGTCTTTATTATTTTTATTCTTAATTTCACTAAAAGTGATTGATGAAATGATGAAATCGTCTACTTCATTATTTTTACTTTCTTCCACTTGTACCTCTCTTACTAACCTACCATGATAACACATTTTGTCAAAATGCCTATATTTACCACACTTTTTAGACTTTTTTCCATATGCTGGACACCTTCTTGGTCCATGGACACTCCCACAGGTTCTGCAGTTAAATTCATCTCTAGAAGAACTTGCACCCTTGACTGTTTGGACTGAATTATGCCCCTGCTTGACTTTACTTCCAATTGATTCATTTTTCACCTTCTCTAAGCTATTCTGAATTTCTTTTATTTAGGCTTGAGATAATTCATGCATTTTACATCTTTCAATAGCTTTAGTCAGATCTAAGTTAATTGTTTTTAACATGCTTTGTCGTGCATCCTTACTGTTGGTGCCTAACACTATTCTATCTCTTACCATTGAAAATGTTTTAAATCCAAAATCACAATTTCTTACTTTATTTTTTAAATCTATTAAAAAGTGGTCAAAAGGCTCTCCTTTTTCTTGAATGCGTTTATAAAACAAATATCGTTCATAAACCACGTTTTTTTTAGAGGTGACATAAGACTCAAATACTTCCAATACATCTGCTAGCTTTCTTTGTTAGACTTCTGTTAATTCCAAACTGTTATAAATCTCAATGCCTTCTTCTCCAATTAAATTGAGTAAAATTGCTAAATTACCTTCATCACTTTTACCACTTTTTCCTGACGCCCTCAGATATTTTTCACAAATTTGCTTAAATCGGTTAAAATTTTCGGCCACATTCCCTTCAAATGATAATAGATTTAGTAACCTTGCTTCCATGATTTTCGTTTAATTTTTACTAGACTGCGCCAAGTAATAATATTTCATTGTGTTCATTACATTTATTTAAACATACTTTTTAACAAATGTCTGCAATAATCAACAATAGAACCAACAATGGATGGGAACATGTTGTCAGTTGTCACTACTTGTCAGATTCATCATCATCTTCTGCAGTTGGCCATGTAAATAAGGAACCATCCAATTAGGGTGCAAATTTCAATAGATATTCTAATTTCTTCATTTCAATTTTTCAAAAATTACTTTTTATTTAAAACCCATTTATTTTTGCGTTTATAATAAGCAGGTTGCCCTTGTAAACTTTTGGTAAACTTTTTATTTTAATATTGTAGCATAATATTCTTCTGACTTAAATAATATTTAGCTTGTGGATAAGAAATAAACAATAGATTTTAAAAGTTAAAGTTCAGATGTTCAAGTCTTTATATCCCGAAACGCAACGGTAGATCAATTCGTTTACGAAAATTTTACAGTGATTTTTTCAATAAGAAATCAAAATGATATTGCTTATTTTAAAACTACACTTGAGTGCAAAAAAAAAATTTGCGAAAGTATGTCTTCTGTTTCAATCAAAAAAGGTGTAAATTTAAAAATATTTAGTGTACAATTATTAACCTTATTATTGAGTTTGAAAAAAGTTTTGATTTTTGGTAAATCGGGTGACGTATTACAAATAAATAATGCAACACGTAGAGAGGGGGTCATAATTTGACCCATTGAAATCGACACGCACCCACTTAACCCATTTGGTTAACATCGTAAGCATCCATTTCCATAGCAACCCACTAATACATCAGTCAATTAAGTTCGCAACTTCATAACAAATGGATCCACATCTGTCAAAGCAGCTCAAGCAGTAGCATTATTGAGAGAAGACCTGAGCCAATAAGCAGTGGCAAATCGACTAAATTTAAGCCAATCTGCTGTGTCCCGAGTATATCGTCGGTACCAAGATACTGGTGATTATGTCCGCCGACATGGAGTAGGTCGTAAACGAATAACCACAGAGAGATATGATCGATTTCTTGTATCTAAGTCTCTGAGAAATCGACATTTGACTGGTACTAATCTCAAAGAAGAGCTTAGAGAGGTCCGAGGTGTGGTTTCCAGCATTTGGACAGTCAGAAGGAGACTAAAAGCAGCCAACCTGACTCCAAAAAGAGCAGCTACTGGTCCCAAGCTAACTGCAGCCCAGAAGCAAAGACGACTAGAATTGGCTCGCGAACATCAGGATTGGGACGACTATTAATGGAGTCAGGTATTATTCTCCAACGAAAGTACGATCTGCCTACATGGCAACGACAAGAGGCGTCGAGTCTATAGAAGGCCAGGGGAATGATTTGCTCAATGTTGTATACGAGAAATTGTGTCATACGGAGGCGGTTCTTGTATATTTTGAACAGGCATTTCCATGAATGGGAAAACCGAGCTGGTTCTCGTGACTGGTGGAGGACGTGGAGGAGGTTTAATGGCGGATCGTTACATCAGAGATATTTTGAAGAAATATGGGCTTCCATACGCTGAATTTATTGGTAATGCCTTTATTTTATTACATGATAATGCACGATGTCATAGCGCACGAGTCACCTATCTGACAGATCGGTATACCTACAATAAACTGACCTGCGTTGAGTCCGAACATAAATCCAATAGAGCATGTTTGGGATGAGCTTAAACGAAGGGTCCGGAGTAGAAATCATGCACCAAGGGGCATAATGGAATTGAGAGCTGCGCTTAATAATGAATGGGAAGCAATGCCTCAAGAATTTACTAGAAAAGTCATCCGATTCATGCGAAATCGATTGGAAAGTGTAATTAGAAATAGGGGTGGTAATATCAGATATTGAAAAACAAAAAAATAAATTCATTTTGCAATTGATGATTTCTCTGTTCATTACGTCTTTCTTGGGATAGTTCCAATGATGAATATTTGAGAAACTCTGTTCGTATTGCATATTGTTTTTATAATGCGTCTTCCAAATAATGAAATAGCAGTCTTTGGAAGTTCAATAATAAAGTAACTGTTTTTACATTACATCTTGGTATTTTCATACTTCTTACATTAAAACAGAAGGTGTAATCTTATCGCTTTTGAGCCGATTGTTTTGCACTCAAGTGTAGTTGACTTATGCTATTTTTGTTTTTTTTTTTTTAAATTCGATGTAAAACTAAAATTGGCTTTTTTGAAATTTTCAATTGTTTATTTGCAATTAACGTTTAAGTAAGCATTTTACAAAAAAAAAAACAACAAGAACAACTTTAATCTTAGAACGACCCAATGTAATAATTTGTTGAAAAATTGTCATAAATGGTTTCCACAGAAAATTTTCGTTAAACTTTTTAATATATCGTATTGGCATAATAATAATATATCATTTAAAAGAAGTTTTAGCTTGTGGATATGAAAGCGACCTTTTTCACTAAATCCACCGGCCTATAAGTATTATGTGTAGTTTTAATTTCCGAATAAATAAAATAAAAAGTGTCACTCTGAGGGACTGTTTGACTTTACTTTATCTTGTAAAGTAAACGATTTTGTTTAAAAATCGATCTAGTCTAACTTATTGTACAATGTTTAAAAGCAAACACCCCTTACACATAACAAACAGTAGATCCTTACCCTAATCATTATCTTTAAGTATTTTCAGCTCTGCTTAGAAATATTCTCGTGAGTATTACGAAATTGTAACCGTATTTGTTTAGGACAGCTGTAGGTATATATTCACAGCTTAGTTTTACACTATTCCAATTTACTTAATTCCAATCCTTCAGATATTTACCCTCTTTAGATGAAACAACGGCTTAGCCCCAAACCACGATTCTACAAATTACGTCATTGATTCGTTAAGCCCAGATGGATGTACAGACCGACGTAAATATTTCTCTTTCCTTTCATTTGGAGGTTGAAGAATTTTGAAGTTAAAGAAAACTAAATTTAGGTCAATAACTTTATAGGTTACATAAACGAGAATACATGATCAGAAATAGTTCAACATTTACTCCTAATATTGGCAGTTTTATGAGGAATTACACATATTAATTAAAACACCGACAATATTAAATATAAACTTCTATTTATGGTTACATCAGACACCTGGAATAAATCTATAGTGACGAAGTTTCACAGTGACAAAGATTAAATGTCTATGTATCAATGATGACATAGAAAGAAAACAATTAATCTGGTTCGGACATGTTAAAAGAATGCCAGAGTACAGATGGCCCAAAAGAGTACTGGAATGGATCCCTCCTGAAAGAAGAAAGAGAGGACGACCACGGAGAAGTTGGCGCAACGATATTGATGAAGCAATGGCGGCAAGAGACTTAGAAGAGGCAACTGCGTATGACAGAAAAAGATGGAAATTGGGGGCGTAGAAGCGGCGACAGCCGTAATCAATCCGTTATTATATATAAAGATAAAATGTAACAATAGAAAGAATGTTGAGAGAAGCTTTTGATGATAATCACCAATTCATAGACGGAATAAACGATTAAATAGGATCTGCAATATTATATCTAGAACGGGAAGGAATATAAGAAAATATAAGAGGGTACAGGCATTACCCAATGTACCCAAGTTGGAACTTTGTTCGAAGGGAGAATGTAACAAAAACATGATTGAATGAAAAGATGGAAAAGTGAAGTATTTTTAAAGTGTGTAAAAAATTTTAATTCCTCGCTAAGCACTTTTGGCTGACAAAGCCATCTTCAGAGCTATGTTTAGATATTAAGGATCTTACTAGAAGAGATTGTATGTTAAGAAAATTATAGAAAAATGATGATCTGATGGTCAATTTATTTTTTATATTCTTTCATTGACTATGTCAATATTTGTAATAAATATGTTACAAAGCAATACTAATTAGTTGGACATTTTTTACCCACCCTTGGGCGTTTAAATGTAAATTTAAGCAATTTTTAAATAGTTCTGTTACACAAATATATTATAAACCGCCGACTAAATACCAAATACCAAATGGGGCGGTTTTTCGTCCCCCATGCAAAGTCTTACCTTTTTTACAGTTATCTCTTCATTTTTAAAAATAATAAACAGACTTAACCCCCTCTGTGGCTCAGTGGTAAGAGCGCCTACCTTTAAACCTAAAGGTCGTGAGTTCGAATCTCATCAGGGTGGAGAAATTTTCGTTTATTAAAAATTAATGAATGAAAATAATTTCTATCTATGTGCGATCGGTACTCACCGGAGCGACCGCAGACGTTCGGATACAATTAGCGTCTCTTAGCAAAGACAATGACGTCGACTTTGCTAAGTATCAAGACAATTACTCTACACACACATACACACACTACACTAGGTACCTCACTGTACCATGCCAATGATTATTAGTTGTCGAGGCATTAACTCAATAATAATAAAAAATCAACAGACTTGGAGTTGTTGCTTTTTAACCTTATAAAAAATAATGTGCTACGATGATAACCTCGTATCTACACTAGAAACAAAAATATTAACGAAACTAATTATGCAGGAGCGAAAACTCGCCCACTTGGGATTAAAATAAGTTTTTTCTTCAAACGTCAAATAATGATGACATTACTTATCTAACTTGATCCTGCCAAAGTTTGATGTCTCCGCCGGCAGCAGTTTTTTTTCCATTTCTTTACGGCGGAGGGAAAAATGTTGTTATGGCAACAATAAGAAACATGTCACAAAGCAACAATACAAATGTCATTAACAACAATTAAACATCATTTTTATTTATAGTAATATTAAAAGTACAATTAGTTAATGAGGCATTTTCAAAATTGAAACCGTGCAAAAATGTTCCCGATTCTTGATACGCATTGGTAATTGTTGATGATACTGATGGTCGAGAACAACTTTCAGCAATCATTCCCGATGTTGGCGAATCAAGAGGGTTTAAAATTTTTTGAGCATTATCGTTCTTATTTCTTATTGAATCCTCTATATATCCTTCGGCAGCCGTGCTTGATTTCCAGCCGCCATGTGGCTTGAGGCATTCTAGATTTCCGCATCCATCAATTAAAAGTGTTGCTGAAGTTCGACGTAAAGAGTGACCCGTGTATGCGCTTGCATCGTTTAAATTTAAATAACTAGCTACTTTTTGAGCTACTGCGCTGATCGAATGTATTTCCATGACGCTTCGGTAACACTTTCCATTTTGGTACTTGACAAAAAATCGGTTTTCTGTGAAATTTTCAGGCCGCAGTGATGCATACTTTTTATACAGTTTAATGTAGTTTTGACCAATTATCGTAAAAGATCTAATTTGTCGTGTTTTACTGTCTGGGATTTTGATAATTATTACATTTTCTTTATTCACAATGTCCACAATCTTCATTTTTACCATTTCGTCGCATCGACAGGCGCCGGTAACCCCAATTAACAAAACAATCTGAAATATTTTTATAATTTAGTAGAGTATACTACATGCTTTGCAATATAATTTTTTTTACCTTTAATCCTAAATACAACTTATCTGGCGTTTCAAACAAAAATTTATCAAACTCGTCTTTAGTGAAAACTTTAAACTTCTTTGCAGTATATCCTTCGCTTGTTTTTTTTTCAGAAAGGCGCCTAACTTAAAAATTTGCTTATATCTACATTTTTTCTAATAACTAACTCGGATTTTATCATAGAGTATCGTGACCACATTGTAGAAGTTTTCCATTTATTTTCATTTTCCATTATATTAAAATATGCCAGTAAAACGTCTTCGGTAACTTGCCGTATTCCTCTCGTATCGTACCACTCTTTTAAGTGCTTGTACGCTAACCGATACTTTATTCCGGACTTGGAGGTCCCCAAACGTGCTACTGCATCATTAGCCGCGGACTCAATTTCGGTTAGGTTTTTTATTTTCGCACTAAATTTGCGCTTGCGGTTTGCAACAACAATAAGCTGTCTTTAATAATTGCAAACAACTGTCAAACAACTGTAACCAGGGAGACGCAAATCCCACCGACGACTTAATTATTTTAATTTCTAACATCTAGACGACTTTAATAGTTGTCACAGTTAATTTCGAGTAAAAATGGCGTATGAATTGTACTATCAATAGTTGAAAATTGCTACGTTTGAAGAAAAAATAGTATACTTTATTCGGCAAAGAAGCGGCTTTTCTTGCCCTCTATTACGCGCCTCACTTCGTTCGGCGCGTAATATCCGGCGCGCCAAGAAAAGTCATGCTTCTCCGTCTCATAAAGTAATATACTATTATTACGTTTATTTACTTAATTTTTAAAGGCTATATACTCTAATTAACTTGTTTATAAAATAATTTAGCCTAAGATAATATGTCTCATTACATTTGTCAAATTCTGTTTTATATTAATAAATATAATATTAAACTAAAAGTACTCTGGAGCAAATATTTAAATAGTGTAAACGAATTTAATCCCTGTGTATATCTCTTTCTTAAAAAAGGCCAGTGACAAATATGAAACTATAATAAAATCCTAATTAAATCTCTTTAGTACGTTATCAGTTCAAACTGGCTTTGTTTTAAATAATTTTTTATACAATATTATATATTTAACATATTTAATTTCTACGACTTCAAACTACAAATAATATCCATAGGTGTAACGATAATTGTAGCTCAGTTGTAGGGTGTATACGTTTATTGTTCTAAAGGCCAAAGGGTGAGGGCACAGAAGAGAATAATCCACGAATACATTTGCATATATTTAATTACTTTAGTAATGGACACGATTCCCCTTACACAACTATAAGATCTCTTGTTCTCGTTCACCATCGGCCATCTTAATATCCAATCGATATTTCTATATAGTGGGAGATTTTGCGAGGGGTGGACTATTCTAAACTAATAGAACAGCTTGTAGTTGGCTATTACTATTTCTCTGCTTTTTGTACGGCGTACTAATAGATTAAACAATGAAAGATTTTAATTTATTTATAAAATCAATGCACAATATAGAAAAGGTTTTCGTTAGTACACTAAATCTTAGATTTAAAAATAAAAGTTATTGGCGTATTTAGTTATTTTTATTAGAAATTTACTAAAAAATAGCTTGTTATCAAAAAAGTTAACGTACTTGGATTTTAATCCACCAAGTAGGAAATAGGACTAAAGTGGCATTATTTTTAAATACATAAAAGGTATACAAGGAATAACTTTTTTAAAATCCATCCTGTATTTGTATTTGTATACTACAATCATCGATACATTGCTTATTCCCCATATTGTTCCTATATATTATTTTTTACAAATGCTGTGATGATTTAATATATCTAGTTTTTCTTAATTTTTTTTGATAGTTTGAAATGTGCTTTGGAACCTAGACACGGCGTAAACGCTCCTGAAATTTTTTTAAATTTAAATTCAACTAAATTACAACTAATGATTTAATTAATAATGTACTTTAAAGTAACCAAATTATGCATAACAATTATTTTAAATTATATGTTCGAAATGCCATTCATCGGTTCCTGCCATGACTTTCTGAAGTAAATACTTAAAAAAGCAAAAAAAAATAAGTAAAAATAATAATGAACACAAAAAGTTATCACATAAACACTCAAACTTTTTGTCAAATGTTAATTCAAGCAAGTGATAAATGCATAGTTACTGTAACATTTATTGACGTAAACGTTTTGTGAATTGTCATCAGTTGTCAATTGTAATTTTTACTTTTGAATACTAAATTATGGCTCACCTAATGAAACACAATGCATAGAAATATTACTTGTTAGCGGATGCGGAGATAAAAAAGAACACAGAATGAGGTATGCAATTTATTCAACGCAAAATATTCAGACAAACCCATCAGCCAATCAACAGTAAGTAAAATAGTCCGAAATTTTAAAGAAACTGGGAGTCCTAAAATTGAAGACAATGTGATACTTGATATTTTATTAAATGTACATGACAATCCTCACAGTAGTTCAACACAAATGGATGAATATGCTGGAGTTTTCGGATCCCGAATTTTCTGAAATTTTGCAGGATTTATGTATCCACAATCTACATTTCATCAATCAAATCCTTTTTTCCGATGAAGCAAGCCACATTTTTTATATATGGGACCGTGAATCATCAAAATTGCAGATATTGGAGTCAAGAAAACCCACATTGGACGACTGACTCACACACGCAATATCCTCAGAAAGTAAATGTATGGGCAGGGATCATTAATGACAAAATAATTGGCCCTTTTTTCTTTGAAGAAAATCTAACAAGAGAACTTAATTTAACTTTTTTGAGAAATCAACTTATACCTGCCCTTGCTAACATGTATCCAAATGCCAATAATTTAAATTTACCTAGTGAGAATATCTGATTTCAACAAGATGGAGCTCCTTCGCATTACGCACGTGAAGTAGGTACGTCAATTTTTAAATCATTGTTTTTACAGGAGGTGGATCGGAAGACGAGGTTTTAGAGAGTGGCCAGCAAGGCCACCAGATCTAACATCTCTGGGCTTTTTCCTGTGGGGTTACATAAAAGTAAACTTTGGAATAGACCCTAAAACTTTGAAAGATAAAATTAGGCATGAAATGAGTCTAATTACCACAGAAGTCATCCGCAATGTATTTGATGAATGTGTCCGTAGATTCGCATATTGTCAAAAAATAGATGGATGGCATTTCGAACATTTAATTTAAAATAAATATTATGCATAATTTGGTTACTTTAAAGTACATTAAGATTTTAATCTTAAGTTGTAATTTAGTTGAATTTAAATTAAAAACAATTGTTTTTGTAATCTTAAAAAATATTTTAGGTAAAACTGTAATGTCGTTAAATAGAAAATTAAATTCTCATTTAAATGAGATGTCGCATTATACCGATTTCTATTTAAAAAATTTACGATTACGTCACTACACCTACACCGGTGACGTCATCCCTTCTCCACGTATGTTATAAGATGGGTATTTTATAACAAAAATCGACCTATTTCGGGATTTCCCTCAAAACTTAACGGTTCTCGAAATAATGATAATATTCCATAATTTAGCCGTTCACTGTATAATAAATTATTTTAAAAACGGATTGCCGGAAAAATTTTAGATTGCTAGTAATATATTTGTTTTGAATTTAAGATAAATTTATTAATTAACAAATATTTTTTATTGCAAGATTTGAGAGACGTACTAAGGAGAGGACATACTAAGTTTTCGAATTGCTCAAAACCTTCCCAAGAACTCAGTGAAGCGTGCTCAGCTGAAGTGTTAGGCGACTTTTATCGACAACTAATAAACACTATAACACTATATAACAAATCTCGTAATGAGTGGAAATATAACTATTGACAATAATACCATACAACAAACAGACACTTACAAATATCTGGGACACGAAATCAAAATAAACAGAGACAATCAAACACATGAAATACAGAGGCGAATAGGCCTAACATGGGCAGCATTTGGCAAATTAAGCCATATTCTAAAAAGTTCAATTCCCATGTGTCTCAAGCGAAAGGTTTATAACCAATGTGTTTTACCTGTACAAACTTATGGAGCAGAGACTTAAACACTCACGCAAAAATCTGCGAATAAACTCAGAGTTACACAACGAGCCATGGAACGTGCAATGCTGAACGTGAACCTTCGAGACCACATAACTAATCAACAAATTAGGCAAAGATCAAGAATTCAAGACGTCATCGAAAGAACCACGTCGCTTAAGTGGAACTGGGCAGAGCACTTAGCCAGAGCACAAGATGGACGGTGGACAAGACGTATTATTGAATGGAGGCCTAGAAACTATAAAAGAAGCCGAGGACGACCACCGACTAGATGGACCGATGATATAACACGTGTAGCGGGAAACTGGCTACAAGCGGCCCAGTGTAGAGAACACTGGAAAGAACTGAGGGAGGCCTATGTCCAGCAGTGGACGCAATTGGCTGATTGATGATGATGAATAAACACTATTGAAAGGAATGGTTTAAGAAATAAACCACATATATTCACCTGTGACGAGTCTGGTTTTCAAACAGACGTTAGAATCCAAAAAATTTTATGTCGAAAATTATCTAAAAATCATCATCAAGTTGTAGGTGCCATAACAAAATTAACGTACACTATTCTGATTTGCTGTAGTGCAATCGGACACTATTTATCTTTGCAATAGGAGATCTACAACAAGAAGAAGCTGCTTCAATTTTTTCAAAAAAACATCAGTCAGATGATATTAATTTTACCATTACGTCTAGTCAATACACAGAAAGATGTGACACCAAAAAAATCTTGGAACTGTCATTAATATCAGCACTAAAAGGTAAGAAAAATACCAGAAACACTAAAATAGATAGAATTCGAAGAAAATGTGCTGAATCTCTTACTAGCGCAGAAGTTTTGGGAAGAATTCGTTTAGAAAACACTGCAAGAAGTTTGAAAAAAACGAATAAATGAAGATCAATGCAGATAAAGATGATATTCCCAATACACTGGCGAAAACGAAAGAACAAGATTCTAACAAAATTGGTATTAACTTTTCTGTTTCCCACAAGGAAACTAAGTTCCTGTAGCTGGCTGTATACCATGTATCACAAAAAAATTAATAAAATCCTTAATAAACGGTATATAATTTAAAAACCCAATCGGGCTATATTACAATAACAAAACGTTTTCGGAATCCATATTCCATCATCAGTGTCTAGGTGTACATGGTGGCTCAAAAACTTTTCATGGTGCTAGTTTTATGACGGTCGCCTTAGCATTTTACTATACAGAAAAAAGTAATACAACTTCAGTATAGAAGCTATCAACCTATCGAGCAGGCTGGATTCAGAAAACATTTTAATACCATAGACCACTTGCACACCGTAAGAACACTGATAGAAAAATGCACCGAGTATAATGTTCCAATTCATATGGCGTTCGTCGATTTCCATAAAGCATTCGATTCCATCGAATTATGGGCAGTGCTTGAATCTCTAGAAAATGCACGCATAGATTCAAGATACATTAACATAATTAAAAACATATATGAAAATGCCACCATGCATATAAAGCTGGACGAAAGCACAAAAACTAATCCCATAAGACTACAACGGGGAGTAAGACAAGGAGACACCATCTCTCCCAAACTATTTACCCTTGCTCTAGAAGATATTTTTAAGAAACTGGAATGGAACAATAAGGATATCAATGTCGACGGATCATACTTACACTACTTGAGATTCGCAGATGACATAGTTTTAATAGCCGATAATATCCAAGAACTAAATGATATGTTACAACAATTAAATGCAGTTTCAGGAGCGGTAAGCTTAAAAATGAACTACATCATCATCATCATCATCCAGCCGAATTTTCACATCCATTGTTGGATATAGGCCTCCTTCAAACGTCTCCAATTCTCTCTATCTCTAGCTGCTGCAATCCAGTTTGTTTCTATTCTCTTTAGATCGTCGGTCCATCGGGTGGATGGTCTGCCTCGACTTCGCTTGTCGGCTCTTGGTCTCGACTCCAATAATCTCTTCGTCCATCTTCCGTCTTCCATTCTAGCAACATGTCCAGCCCACCTCCACTTTTGTTTATTGATTCGCAGTATAATATCGTCTACGCCAGTTCTTCGGCGTATCTCCTCATTTCTTACGCGATCTTTCAAGGTCAGGCCCAGCATTGATCTCTACATTCGCCTTTGTGTTACCCTCAGTTTTTCGGCAGTAGCTTTCGTTAAAGTTAAGGTCTCTGCTCCGTAGGTCAAGACTGGTAAGATGCATTGGTTAAATGCCTTTCTTTTCAGTTGAATTGGGATATTTGTTTTAAAAATGTCTCTCATCCGTCCATATGCCGCCCATCCCAACGTGATTCGTCTATTTAGCTCGCAGGTTTGGTTGTCTCTGGTTATTCTAATTTCATGACCCAAGTATGTGTATTTATCGATTAATTCTAACTTGTTGTTATTAATCTGTATCTCTTCGCTGGGAACCATATTGGTCATCATTTTGGTTTTCTCAAAATTTATCTCCAGCCCAGTTTCTTGTAGTATGTCATTCAGTTCTTGGAGCATGTCTTTGATCTCTCCCAGATTATCTGACAGAAGCACGATATCGTCCGCAAAACGTAGATGGTTTAATCTTTCTCCATCGATGGATATTCCTTTCTGTTGTCATGTTAGTCTTTTAAATGCATACTCAAGAACGGTAATAAACAGCTTTGGTGACATGGTATCACCTTTCCTGACTCCCCTTTTTATCTGTATTTTATTAGTTGCAGAATATAGACTTATGGTTGTTGTGGCATTTTCATATATATTTTTAATTATATTACAATATCTGTGGTCGATCCTGCAATCTTGTAGTGCTCTTAAGATGGACGGTAGTTCCACTGTATCAAACGCCTTTTTAAAGTCTACAAATATCAATGCCAAGGGACGGTTATATTCGTTAGTTTTTTCTATTAGGGTTTTTAGGCACTGCAGGTGATCGTTTGTGCCATAATTAGGGCGGAAACCAGCTTGTTCCCGAGGTTGGTAAAAATCCAGCTTTGTCTCTAATCTATTCGTTATTATTCGGGTGTATAATTTATAAAGATGGTTAAGGAGACTGATTGGTCTGTATCTTTCCAGGTCTGCTATATCTCCCTTCTTGTGTAAGAGTTTAGTTATTAAATTATTCCACTTTGTTGGGATATTTTGATTCCATAGGCATAGATTAAAGAGCTTTTGAATTTTGGCTATCAGTACTGAGCCTCCTAACTTTATTGCTTCCGTGACGACACCGTCCTCCCCCGGAGCTTTGTTATTCTTTATCTTTTTTAGAGCCTTGTAAATTTCGTCCAAGGAGATTTCTGGAATATCTTCGGAACCCTGATTTTGGACCTTCCTCTGTTGATATTTGACTATATCTAGAGTCGATTGGTTGCTATATAATGTCTCATAGAATGATTCCACAATTTGTAACAAATGTTCTCTGTTTGATGTGATGTTGCCATGTCTATCCTTGAGTTTGACTATTTATTTATTTCCATTTGTGAGTTTGCGTCTCATTATTTTCATACTCTTAAGTCTTTTCTGATTTCTCTTGATACTTCCTTGTTCATTCTATTTATATCGTCGTTACTAGAGTTTTCGTCGCTTCTCAGTATTCTTCCTTGTTCCATTTTTGAACTACAGCAAAACCAAAATACTGAGCCGAGACCAGACAAATATAACAATAAAAAATCATACCATAGAAAATGTGGAACATTATGTATATCTAGGTCATGTTATCAAACTAGGAAATCCAAATCAAGATGCTGAAATTAAAAGAAGAACACAACTGGCTTGGGGCGCTTTCGGCAAACTAGCACATATCTTGAAAAACACCTCCATTCCTATAAACTTAAAGAAAAAGGTGTATAACACATGCATACTACCAGTTTGTACCTACGGCTTGGAGACAGTAGCACTTACCAAAAAATCTTCCAAAAAATTAGAAACAACGCAAAGAGCAATGGAACATGCTTGGAATATCACTAAGAGACAAGATTAAAAACACCGAGATAAGACGTAGAATGAAGTTTAGGGATATTGTGGAAGAAATTACAAAAATGAAATGGCGCTGGGCAGGTCACGTAGCCCGATATAATGACAACAGGTGGACACGAAGAATTCTAGAATGGAGACCAAGGACGACAACAAGAAGCATGGGAAGACCTCAAAAATATGGGTAGATGACATAAGAGCAGTGGCAGGCAAACAGTGGATTAGATTGGTGCAAGATAAAGAAAGATGGAAGCAATTGGGAGAGACCTACATTCAGGAGTGGATGGAAAATGGTTGACAAAGAGAGATAGAAGCTTCCCTTCAATAATTAATTTAATTTGTATTTTGTGAATGATTTCCGATTCAACGGTTTGATTTCCGTAGATGTATAAGCAACATAAACGTATTTCTAATTAAAATTGTGGTTGACTTCTATATAATAAGATACATAATTATACTTGAATAATTACTTGGACTTGGAATTTCAAATTAATTGTAGATTATGTTTCTGTACTGATTGAGATTGGTTGTATTGATTTATTTATAATTATGTATACAACACTCTGAGAGATGGGAGTAATAATTCGTAGTATATCCAACGTGATATTTATCCAGGTTTATGTAAAAAATTAAAGAGCACTAATTTATAACAAATTTTTAAGACAAAAATTTGAATGCTGATATCGACTTATTTGTCTAGTTTCAATGATATCTAACTTCGGTAAATTGTTTTGGAAAATGTTTTATTTTATTTTTCCATTCTATACTGCATGTGTCTAGGATTCAGTTTATTATTTTACCAGAATTCAGCTTCCCTAGAGACCAATTCACACGCACAACTCCACAGAGACGCACGAGCGCAGGTTTTCGTGTATGACTGATTAATATGCACCCTTTCCCCGGCGGCGAAGCGTTAAGAAACTAAGAAATGAATAAATGAAGAAGTGACCAAACACTGACCTTTCACTTCGGGTATAATAAGAAGAACCTGTCAGGCGAGTATTATATGTCCGGTGGATGCTGCATCTTACGATTTTCTCATGAAATTGGCTGGGTAACTAGTTTTTTTTCTATGAGAAGCTTTTAAAAAAATCTGTAACCGATTTTTTAACGGATTTATCTAACGTTTGTATTCAAAGGATTTTAGTGGTCTTTATTTACATAGTTTAAGTGAGAACTTACAAAAACTTTTTATTAAATGAACTAGTTTATAATATGGTAATAGTATTTTTTTAATACATGATCAGTTTAATAAAAATCCATTAAGTTAGTATTTAATAAATTTACTAAATTTTATCCTCAGCTTTATCAGGAGAAACTAAGAAATAATTTTAAATAAAATTAATAATGAGAACAATGTTAGAAATTTAATAAACTTGCAGAATTAAGAGTATTTTAAACATTTCTATGTTTAGAACAGTACTGACAGACAATATCACTTGGGTATATAATTAGTGGTTAAAAAAAACAAAAAGCAAACAAAAATAACCACAAGTACATATTTAACAAATAATACAAGTAGTCAGTTTTATAGATGTTAAAAATATATAGGATGGTTAAAATGTTTTATTGTTTATACAGTAAAATTAATTTAAGTTATTTAGAATTTTATAGTAGATATTGCTTAAGTCCCGTGTCTGCCTTGTAATTTATGGACTCTTTTTCTTTAATAATGTAGCACATTTTCAAAAACAACCTTTTTTGTAATTTTTTTTCTTGACTTAAAAAATAAAACACGCAAAATTATTTTGCAAAAACAATAACATAATACTGTGTTACTCTCAAAACACATAATACTGTTTTTTGAGAGAAAAAACATGTTTCCAAAATGGGCATGTTGGCATCTACAGGTCACCACTGTATAACAAAGTAACATCATTTTAGTAAAAATACAGCTTCAACGAAATAAATTCGGAACATACGAAATATTATGTATTTCGGCTCAATTTTGCTGTAGATGGTTGGCCAACAAATGGTTGTCAAATAATTATATTATAAAAATCCAATACTTCAGCGGGCTGCTGGATTCTGAAATCATAAAAATTGAAAGCTACACATAAATCTACGATTTTATTATGCTGTCAAACCAGTTATCGCTTCTTTAGACATAAAATATTTACAAGAACAAAAAGAAAATAACTAAAAACCATTAAGTTTATTTTTGTTATTAGTCTGTTGTAGTAGATTGGTAAATACAATGAAAAATATAGGCAAATATCCGATTTATTTAAAGATACGAAGAAGATATAACTCTCAAAAAGATCCGCAAATCGGATTATTACACGGCAATTAGCAACATTGTTACGCAAACAACATTGTTGCAAAACAGATAGTTAAACGATATTTTATACAATGTCTAAACCCAAGTATGGATTTATTTTTGTCCAAGTTTTATATTGGTCCACTATTTCAAATGCACTTCAAACAGACATATATTAAATTGTATGATCCGTTTTAAATTCGTTTAACCTGTATATTGTATTCCTTACATAACAACAAAACTCTTCTTCTTCTTAAGGCCCTCTCCATTACTGAAGGTTGGCTATAACCACAGCAAATTGCTCTCTATCTTGAGCTGTTCATAGTATCGAATGTGTTTCCATACCTGTCCAGTTTTTTACATTTTTTAGCTAGGAACATTTTCTTCTTCTTGGACCTCTTCTTCCTTTCACTTTCCCTTTCATTATCAGTCATAGGAAATTGTATTTTTCTCATTTGTAAATATGTCGTAGATAACTCGTTTTTCTGGTTTTTACAATATTTAGGAGTTCTCTCTTAGTCCCCATTCTTCTCAGCACCTCGTTGTTGGTTACGTGCCCTGTCCAAGAGATCTTCAGCATCCTTGATTGAATCCAAAATCATGAAATTATTCTGTCTCCGGCTTCTATACGACATGTAGCTTCTCCTTTTCAAAAATTTTAAAGTGTTGAACACTTTAAAACACAACTGACGTAATGCCCCTGAAGAAGTACTTGGGCAAGATAAATTAATCACCGTGTTCGATAGTTGCCTTGTATACCCTCAAAGTTTAATTATTCGAACATTCAACCTTATATTGAATACAAATTATGTCCTGGAACTAAAAAAGGAGAGAAGATTAGCCAAAACACCAGGCAACTAATACAGAAAAGAAGAGAAATGAAAAGCGAGACGGAAACTTAAGCAGACAAACTACAAAAATTTAATAAAGAAATATCCAAAGCTGTTAGACAAAATACTCGAAAATACAACCAAGAACAAATCGAAGATACCATTGATAGCAACAGAAATATGACAGTATTGAGAAAAAGACTAAAAACGGAGAACGGAAATAAGGCAGATAACAAACATTAAAGATAAAAATGGTCATCTTACAACCAACAGAGAGGAAACTCTTAAAATAGTTGAAGACCTTTACAAATTGCTATACACAAGCCAACACAAAGCAAATAACAGAGAAGATCAAGTACCAGAAATATTACCAAGAAAAAAGGGCATTGTCAACCAAGGCTCAGAATTACTACCGAAAATTATAAAAGACGAAATAAAACTAGCCCTAAGAAAAGCTAAGAATAACACATTTTCAGACGAAAATTGGGTAGTAACTGATGCGATCAACATCGGAGTCACTTGCCAACTTAAGAAAATAAAAAACGTTTTTAACATGTGCCTTTTGGACAGTAATATACCCGACAAATGACACAATCCTAAGGGAAATCTATTGTACAAAAAAGGAGCTCCCCATGAGTAATAAAACTACAGACCTATAAGTGTTCTTAGTCACCTATACAAACTCCTTACAAGAATAGTACCGCACTACTAGAATATGCTTGTAAAAAACTTAACTGGGAAGAGAAAGGCGTGAACATTCACGGTAGAAGATTAACAAATTTGAAACTCGCAGATAACAGTTTTGTTCTCGGACAACCTCAAGGAGATATGTACAATGTTACATGAACTTCAGTTAGTGTGTGCAAGTGTGGGTCTTAAAATAAACATGTCCAAAACAAAATTCATGACAAACCGCTAGTACCTAGCGAAAATATCAATATTAGAGACAACAAAGTAAAGCTGGAGGAAAATACACATATCTTGGACACGAAATAAAGGTTACAAAAGACAACCAAACATGCGAACTACGAAAAAGAATAAACTTAGCATGGGCATCCTATGGAAAACTCAAAGACATTTTTAAAAGCGATATACCAATTTCTTTAAAACGTAAAACATTTGACCAATGTGTATTGCCTGTGATGACTTATGGTGCCGAAATTTTGATATTGACAGCTACAACTTCTAAGACCCTGCAAATATCTCAGAGAAAAATGAAAAAGTCAAAGCTGGGTATATTGCTTCGATGCTGATATTAGAAATGAAGACTCACGACGAAGAACAGGAGTTACCAATGTAATTTACCAAATTGCCACACTGAAATGTAACTGGGCCGGACACGTCGTCCAAATCAGTGATGAAAAGTGGACGAAGAGATTACTTAAGTGGAAGCCGAAATAAGAAAAAAGAAGTAGAGGAAGACCTCCTACTCGGTGGACTGACAATATCAAGAACATGTCAAGTAATTGGATGAAAAGAACTCAAGATAGAGCACAATGGACAAAAATAAGGAAGGCCTATGTCCGTCAGTGGATGCAAAGAACTGGATGATGATAATGATTGTCAATAGTATACCTGTTGCTTTTAGTACCAACATCGGCTGAATAAGGAGGAAGACTACAAATATCCACTGGTTCTGCAGATGTTGAAGCTTCCATGCCGTCGATTGCAGTTATCAGAAATCTGTGCCTTCGTATAGATGATCAAGTGTATATACTTATATCATTTTCCTTTTTTACTGCCATCAATTTACCATAAAAACTTTTTGGTAACTTTGGAAACTTTGAGTAACAGTCTTTGGATGTTTCCAACGTTCCAATTTTGGAAACAATGAATGCTGAACGTAATGTTTTTAGAAATAAGTGTTCCAAAGGTGTTCTTTGAAAATATTTCTTTTATATAATTCATTTACTGTATTTCTAATCAAAAATAAACCAAAGTTCAGTGCATATTGACTCTCACCAATAACTATAGAACGAAAAAGCAATGGATGTATTTACATAAATTTGACATAAAAACGTATTTTATTTGACATAAATTTTGACGTATTTCATGCGCTTTTTAGTAAAAGAACATCTCGGCTAACAAAAAGTAAGAATGGTACATACAGAAAACATATTTAGTACAATATTTGTAAATATTTCGATACTTTCTGAATTTAACATATTTTTATCGTGTCTTAAATTGCAAACGTTGGCGTTTAAAAGGTTAATTATAATGTTAATCGATTTGAATTATATCAATACACTTTTCAAATAAAGCTAAATTAATAGATTAATAAATTAAAAGTTCATTCCAGATAAATTAAACCTATTATAAAACAAGTTTCATATATACCAGAAAATAAAAAAGATCTCTTCGGTGCTTAGAATGACGGGTCAGAGCAAGGGAGAGGAAGAGCTACTAGTAAACTGGTGATTGAATTAAAACTTCGGTGTATGACTTTGAATACTCAAATCAACAGTAAATTAACGGGCGTTTCATAATTTGATAATACTGCTGAAAGTTGTTCATTCATTTTCGAAGTGTTTCGTTCTCGGCGAGGATTCTGCCTAATATTGTAAATTGAAAGAGCGATTTCATTAGTTCGGTGGGCAATAACTTGTGAAAAGGTAAAATTAATTAAGATTGTATGCTTACTCAACAAAAATCTAGTGACCATAGAATGACCATCAAATGGGAGTAGTAAAATTTTTCAGAAAAGAAACAACGAATTAGTCGACAGATGGGAAAAAATGTGCTACATCTCACCAACCACTGCTAATTCCCTAAAGATACATAATGCTGTAATTCCAAAAATATACGGTCTACCCAAAACACATAAAGAGGGTGTGCCACTGCGACCTATTGTTTCATGTATTCAGTCCCCTTTTGAAAACCTTTCAAAATATTTGAAAAACATTATTTCCAACGTAATAAATAAAAATCCACACTATTTAAAAGACGCTGATCATCTGAAATTAAAACTCAAAAATATACATTTACCTCCAAACTATAAATAAGTTTCTCTCGATGTGGTATCTTTATACACCAATATTCCAATAGCTTTAGCGAAAGACATAATTAAAAAAAAGTGGAACGAAATCAAAGCGTTCACAGACATCCCTCTAGAAGAATTTCTGCTAGCAGTCGAAACAACATTAAAGTCAACCTATTTCCAATATAAAAACAAAATCTTCCAACAAACTGATGGATGTGCTATGGGTGCTAGCATATCCAGTGCCATCGCTCAATTAGTTTTAGAGCATCTAGAAGAAATTGTTTTAAATAAAATAGATTTTGATATACCCTTTTTCTATCGCTATACAGATGACTGCTTGAGTGCAGCACCAGAGGATAAAATGGATAATTTACTAAATGAATTCAATAACTTTCACCAAAAACTAAAATTCACATTAGAAATTGAAAAAAATAATCAAATTAATTTTCTGGACCTGACCTTGCATAGAGAAAACAGCACTAGATATAACTACTTTATGGTACACCAAAAAAACCTGGTCGTCGAGATATCTAAATTTCAACTCTCATCATCCCCTGTCTCAAAAGAAATCAGTAGTTATCGGACTTGCTGATAGAGCTATTAGATTATCCGATCCTATCAATAGACCTCAGGCCATTAAAAAAGCAAAAACAGCACTTACACTTAATTCATACCCACACCACCTTATCGACAACACTTTCAAATCTCGACTGCATAAATTTTACAATAACAATAATAATAATAAAACCAACACGGTAAAGAAAAACTATATGTCTCTCCCCTATATAAAAGGATTATCAGAACAAATAGCAAATCTTCTGTCTAAACATAATATTACGGTTGCTCATAAAGGTCACAATCTTTTGAAAAGGAATTTTACTAGATTGAAAACAAAAACCCCTCTATTAAAAAGATCACATGTTGTATATGAAATTCCCTGCTCGAATTGTGATGGAGTTTATATTGGACAAACCAGTCAACTACTTAATTCAAGAATTCGTTCCCACAAATATGACAAAAAAAACTCAACCGCCCTCACAAAACATAAAACGAAAAAAAACATAAATTTGATTTTGAGCAAACCAAGATCCTAAAAAGTGAACCCAACAGGAAGAAGAGAGAGCTTCTAGAGTCTATACAAATAAAAAAAAATAACGCAATAAATGATAAAAAAGATGTCAAAAATTTGAACAAAATATATTTTAACTTAATTTAAATATACATAAGTCAATCTCGGAACGCCTATGATGTTAAAATAACATTGTTTAAACGATAAGCTAACATCAGTAAACAACACATTAGATTTAAAATACATTTTACTTTTAGTGACTTGGTGGGTATGTCCTATGTTTTAATATTATTTTAATTGTGACGTCTAATTGTTAACACCAAATCTTTACATGCTTGGTAAGTCAAAAGTTTATTTTTTAAACCATATTATGTCTGTCATAGAATGTTTTTTTTTAGTCAATATATATTCTTGAAAAAGGCATGGATTTCCTGCCGAAACGTCGGAAAAAATATATATAAAAATGTCTTAGTATCAAACTAAAAATTTTTTTTATGAACCTAAGCCCAAGAGAATCCACTAAAAATATATATATATATATATATATATATATATATATATATATATATATATATATATATATATATATATACTACATATACATTTGATGGAAGTAGTATATAAATATAGTGTATAATTTTTGCTACACCTGTTCACAATATTGAAAATAACTTATTTGTCAATTTGATTACTTACAAATGACAATACTAAAAAAGTTATAGTCGAAATGAGAATTCCATAATTGACTGACTATATACCAGTGGAAAGCAATGATAGAAGCAAAGTAATTGATACAAAAGTACACAGAGTGCCAGAAATAGGCAGCAGCCATTACATGGTAGTAACTAAGATACGAGAAAAATTAAAAAAAGGAGAAAAAGCCTAGTACAGAGAAGAAACAACCAAATTAAAATGACAATAAAAACGTATAAACTAAGAAACAAAGAAATTACAAAAATATCTGGAAACAAAGTTAACGAAAACATATAACAATAAAAGAATCAGAAAGCAATAATGATATTAACAACCCGTGGAACAACTATAAGGATTTACTATTGGATGCAGCTAAGAAAGTATGTGGAGGAAGTAAAGAAGACTCAACAAAGAAACAGATCCAAAGCAACCTTTTCAAAAAAATAACAAATCAAGTAAAAATAAAGAAAAAGCATGAACACAATAACTGAAAAATAAAACAAACGAGAATTATAATAACTATAAAAATAAAATAAAAAAGATAAAAATATTAGTAACAACAGTGAGACAGAAAGATATTTTCCTTATGAGAGTCTCCATGTCGAAGTTAAGCGTATGTCATCTAATCTTTTGTTGAGAAAATTTGACCTTTTTTCAATTTATATGGCTCAAAAAATTCTTGGTTTATAGAAGGGAATAGGGGTGATGGTTCTGGAGTTTTCAAAATCATGTATTTTCTGACATGTATGAAGATGGTGTTGACGGAGAGCTGAAATGGAATCGGAATTGCGAACAGACATTCAATGTTTATAAATCATATTTTAAATTCTACGATTTGTTTGGTCTATATAGGATCGGGTACAATCTGCACAAGGAATTTCATAAAGTCCATCTTGTTCATTTGGAATGTTGTCTTTGATTGATTGCACAAGTGATAAAAGTTTTTGTTGAGGAGGAAATATTATCTTTATTCCTCTTGATTTAAGAATTTTGTCGAATTTGTCAGTTACACTCTTAATGTTAGGAAGAAAAGCTTTCGTAGCATGAAGTTCTGAGTCTTTGGGTTGAGATTGAGTGAGAGATTGATTGATTGATTGTTATGGATGCCCCTATTGATGTGATTTTTGAGGTAACCGTTTTGAATGAGGCTGTGTTTTAAACTAGAGAGCTCAGCGGGTCTACTGAATTTCCATGTTACTTCTTCTTCTTAAGGTGCCGGTTCTCCACTGCATTTCTGCGTAGGCGTCCACCGTACATCGTCTTGTCAGGTGAGATGTTAAATATTCTGGATTAAATAATTCTGTTTTTAGCAGCATTGCGAAGCATTTCATAGCTGTGGATTCCTGTCCATTGTCGAATATTGCGCAGCCATGACATTTTTTTACGTCCGAGACCTCTCCTACCCTCTATCTTCCCTTCGAGTATCAGTTGCTGAAAAGTGTATCGTTCTCCTCGTATAATGTGCCCCAAGTATGCAGTCTTCTTACTTTTTACATAATTAAAAAGTTCCCTGTCCTGTAAGCCCGTTCTTCTGAGTACTTCCTCATTTCTGACCCTGTCCGTCCATGATATTCTGAGTATTCGACGCAGGCACCACATTTCGAACATTTCAAGTTTGTTAATGGAACTGGCCTTTAACGTCCATGCTTCCATTCCGTACAGGAGAACAGGCCACACGTAACACTTAAGCATCTTGTATCGGAGGTTGAAGTCCAATTTGCGATCAGTCAGAAACTTACGAAGCCTCAAAAAAGCATTTCTGGCTTGTTCAACTCTGCTCTTTATTTCATTCTCGGGGTCCCAACCCTCATTCAGCAAACATCCCAAGTATTTGAATTGCCTGACTTGTTTGATTTCTTCTCCAGAGACATATATCTTTGCGTTGGGGTAATCATTTCTACTTATAATCATTGATTTTGTCTTCTTGATATTTATTTTCAAACCCCGAGCTTCACTTGCAAGAGTTAGATCATTTAAAAGGCATTGAAGATCTTCGATGTTATCTGCCACTATGGCTGTATCATCGGCATACCTGATGTTATTAATAAATATGCCGTTAACTTTAATACCTTTATTAGAGTCTTCCACTGCTTCTGCGAAGGCTTTTTCTACGTATAAATTGAACAGCATTGGGTTACTAATGTTACTCCATGTTACTAATGGGTATTTACTGGCACATTCTGCGTGTCTATATACTCCTATATCTTGTATTATTGTTTTTCTAGCTTTCCTAACTATTATTAAACTAATAATTGATCCTTGGTTTCTACTAGTTTCTTTCCATGTGTATCTATGTATGTTTTTATGCTGAAATCTTGTGTTGGTTATGGCCAACTCGTTTTCTTGACATATGTCAATTAGCCGACTTCCATCGTCGTTTCTACTTTAATAACCGCTGTCAACAAATATTTCACATAATTTTCTTTGATTGTTACCTAGAAGACAATTATATTATACGACATTAATACAAAAAATCTACTGCATCTGCCAGATTTCTAAATTTTGCTTTCAACCACTTGTAAAACCAGAAATACAGTTTTGTCATGAAAAATACATTATTTAAAACTATACTTAAAAATCTATGATGAACCACTGGATAGAGATATTCTCAAAGATTTTAAATACAATGGATTACCTTTCATTAGAAACTAACAAATAAAATATCTGCCCCTTTAAACCATATAAGAACTGTGTTAATAAAAAAAGCCTGTGGTATCTCCACCGAATTTTGGTTTTTCAGGAAGCAATATTTTTAATTCCTTCCTTCAACCTAACGTGTTTCTGTTTTTCATTTTTATTCCAACTTTTCTACGTAGGCACAATTTACACAAAGTAATCTCATGCATGTCAATCCGAAAAAACCAAAACGTACCTCTACCTTGTACAATAAATGGGCACATTTTAGAACAGGTCAATAGATTTAAGTACCTGGGATGTTGGATCGATAGCATCCTAAATCCTGATCTAGAAATAAGATCGAGAATAGAACAGGCCAGAAAATCTTCGAAAAAATAAAAAAAACTGCTTTGTGATTCTCGAATAAAACTCGAAATTCGACTACGTTTATCAAAATGCTAGGTCTGATCGACTCTTTGTAACTTAGAAAAACATCATACCTAGGCCACATACTGAGAAATAATAAGTACCAATATGCCCAACTTATAGTGAAAGGAAAAATCGAGGCAAGGAGAGGCCTAGGAAGGAAAAGACTATCGTGGCTCAGAAACATCCGACAATGGACAGGGCTAAATTTTGAACAGCTAATAAGAACAGCTGAAGATAGAGAAGAGCTTAAAATTGTAATAGCCAACCTCGATTGAGGAGAGGGCACTTTAAGTAGAAGAAGAATCTCATGCATGCATGAATTATTTCGAAAAACTCTTATGCTTTTAGGTCTTTTAGATCTCTAACTCCAACGCTCACGACTCCAACTAGAACTATTTAAATCTTTGTCCCCCATGTCAAATTGTAAACTTGTCACTCCGGAAACAACAAGGATTAGATGAAAAACAATTATTACATTAGACTCACAGGAAAGCGCAATTGGGAATGAAGTTTAGTGATGTCGAAAAAGTAACTACTACTAGTTACTTTATGTCCGGTACTATCCAATACCTAAGTATCTAATACCAAACCGAGAATTATATATCGTTAATTCGGTATTCTAAATATTTCGGTATTTTGTTTACACGGCAGATGACATCTGTTATTTAATTATACATTAATTTATCTTATGACTTTTGAATATTAGCCGCGCTCTTTCAGCAAATTTTGTTTAACTAAATGATCTCAACGCATACTCAGCGGAAACAATGTTTAGTCTTAGGCCGATAGGATTTGTTTGTTTAGATTCCTCTTAACTAAATTATAATGGGAAAAATATTGAATTATTATTAAGTGGGTGTCCGTAACACTAAGTGTTATATTTTTATTAGCTAAGGTGATATATTTTTAAAAAAATTTGATACGATATTACTGTCGGCGTCGCAATGAAAGAAGATTATAATTATGATTAGAGCGCGGCTATTATCACAATCTGGCCAATTAATTTCAGAGCGGAGACGTCGTCTGCTGGAAAAGAATACACCAAATATTTTATTTTTACAATGTAATTATGACCTCTGAGCACGTGACAAATGTGTTTTTTTAATGAATATTTTTATTCGGTATGTATTTTTATAGTACTGTTCGTAATGCGCATAAGTCCAGTTATTCAATTTTTTATTACATATTTTTTTGCGTCTCATGAAGTATTTAAGCATATACCCGAACTAATATGGTCGCTTAAACGACACTCAGTCCTAACTGCAAGATGCAAGAGTCTCGCAGGCTTAGTCTTGTTCTTGCTTAAATCTTGCACGGTCAGTCTTGGTCTTGGTCTTGCTAAAACTAGGCGGTCTTGGTCTTGGTCTTGGTCTTGGTCCTGCAAAAACGCAAGAAAAAGACCAAGACTGCAATACCAAGACCAATTTTGGGCAACACTACAGAAATGTATGAATTTAACAATACAAATTTAATGTTAATCTGTACAGTTGAATGTTTTTATTGTAGCTTATTTATCCCTATAAACTTTGTTAAATCTGTGGCTATTAAGAACTACTATCTTGTCATAATACTGTAAAGATTTTGAGCCGAGCTCAATCTTATCAAAAGTTTGGCTCCGCTTGAGTCCATCTCTAATGTAAATGCTGATCTAAAATCAGCGAATCCTTTTCCTTAAAGATTTGCTTAAATTTCGTTACAAAAATAAGTATTGGTTTATAAAACAATATAAACAAAGTAAAACGTTTGGTCTATACTCTATAGAAACTTTTATCGTTTTTAAAACAATTTACAAGTAAAAGAATTCAATAAATTCAAGTAATTATTAAACTTAAAGTTTTTATAACAGATGATTTACGTTTTACTAAATCAAAAAAGATCCAAAAAATTCTATTTCCTCTGTATATATTACTTGAACATATTAATTTCGAATGGCTTTTATTAGTTCGAGGGTAAAATGATATCAAAACGAGGTTGGTTAATAAAATTAAGAGTGAGAAATATTCTTCCGAATTTAATTACAATTTCCTTCCCGCTCCTTTGTTCCACAAAATAACCCCATCAAACTAATCAAAACTTTTCCGTACACGAAGAAGACGAGGTTCAAAGTTGCAAGTATAGGCAAAACCGAGTTAAATTAGTGGGAATAATCCCCAGAGGGTTTCCTTCTCCCTGCTGTAGTGTATGCTGGTGTGTAGGAGCGCGGCAAGACGGGGAGGATGTAAGGGATGCTTCTTACATCCTGGGGCTGGGATCAATACAGATCAGGAGACGCCCTTACCCATGTCAGCGGCCATCCTGCCCTCTCTCTTACTTCCCTGACACCCCCTCTAATGATGCCGCTGCGGATCCCATCTTATATGTACACCGATTTCACTTGGGTACGGAATGAGAAACTGCGATCGACGGTATTTAAGTCATGTAAATCGGTTTTGAATTTGCTAAGCTTTCGGATTACCGTTCATTTCGACATAATTAAATTGTTGTAGTTGTAACAATATTGCAAAGGATTCATTAAAAATATAAATTAATAATCAACACACGATTTTTTATAGTTACCTTATTACTGAAACTGTTAAATAAATTTTAATATAAATAATATAATCGTATTTAAATTAAATCCCAGTTTTACGATAAAAACTAGAGAAACAAAAGAGTATTTAAATAAAATAACAGCCAAAAAATATACTTTTCCGCAAATCGCCAGGAAATTTTGACATTCCTGTCAAAATTTCTTGAAGAAAAAGTCAGGACTTCCTTACTGTAAGGAAATGTCATTTCCTTACTGTTAGGAAATGATATTTCCGTACAGTTGTTAGTGTTCTACATAAATGATAGAAAACACATTGCTTATAAGGAATTAATTTATATTTTGAAAACATCAAGTCATTGCTGAATACATTTTTAAGATCAATTTGTTTTATTTACAGTAATTTGACAGTTAGTACAATTATTGAACATTGGAGGAACACTCTTAGAACTATGAGAAACATTTTGGACAACATGCAGGGTGGAAATGTCATTTTGTTGAATATTTTGTACTGTGAAAATTTTATTTGCCACCTCAACCTTATTGTTAAGCGATTCTTCGATATATCCTTCAGCAACGTTTAATGACTTCCATCCGCCATGCCTCTTTAAACTAGTTATGTCGGCACCAGAGTCAACCAATATTGTTGCAGAAGACCGACGAAAGCAGTGACCAGTATATTCTGTCGGATTTACCAAGTTCAAATAAGTAGCAATTATTTTGGGCATTTTTCTAAATTGATGAATTCCTACCACTTGTCTACAACCCTTTCCGCTTTGATATTTAAAGAAAAATCGGTCACTGTTCATATTTTCTGGTCTTAACGAAACATACTTTCGATAAACATTCAAGTAGATCTGATTAATTACAAATGATCTTGGTTTGTTAGTTTTCGAATCAGGTATGCTGATTAAAAGCTTAGATTCTAAGTCTTCTATATCGTGTACATTCATTCGGACTAACTCATCCATTCTACAGGCCCCAGAAATATCAAATATTACAGCCACCTAAAAAATAAATAAAGCTATAATCTAAATAGAAATTAAAACCTTGTAAATTACCTTAATCATTAAATTTTCTTTATCTGGAGCTTCCTGGATAAATTTTTCAATTTCTTCCTTCGTTAAAATCTTAGATTTCTTTGCCCTATAACCTTGAGCTTGCCGTTTCAATAAAGAACGAAGTTTTGAGTATGTAGATATATCTACATTGTGTTTAAGTGCAAGGGTTGACTTCAGCATTGAATAATTGGCCCATAATGTTGAAGATTTCATCTTTAAACAAAGGTCTAGGAAGTATGCCATTACAACATTTTCTGAGAATTTTTACTCATGCGATAATCCATAAAACCTCTGTATGCATTTTCGTACTTTTCTCTTGATTTCTTTGGCAATAATTCTAATGAAGCAGTATTCACTACCTCAACCAGCTCTGGAGGAGTCCCAGGAATGGAAATTTCATCATCACTTATCATTTTACTTTCGAGAACACCAGCAATTAAATTTATAAGCGTCAAGTTTGACAATTCAACCTGAATACGTTTCCATAGTAACCCAAGTAATTTTATTAGGAATTTTAAAGCACCATTTATTTGGAAATAAAATTATCGCGTTTTTTTTTAATCAATCAATATCTGTCGAATTTTAAACGATTTGCGGAAAAATAGTATGTTTACCTCGTAAGAAAAGCCACATTCCTGGACTCTGTGTTGCTAAGTCTCGGCTTGCGCCTCGACTTAGCAATCTTCACAGTCGTCCAGGAATGTTAAGCTTTTCCTACCCGGTAAACAATGTACGATTTTTATGCATCATATCTGTTGATATTTCGCATTACGCAGCTTAATATTCGAGTTTGTATTTTTTAACTCTTTCGGAAACTTATATGTCTGTATAGTTTGCCTATACAAAATCAAAAGTAAAGACCAATAAACACATTGAACAATTGCTAAAAAATTCCAAAGAACTGTAAAATAAAACTGTAAAACACAACGGTAAACAAAATTGTAAACTCTAACAAAAAACTAAAACACACTATGTTTGATGTAGGTACATATTTACATATATTTATTACAATCCCTAAAAAATACAAAGCAAGGAAATGCTCCGAATACCGATTAATTCACTGGTCTGCATAAAAATTTGTTTTTCTATTTTTGTTTTCTTATGACACATTTCTATCTGAGCTACACAAGCTCTTTTTTCTGCTCCGTTTAACATCAAATTAAATCTACAACTGTCATACGCTCTCCTATTTGCTTACTAACAAAATTACTTTATTCAACTTCGTGTCACTGATCGGTAGAAATTTAGTTAGTACTGAAGTCCTTTACCATTTTTGTTCTTAGCTTTTACTTATTTTTTCATGAATACCATCGTTATAAGAAGTGGTGGCAGGACAATTTTAGTCTAGTGACACCAGAGCTTTTTGAGATACATTTTTAACTCCAGGTGTTAAGCTTTTTTCTTTTTGACCAATTTTTCACTATGTATATTTCACTATTCCACAGAAGACTGTCCCATTCACACAAAAAACAGAAAAACAGTATATCCTACCTGTAGGTCAGTAAGTATAGCTGCGAGTTTCAGATAAGCACATATAGTCCACAGATATTGAAAATATTTTATTTGATCCAGGTAAGGTGTACGAAGATGAGGAAGTACATTCAGAAAGGAAACTTGATCGAGTATGTAGACCAGACATATTTTTACCATCCATCTGCTCGTTATTTTTTAGAGGTACTGGAAGTAAAATGCCTTTATCATGAGAAACTGGTCTTTTTGCAGATGTGAAGTGCAAATATATATAATTTTATTTTAATTTTTCTCTAGAATTCTCTTGCTGTCATACAAAAGTTAAATTATTTTCTTGATTCTGTCTAAATATTAACGTCTGAATGCATATTAATGTACATTCTCGAGAATTCTCTTGTTGTAACAATAAAACACTGAAAACTTTGTTTTCAAACTTCCACAAAATTTATTTTAAATATTATCACTACAGCTGTTTCGGCTGATTGCCTTTCTCAAGTGATCTATTTTGGCTTGGGTTTACAAATTTATAGTCTCTAATGAAATAGGTTGAGGAGGGGAGAACTGTTTGTCTCAAGTTGGTCATTCAGAATTATATCTGTGTTTTTTAATTTGTTGATTTCCATAGATTCTAACAAAGATAGCTTAAGGCCTTTATTTTGAATGTGAAGAATTTTAAATTTGTCATTAAAAGAATGATTATGATCTAGAAGGTGAAGTGCGTATGTCGAATCTGTTTTTCTATTCTTGAAAGCCCTTTTATGTTCTGCTATTCGTTTATCAAAGTTTCTACCAGTTTGACCGATGTAAGTTTTTGGGCAGTCGCCACATTGGAGTTTGTATACACCACTATTTAAGTGTTTTTTATTTTGGCTCTTGTTATTTTTAATATATTTGCCTAGGTTGTTATTTGTTCGGAAAGCTGGTGTTATTCCTTTCTTTTTTATGTGTTTGGCAATTTTTGTTGTTATTTTGCCTGTATATGTAATCGAGCAGAAGGTACTGGGTTTTTTCTCTGGTGGTGGAAATACTAAAAGTATATAAAAAGAGAAAAAACCCAGTACCTTCTGCTCGATTACATATACAGGCAAAATAACAACAAAAATTGCCAAACACATAAAAAAGAAAGGAATAACACCAGCTTTCCGAACAAATAACAACCTAGGCAAATATATTAAAAATAACAAGAGCCAAAATAAAAAACACTTAAATAGTGGTGTATACAAACTCCAATGTGGCGACTGCCCAAAAACTTACATCGGTCAAACTGGTAGAAACTTTGATAAACGAATAGCAGAACATAAAAGGGCTTTCAAGAATAGAAAAACAGATTCGACATACGCACTTCACCTTCTAGATCATAATCATTCTTTTAATGACAAATTTAAAATTCTTCACATTCAAAATAAAGGCCTTAAGCTATCTTTGTTAGAATCTATGGAAATCAACAAATTAAAAAACACAGATATAATTCTGAATGACCAACTTGAGACAAACAGTTCTCCCCTCCTCAACCTATTTCATTAGAGACTATAAATTTGTAAACCCAAGCCAAAATAGATCACTTGAGAAAGGCAATCAGCCGAAACAGCTGTAGTGATAATATTTAAAATAAATTTTGTGGAAGTTTGAAAACAAAGTTTTCAGTGTTTTATTGTTACATAAAATGAATTTCCATCAAGTAACGGTCGAATCCATCAATTCTCTTGTTGTTTTCATACAAAAGTTGAATTCTTTTCTTGATTCTGCGAATTTAATTATTGGAGTTTTTAACAGTTCAGCTGATAACTCCAAGTCGTATTTAATCAGCGTAAAATGTTTAGGAAAAACCAACTATGCAACAATTGCTCGATTTGTTAATGAATCTTGGACAAATTTCGTTTTACCTTCTAAAGAAATTTTGCTACTAGTTAGCGATGCCGCTTCCTACATGGTTAAAGCTGTTACTAGTCTTAAGATTTTTTTTCCGAATTTGATTCATTGTACATGCTTAGCGCATGATTTAAACAGGGTGGCAGAGAAAGTTAGACTCTAGTTTCCAAATGTAAACACTTTAATCAACAATGTAAAGAAAGTATTTTTAAAAGCACCATTGCAAGTGTTGACTAGATATGGGACGTGGTTGAATAGTGCCATCTATCTATCTAATTAGCCTTCTTCGGTCCATCTTTGGACATAGGCCTCCCCAATCCTTTTCCATTCTTCTCTGTCTGTCGCAACAGTCATCCATCTAGAGCTCACGTGCTTCTTGATATCATCTGCCCATCTCATTTGGGGCCTTCCTCTGCTTCGTTTATATTCCCACGGTCTCCAACTTATAAGAATTTTGTTCCAGCGGTCTTCTTTTTGTCTTATATTGTGTCCGGCAAATCTCCATTTCAATTTTGCAACTTCTTGTCTAACATCCCTCACTTTTGTTTTCTCTCTTATCCACTCGTTTCTCTTCTTATCCATTAGTCTTATGTGCAATATTTGTCTTTCCATTGCTCTTTGGGTTTTTATGATTTTGTCCATGTTTGCTTTTGTAAATGTCCACGTTTGGGAGCCATACGTAAGAACAGGGAGTACGCATTGATTATATACTTTGGTCTTAAGATGCTGTGGATATCTTTTGTTTTTAAGAATGTAGCTTAGTTTGCCAAATGCCGCCCATGTCAGTCTAACTCGTCTCTTGATCTCTGCTGTTTGGTTCTCTTTGTTAAGTTTTATAGTTTGACCAAGATATATATAATCCTTAACTTGTTCTATTTCATCTTGTCCGATTCTCATTGTGATGTCTTCATCTGTATTTGTTATAGTTTTGGTCTTGCTGTAATTCATATTAAGGCCTATCTTTTCAGCTTCTACGTCCAGTTCTTTCATCATTTCAAATAATTCATCTTTTTTATCGGTTATCAATACGATGTCATCAGCGTACCTTAGATGGTTCAAGCCTTGTCCACAAATTTTTATACCTTTTTTTCCCATTCTAATCTTTTAAAAGTATCTTCAAGTGCCTGATTGAAAAGTTTCGGTGATATTGTATCACCCTGTCTCACGCCTCTACTTATTTGTAATGATTTTGTTCCTTCATATACTTTAATTTTTGTTTTGGCTTCCTTATATATATTGGTTATTAGTTCCGTATATCTGTGGTCAATTCGGCTGTTAATCAAAGAACTTTTCTTTTTCGAAATCTATGAACGCCATATATAGAGGAATGTGGTATTCATTTGCTCGTTCTATAAGTATTTTCATACTTAGTAAATGGTCACTTGTGCTGAATCCCTTTCTAAAACCAGCTTGTTCTTTCGACTGGTATCCATCGAATTTTGTCGTCAATCGATTGGTTAAAATTTTTGTTAGGAGAATAGTGCCATATTTCTTGCAAATAAATTATATTGATATCAGAATGAACTGTCCTATATAAAAGCAGATTTTGACATAATTGTAAACTCTATTACAAAACTAGAGAGTTAAAAATTATCTCAAAAAAAAATTAAAGATCAATTTAGTGAAGTTTTCAACCGGACTGAAGGCTTTTCTTTATTGTGATCAATTAATAACATATTCAATGGAAGCTTTAACAAAGTTATTAATATGGATCCCTCGTTAGTGTCAAATTTTAGATTTGCGCCAATTACATTTTGTGATGTTGAAAAATCATTTTCCTCATATAAACACATATTAACTGATAGAAGGCATAACATTACTCTTGAAAATATTGAACATTTTATGATTATATACTGTAACAGCAAGAACGAGAACATTTTCTTGTGAATTTTCATTTATATTTTTTTATTAAATGTAGTAATAAATAAACACTCTCTAAGTTATACTATAATTTTATTTCTCACCAAATATCAAGCCCTAAAAATTAAAAAATATTGTTTTTAGTGCATGCATAAATGCATATTACATTATAATAAAGGCATATTTGGTTAATTTTTAAGTTCATGTTGCCTGCATATTTTAACCATTTTTTTAGAGCATATAATTCAGTCTCTAGTGATGAGTTTACCAATCTCTCGGGGTCTATTTGAAAATCCTTACTTTTATGGCGGTGATGAGTTTGTACTATATACGAGGGTATTTATGGTAATTGGTGATGAGTTTACGTGTACCCCATATTTCTTAGGTCCTAAAATGTTATTTAAAGTGAATCTCCCATACTCAGAACTAATTTATTAAGAAAATGGGGGTTTTAAGTACACACACTTGACATATTCGCAGCAATAAAATTAATAATCACTAGACAGAGACTGAAAATACAGTCACGTCAAAAGTTTTAAATTAAACTTAAGAAATTTTAAAAAATCAACATGCTGCAAGCATATTAACAAGCGTTGGTGTTGCATTTTTCAAAGTTCAGCAGAGATTCCTTTTGGTCCATAGGCTCCTTTATCTTTTATGGTTTTTATGTTTCGATATCAACCTCCCAGTTAGGTTGTCTCCCATATTAATTTCTAGTCTACGTATTTGGTATATTATGGCTGTTTGTTGGAGATATTCAGGTCTGGATGCTTACAGTTCTTTTCCTTAGTTACTTTTAAACACAATGATATTGATGGTTTGTAGGTTTGTTATAATTATGTTCTCCCTCCTTAGATTTCGTATGAATTCCCATACCTCTGTTCCAGGTAGACTTAATACTTTCTCGCATTTTCGTTCCCATTTTTTATTTTTATCTCTTATAAACCTTATTTTAGAAAGTCTTTGTTGATTGCGGAATTGGTTTTTATCGTCTACTTTATGTCTTTCTTTTGTTCGAGTTTATCACATCGTAACATGCTCTTATTTATTTGTAGGTCGGTTCAGTCTTCTTTTCCCAAGACTTCAAATTTAAGCTCTAGATTTTATAAGTAATGATCCGATCCACATTATATACCTTTGTATACTCGGGTGTCTTTATTTTCAATTCAGATATCTACCCAACTATAATATAGTTAATAACTGATTTTAATTGGCTTGTGTCCTAATGTCAATTATAATTATGTATATTTTTGTGGAGATGTTTGTTTTTTTTTATTTTTAGTTATTGTTTAATGAACAAATACTCCCTTTCACAATAAAAAGCAATATTTGCTTAAATTTCTTAGTTATTAAATATTTTTATAAGTAAATTATTCGATACAGGATGGATACTTTTATGACTTTATTATTTTCAAGGCAAAATAAAACAGGCAGAAAGATTTTAGAATAGATTAAGTTTTTTAAAAAAACCGTTTCTTATCAATTTTTTAAATTATTCGACTTTGTGGTTCATGTCAATATTTTACTTGCCTAAATATTACTAAACCCAATTACCACCTGGAGATTTGTTAGTTCTAATCCCTATAAAGTTTGTAATACGATAATGGTCTAGCAAGAGCCTGTTCAATGTATACATAAGGCAGCTAAGGAAAATATCGAATTTCAAATAAAACAGATTGAGAGTAGAGTGTGTACATGATTGGTATTCGTTAAAGACTAAAACGATTCAAGTTCTCTGTATTAGAAACTAAAATAAACTTTAGCAAAACACACACACACACATATATATATATATATATATATATATATATATATATATATATATATATATATATATATATATATATATGTGTATATATATATATATATATATATATATATATATATATGTATATATATGTATATATATATATATATATATATATTTATATATATATATATATATATATATATATATATATATATATATATATTTATATATATATATATCCTTTTTCTGATATATATATATATATATATATATATATATATATATATCAGAAAAAGGAGTACGATCGTCAATTAAATATATTATAAGGATCACTCAGAAGAGTGGTGGGTTCTTATATTGGTCTCAAGGTGGAGAAATAAAAGACAAAGTTGATCGGCTACTTTATATATATATATATATATATATATATATATATATATATATATATATATATATATATATATACCTATATATATATATATATATATATATATACATATATATTATGTATATATATATATATATATATATATATATATATATATATCTAAAGAAAGCGGATCTTGGTCTTTTTAGCAACATGTTTCTTATGTACATTGACTTTGGTCACCTTGGCAGTTTTCGACTTATCAGAATCCTTTATTATTGGAGTTGGCTTGCTCTTTATATTTACTTTACTTTCAGGAACATTTACTTCTTCGAGCTTTTCAGACACAGGCTGATTCTGATCCCGTTCTAGTTCCGGCTGGACAGATTCCTCATGCATCCTTTTCAGCTCTTCTTTCAGTGAATAGACAGGTTCCTATATCCTTTATCTTCTCTAGGAGTGCGGCAACAATATCTTCTTTCTGAGACTCTACCACAGGCTCTTCTTCTTCCTCTAGTTTTTCATCTAAGTTCATATCTTCTGTTGAGATCCCATTGGGTTTCTCAAGTAGGACAAGAGAGGGCATTGACAGGTCAGAATCAGCAGCATTATTGGTTATTTATCATTCGTCTGTGTTTTGACATTGGCATTGTCTGACATTGACATTGGATTATCTGTGGTAAATGAGTCTAAAAAGAATCAATCTGTTTGAAAAGAGTTGTTGCTGCAGTAGATAGGGTAACATCATTTAACTTAGAAATTAAATTATTGTCATCGTTCCCATCGGCAGATTTAATGTTTGGTTCGGACACTTTTGGTGTTTCTGTATCTTCGCTAATCTTTTTGATCAACTTTGTGTAAAAAATAAAGTCGCTAGCAATACGAGAAGATGGCTTATGGTATTGTTTTACGATATCTTGAATATAGCCGTTATTAATTCTTTATGCATTTATACGTACCATGCTGCAGCGTTAGATAAAAAGTGAGGAGGGTTGATTTTTTAAAAGAGTTAGGTTGACAGCTCATAAACCCCAAATTTTAAACCGTTCTACAATGCAGGCTCTTGCAAGAGATATTTGTAGACGTGCAAAATTATTTATAAATGCTCCAGAACCTTAACTCCAGGACGCACCTATGGCATCGTCGCATGGGAGATATCATGAATGTGAACAAAGACGCAATCGAACAACCTGGAGATGGCGTATAAAGTGCTGCAAGTGGGCAAGCGTTGATCATTTAAAAAACATTTTTAATCAATGCCTAGATAATATTTCTTATGTTCGTTTTCCGCCGATTTTTAATAGAAATAGTGTACTGTTTTTAACTATATGAATATAAATTGGTTTATGTAATGAGTATGTGCTTATTTTTTATCTGTTAGAATATTTCTATTTTCAAAGATACTACAATTTAAAAATGAGTGACACCTGTCTCCAACGCCCCCAACCACGTTATACTTAAACACGCTCCTAATTCAGGGTTAATCTAATATATTTAAACTATATTTAGTCTACGTTTTGAACTATCTTATATGTAGAAAAATGTTGGAAAAATAAATACTTCTTTTAGATTTAAATAATAAACGTTTTTGTTTCCGTCGTTTCGGTTCTAAAAGACGAAAAGTCTTTTATGTTTTATCCTTCTTTATCTAATGATTGTATATAACAATCAGAAGAAACACGAAAATCTCTTCGACATAATTCCCTACCTGTGTTCATATAAATTTAATATTTAGTTATTTACCGAGTAACAAAGTGGTAATGAAATTTACCAAAGATAAATTTAAAGAAATGTCAACGTAACTTGTCCTTTCCAACAGGACGAACAATGGTTGACGCGAGATACACAACACCAGGGGCTTGATCAGGACCGGTGTTGTTTAAACTAGCTGTATTCTATAATTCAATCTGTAGCTATAAGTTGTATTTTTTTTAAATAGGTTGTCCTAATTCTGTATATCCTTTTTTTGTTCTTATTTTCGTTATAATGTCGTCCACGTTTATCATCATTCTGGCTTTACAAACTTGTGTGGGTCCTAGTTTCCTCAAGAATTTATCTCCAGTCGTCTCTATCCATCGCTTGACTCCGTCAAACAAGTATTCTTATATTTCTCTTCGTTCATGTTTAAATTGACCAAAAAAGTTTAGTCCCATTCTCTTTTTTACTAAAAAAATTTACTAGTAAAAACTTCTTTTGTAAAATGGCATACAATTTAATAAATTTTTTTAAAAATTATCCAAACTACTATTTCAGAGAGTTTTACGGATCATCATCAGTAAAAAACGTTTATAAAGTAATTGGAACATAATGAGGTCAGGTGTCCCTTAAATTACATAATTAAAGTAATTATCAAGACACTTGTCAATGATAAGGGATTACGTTTTTTAAGGGAACGCAGAAATTCCTGGTTCGATCCACTGAGTGCTAACAACCAACTACAGACAACATATTATGCGTGTCTGTTATAGAAACACATTCGTTGCAGCAAGCTGAACTTTGCAAACTAAGCATAATAATGTCAACAATGACTACCAATTTTAAATTCTTCACATTTAAAATAAAGGCAGCTATCATTAGATTAGATTAGAATCCATAAAAATTCATAAATTAAAAAAATACAGAAATACCAACTTGAGACAAACAGTTCTCCCCTTTCCAACTTTCTTTCTTTCTTTTTCAGCTTCCTTTTACCCTATCAGTGTGTCGGATTTTGGCTAGCTATTTTAATTTCCATTTACCCAACTCTTCCATTCTTTTCTGTTTCCTGCGAGTATTTTCAATTCCTCGAGTGATTTTTGTTTAAGTTTTCCTGCCTCTACTACTTGCTGTATCCAGTTTTTTCTTTTTCCTTCTATCCTTTTTAGATGTCTCATCTCCATTGCGTTTATCGTGCTCTTATGTTTTTCCAAAATTGTTCAGTTTTCACTTGCATAGAGCACAGTCGGTATCACTATTGTGTTATATATTTTTATTCTTGTCTCTCGTGTAAGTTCTCTTTTTCCCATTATTGGGGCTAACGCATAGTATAACTTGTTTGATTTCTTTGCTCTATTTGTTATTTCCCAGTCTATTTTTCTGTCATTAGTTATTATACTTCCAGGTATTCGTAAGTTGTTACTATTTCCAATTCTGAATATTTACATTTTATCTTTATTTGATTATATTCCTGATCTCCTTTACCACTGATTATCATTATCTTACTTTTTTCCTCGTTTATCTCCATTTTTAGTTCTTCTATTTGTTCTACACATATATCCATTAGTTTCTGCATTTTATTCTCGGAATCTGCTTTTAGTACTATGTCGTCTGCATATATTAAGGACTCTATTGTTACCGGTTGTAATCTGTGGTAACCTATAATTGTCTGTAGTTGATTAGTTCTGACTCTAGTATTTCTTATCAATTCGTTCATTACTATTATGAATAGCAAAGAGCTGAGACTATCTCCTTGTTTAACACCTCTCTTCCAATTAAATGCTTCCGATAGTTCCCCTCTTATTTGTACCCTTCCTTTTACCTCTTTGTAAGTACTTTCTATAATTTTTATCAATACATTAGGTACATTTATTTTTCTCAAGTATTTCACTATAATATGTCTTTCTATCGTGTCAAATGCTGCTCTTGGGTCTATGAATGCTAATACTAGTTTTCCCCCGTATCTATGCTTCTTTCTATTAGGTTTCTGATGATATATATGTTGTCATTTATCTGTCTTTCCGGTCTAAATGCCGTTTGTTTTTCTCCCAATACCATTTCTACTTCTTGTCTCAGTCTGTTCTCTATTATTTTCGTATATATTTTAAAGCATACCGATGACAGACATATTGCTCTATAGTTGTCGCAGTTTACATGTTCTCCTTTTTTGTATATTGGCACGATGATATTATTCTGCCAGTCTTTAGCAATTGTTTGTTTTTCCCATGCCTCTTTATATATTTTCCATAGCCAGTTTATTCCTTCTTCTCCCATGTATTTTACCATTTTCGGTTCAATTTCATCATCTCCACCTGCCTTGCCTATTTTTATATTTGATAATCCTTCTATTACCTCTTCTCTACTTATCTGCTCTAGCTCTGTGTTTTCTTCCCCTTCATTGTTTATATTGTCTTCATTTATCCCTTCAGAATCAATTTTTTTTTCATAATATTCTTTCCATACCCTAGCTACTTGTTCTGGGCTTATTTGTATTTGGGTTGAAGTATCCTTTACTGCGTTTATTTCCTTTAGTCCTTCTTGCCTTATTTGTCGTATTGTCGTCCAAAAGTTTCTATTATTTGTTATATATTTTTCCTCAAGTTCTTCTCCAAATTCTTTCCATGTTTTTGCTTTTGCTTGTGTGACTGTCTTTTTTACCAATCGTCTCTGCCTATAGTATTTTTCTTTATCTTCTTCTAATCCCGTTTCGATGTATTTTTTCCATGCTATTTTCTTCTAGTTTTTTATTTCTGTCTTCACTTCTTTATTCCACCATCTTGTCCTTTTCAATTGTTTATTATATTTTTTGATTCCACACACTTCAGTTGCTGTTGTCTTTAATACTTCACTGTTAGTATTCCATTTTTCTTCCATTGTCCATGTTTCTTTTTGGCACTCTATTTGTCTCAGTCTTTTGTTAGTTTCCTCCGTGTACAATTCTCGCACAATTTGTATCTTTAGTTTGTTTATATTTACTGTCTTATAGTCTTTTCTTTCCACTTCCTCCATTTTTTCATCCTCCAGTTTTGCAGTGACTATTCTGTGTTGTGTAGACAGTTCCGGTTCCTTTTTCGTTAAGATGTTTTTTATATTTCGTTCCAGGTTTCTCGTATAGACTATTTAGTCGATTAAGCTCTTCGCATTTCTCTCTTCAGCCACAAATGTATATTTGTCGTTAATGGTTTATTCACTGAATGTGTTTCCTATTATCAGGTCATTGGTTTGGCAGAATTCCAGCATTTTAATTCCATTTCTATTTAATGTGTCTTCCCCATATTGTCCAATTTCCCCCTTCCCCCTCTGCCTTTAAGTGTTAGATCTTCTTCTTTAAGTGCCACCTCTTCAGTTGTAGTAAGGTGTATTTCTCTCCACCTGTAATATGTCCGGGATATTCTATTTTTTTTGTTTTTATTGTATTTAAAATTTCCATTTCTTTATTTATCCTTCTTAGAACCTCTTTGTTTGTGACGTGTTCTCTCCACGATATTTTCAAAATTCTTCTACACACCCACAGCTCGAATGATTCCAGTTTTTTCATTGATGTCGCATTCAATGTCCAAGATTCCATTCCATAAAATAAAGTAGAAAAAACATAGCACCTCGCCAACCTAACTCTTAGTTCCAGTTTTAAATCTCTGGTACATAGACCTCTACTCATTTTATTGAAATTTGCTCTAGCCGTTTCTATTCTGATTTTGATGTCCTGAATGTAATCATTTGTGGAGTTAATCATTTTTCCCAGATATGCATATTTGTCCACTTGTTCGACGTTTGTTCCGTTTATTAGAAGATTCTCGTTATTTCTTTGAGTTTTCCATATTCTCATAAATTTCGTCTTCTTGACATTCATTGTTAGACCATACTCTTTTCCATACTCTGCTATTCTGGTCACCAGTCTCTAAAGATCTTCAAAATGTTTTCGGCTAAGATCACAGTGTCGTCCGCATATCTAATGTTGTTAATGGGAACTCCATTTACCTTTATTCCAGCTGTTTCGCCCTCAAGAGCATTTTTCAGGATCTCTTCGGAGTAGGCATTAAAAAGAATTGGCGACAATACGCATCCCTGTCTCAGTCCACATCTAATTTCAATTTCTTCTGACAGCTGTTTGTTAACATGTACTTTTGCTCGCTGTTTTTAGTATAAATTTGATATGATCCTTAGGTCGTGGTAGTCAATCTCCTTTGATTTCAGGACGTTCATTAATTGTTTATGTCGTACTTTATCGAATGCTTTATTATAGTCAATAAAACATGCGTATATATCTTGATTGATATATTTAAAGTGTTAGATGTATAGCTTAATTGAGAAACTGGATAGCGATAAGTCAAATAAAACTAAATGAGATATTGTTTACCAAGTAATAAAAAATACAATTTGTTTAATTTATTGTTTTGTATTTTGAGAACGATTTCCGAAGTGTAAATCGAAACGGCAAATACACTGATTTTAAAGTAAAATTGTGGCTTATTTACTACAAACATTGTAAATTTTATATTTCTATATAAAAAATTTAACATTAGTTATTCTTTTCCATTCATATTGTATTATTAAAGTATGTTTATTTTAATCCATCATTGTTATCCGATATTATAAGAAGTAACTGTAAAACTTGGCATGACGGTTCTGTTATAACTGCTTGGAAATAAAGGAAGAGAGGGCGGAAAGTGGCCGATAAATAACAACATGAAAGGAGAGGAAGTTTAAGTAGAAACGAAGCCGCATTTGTCCAAGAGAATTCATTTCCTGATTCAATTTAAACAACAACTCATAACTCTGCGAGAAATTAAACTACTTTGTCTTTGTTACTATTGCCAACTTATCGTTGAGTATAATCCGGTTTTTGGGAAAGCAGTTAATTATTTACATAAGAGGAAATTCTCCACGTTTTCCTTTCTCATTCACGCAATCTTTTCGCTTTAGGATGTTGTAATGTATTATTAGCAAGGTCTTATATTAAATCTGGGTGACCCAAAAAGTTAGTTGTATTTAATACTGTAAAGGGATTCTTTTATTATAATATGTAAAAAATATTTAATTTATATTATTGCTAACGAATCTTATAGAATACTCAAAATCGTGCAATCTAATTTGGGTTAATCTGCCTAATAAAAAAGGCTTATATGGGATTTTAGCGATTTTCTCGAGTACCCATTCCATTTCGGAATCCAACTGCATCTCGCTAATATTCTCCTCTAGCCTTTTGTGTATTCTCTTATGTATTACTTTCGGTAGTACTTTTAAAGTATGACTCATGAGGCTCAGTGTTCGATAATCAGAGCCACTCTTTTGCTGCTTGTTTTTTAGGGATGGTTATAAATGCTGACTTCAGCCACTCTTGTGGTATTATTCCCGTATCGTACACCGTATTGAATAAATCTGCCAATACTTCCAAATTATCCTCTTCCACTGATTTTAACCATTTTACCGGTATTTCATCTACTCCAGCTGCCTTACTGTCTTTAGAGTTTTTGATAGCATATTTGATTTCATCTTCTGTCTCTTTCTCTAACGTACTCCTCCCATCGTCTTAATTTCTCTGGTAAATCTATTAGTAGTACTCCTTTTTTGTCTTTTATGTGTCCTTGCTGTCTATTTCGACCCATTCCAGTCACTTCTCATATTTTTTTGTGCATATTTCTTATATCATATTTTGTTTCTAGTTCTTCTATCTCTTTACATTGTTTCATCAAATAGATTTCCTTAGCTGTTTTGATTTTTTCCTTAATTATTCATTATATTTCTTTATACTTCTGTATATCTTTTCCTTTATATTTTCTTCTTTCTTTCATCTTTAATAGTATTTCTTCTGTTATCCACTGTTTTCTAGCCTCTGACCTATGTTGTATGAAACTTTCTTGAGCCGGTTTCGGTAATGTGTTTTTTATATTATACCACTTTTTATTTACATCCAAAATTTGTTTGTTATCAGTTAGTGTTTTTTGCATATCCGTACCGCGGAGGTAAAGGACACTATGTCCATTTTCTTACTTTTTAAAGAGAGCAATTTTAACATTTTTTAAATTTGTAATCAGTAAATACTCAAATGTTTCTGATATTTAACCAAAATTAATATATTATAATAATTTTGGTTAAATATCAGAAACATTTGAGTATTTACTGATTACAAATTTAAAAAATGTTAAAACTGCTCTCCTTAAAAAGTTAGAAAATGGACATAGTGTCCTTTACCTCCGAGGTACGGATATTAACATTCACATTATTTTTTAATTCGTTTTTTATTTCTTCGTTTTTCAGCATTCTTACATTAATTTTTGGTTGTGGTTTTCTGAGTTCAATTTTTTATTTTATTTTCACGTCAGCAACTAACGGATTGTGGTCTGAGTTAATATCTGCTCCAGGATAAGTTTTAACTGATGTTATAGAGTTTTTATATCTTCTATTTACGAGTATAAAGTCTATCTGGTTTCTGACAATGTGGTTTTCTGTATGTGAAGGAGACGTCCTTATAAATAGTCTTCTCTTAGGAAGCTGAAACCAAGTATTGGCAATTACCATATACTTTTCTTGGCAAAATTCTCTGAGCCTTTCTCCTCTCTGGTTTCTAGTTTCCAATTAGAACTGTTCAACTATATTTTCAACTGTACCTACTCCAATTTTTGCATTAAAGTTTCCTAAAATATAATTAATATCTTTAGATTTGGTTAACTTGATTGTATTGTGCAATTCTGAATAAAACTTTTCGATCTCATCTTCGGTTCTATCAGCTGTGGAAGCATAGACTTATATCATATTAATATTACAGTTCCGTGCGTGAGTTTTTAGCATTTTATTCTTTCAGAGATTTGAATCACACTTAGCACTGATTTTCTAATATAGTTGCATATAATGAAGGCTACTCCCTATCGAAGATCAGTTTTGTCTCCTCCAGTGTAATAAATATTGTGGTTATTTATTGATATCTCTCCAATTCCTGTCCATTGTACATCGCTAACCCCAAGTACATATATCTATATTTAGCCTCTCTTTCTCTTTAATAACATGATGTAGTTTTCCAGGCTGATACATATTTCTTACATTCCAGGTAAGAGGGTTTTTATATAAGAGGGTTGAGTATTTCTTCCTAAAGAGGTTGAGTTTCTAAAATTCTTGGGGAGCCACATAGGGTTGTAAAGCCAAAATGATGATGATGATGGTTGAGTATTTTTTTGGTTTTTTGTGCAAGTGTTTCGCGTGTTGACGGCCAAAGAGGCCTTGCGTTGTGATGGTTGCCCTTTCCTGCCGAATTTTGGTCTCACGATTACCATAATCAATAATGTATCTTGCGCAAATAGTGCTAGCCATTATAATTTATACTAGAGATGTCATCAGGGACCTTTAATGCAGTGGTTTCTCGTTGCCTTCTGCCTTCTGTTGCCGTTGACCACTTTCTTGGTTCTTCCGCCTTCTAGACCAATTTCTCAGTCTCAGGACAACAGAGTGTCCTTCCACTTACTAGCTCATCCGCCCTTAGTCGTTGGCCAGTAAATGGTGGATTGCTTATACCGGCAAACATTCGGACATCAGAACCTCGTTAGTTATCTAGCAGGATGTACCAGAAAAACCATGATCTAGATCATCATACGAGCAGGTGAGGTTGACATTTGAATAGGAGTGGCTATATGATATATGGCACTTCACTATCCCATTATATTCCATTAGAACTCATAGAGTTGGTCAGATAGCCAAGCGGGCTGGGCAGTAGGTTTCTCATTTGCTTCACTGCGAATGGTTCAGCGGATGTGAGTTCGATCCCCAGCTCGGTGTACAGAAAACAAAAAGGCTAACGCAGCAGTTTAAAATTCTAAATAAATCTGCGGCTTAGACTAGAATCTGCTGGTGTCTGATCGGCCTATGGTGGAGCAGTACGGCAAGAGATAAGGGCTTTCGGCTCGGTGAAACTCAGACTGAATCAGTCTTGGATGGGCAGCATATGTAAAACTGAAAGAAACTTTTAAAAGTGAGCTGCCCACATAACTGAAGAGAATAGTATGTGATCAATGCGTCCTTTCAGTCTTGACATGCGGTGCAGCAGAAACACTTACTTTAACAAAAGCCTTAGCCTCCAAACTCTGAGTTACACAGAGAAGAATGAAGTGATCTATGTTATAAATTACTTTGCGAGACAAAATAAGAAACGAAAAGGTCAGGAGAAGAACCGAGGTGACTGACGTCATCGAATGGATAACCAGACTAAAATGGAACTGGGCAGGATGTATAGCTAAAATGACGGATGAGCAATGGACAAAAAGGTTATTGGAATGGAGACCAAGAGAAGACAAAAGAAGTGTCGGTCGACCACCTACACGATGGACTAACGATTTAAGAAGAAAAAATAAAAATTGGATGAGAATGGCGCAAGATAGATAAGGTTGAAAACACGAGAAAGAGACCTATGTTCAGCAGTGGACTTTTGAGGCTGAGTGATAAAGACGATAATCACTATTAATTGTTACGTTGATTATTTTTCTTTTTTTTTTGTGCCGAATTCGAAATTTCCAATCTTGTTTTTAGAACCTTCAATCTTTCTTCAAATTTTAGCGTTTAACTCTGCCATTATTACCTTTCTAGATTCTTTGTTGTTATCTATAGCTTTTTAAGGGTCTTCGTAAAAAGTATTTACTTCATCATCAGTTGCTTTTTCACTTTAATTTAATTGAAGATCACAATTATTACAATTATTCGTAATTCTAAATTTAATTTGATCGCTTTTGTGCTCTCTTCTCAATATTATATAATGTTATGGTAAAAGACGTTGTTAGACCTGTCAGTAAAATGTATATCAAACATGCTGTATATCAAAATAAGTTTTGTCGATGTAACTTCGGTAATTCGACCATGCTTCTAGACCGACAGCGATTGCTCAACACGCCACGTCCGAAAATTGATAAAGCCCAAAGTTCCTTAACTAATGTAAAAGTTCCAACATGCATAGGTCATATTATACGTTATTAATGTTGGAAGTGGCGTGAGGTTGGCATTTTGCAGTCGCTGCGCTGGTAACCCTAGTGGCAGCTTCACTGTTGAACAAGAGTAACTCCTTTCTGGTTATTAATGAAGGTTGCAAACTCCTTTAATTAATTTCTCACTGTTATCCCCCGCATATTAATCAATACTCTATGCTGTAGGGTCTCAAGTTATGGCCAACTGCTTGAGTTGGCGTGCCTAGGACGGACGCAAAGGCGAGGCTAGAATTTCCATCAAAATCAGGGTGGAGAAACTGAAAAACTCTTTAAGATTACACGTGCTAACTCGTTTTTCTTTTGGCAGTAGCACTGAGATTTATTGAGAAATATAAAATTATTCTGAGAATGACTTCCTATATCCTTATATCGGATTTATTTTACAATTATTAAGGTAAATCTGCAATAGAAGTAATTTATTTAATCAATAAAGTCAGGAAAACAGAATTTAAACACTTGTTTGAATAAATCCATTCAATCAAACATATAAAACTATGTAAAAATATTTTTAACTCAGTATAATTCAGTATTTAAGTCCACCTTTGACAATAATGTGACATATCTATATATTATATAGTTATATTATAGTTAGTTATATTATAGTTTCAAAAAAGACTCTCCGAAATATCAAGCACCCGTCTATACATCAAAGCGAATTTAGACGGGCAGAAGCAGAAGCAAGAAGCTACGTCTTTGTTGGCCGAAGGCCGTTAAAAAATCTATCAAGGATAGACATAAATATGTCCACATAAATTTATACAGTGCTCATTGAATTTATCAAAGATTTATATCGCTTTTGGTATGAGAGCAATCAATTTTAAGTTAGTAATTTGTATAGCCTAGACACATGATTGCCATATCTCCATATCTTCAAATTCAGGATCTTCTTATTAGTGACTAAGATGGACAATAACGCACATAGACATTTAAAAGACTTGTATTAATTAGTATTATAGAATAGTATTAATTAGAATTTACAAGAAATGCGAAGAAGATATGGGTCCGGAACAATTTGGCTTTCGAAACGGTATGGCTTTGTTCAGTTTCTTTGTTCTCATGCAAAAGTGTCGGAATCAACAAAAAGATGTCTACTTGTGCTTTATAGATTATAAAAAGGCTTTTGACAAAGTCAAACACATCAGCTAATAGAATGCTTGCAAAAAAAGAACCTGGATCCAAACGACATTAAAAAAATACGTGAACTCTACTGGAACCAAAACGCCTGTCAGAACTGAAAGGGATGATACTGAAACCATAAACATGTAAAGAGGAGTTAGACAAGCTTGTATACTATCACCATTATTATTCAACTTGTACTCAGAGGACCTCTTTGCACATGCTCTAGATGAAGCACAAGAAGGAATAAAAGTCAATGGAAAAATCGTGAACAATATCAGGTATGCCGATGATACAAATTCTGTTAACCAAAGTAGTGCGAGCAGGAGAACTATACGGTCTTAAGGTGAATGTGAAAAAAACCAAAACAATGGTAATTTCAAAAAAACACACACCAGTTATAAACATACTAGTCAACAACAATCTAGTTGAACAAGTGAAAAAGTTTAAGTATCTAGGCTGTTCGATACATGAAACCCTAGACCAAGAACAAGAGGTTAAATGTAAAATAGAATAGGCAAAAAACACCTTCTTAAATATGCGACAGTTACTCACTACCCATAATCTTGATTTGTCCCTACGATACCGCATGATAAAGTGTTATGTATATCGTGTACTATTACACGGCGTAGAAGCTTGGACGTTTACAGTCAGCTCGTTACGATGTTTAGAGAGCTTTGAGATATGGGTATTTCGCCGTATACTGAAAATTGCATGGAGCGACCGCGTTAGAAATGAAGAAATTTTAAGGCGTATGAATAGAGAACGTGAACTCACAGAAATTGTCAAAAAGCGTAAAACGTTTTATCTTGGACGCATATTTAGACACGATAGGTATAACTTCCTTCAGCTTATTATAGAAGGAAAAATAGAACGCAGACGCGGCCCGGGTAGACGACAAATGATCTGGCTCCGCAAGATCAAAGATTGGCCAGGATTAGACTTTCAAAGTTTAATAAGAAAAGCCCAAAATAGGGAAGACTTTGCAGAGGTCATCGCCAACCTTCGCTAAGAAGACGGCACCCAAAGAAGAAATATTAATTAGTAAATAGTATTAAGTAGTGGGAATTTTGTTTTTTATTTGTATGTCATTTATAGTGATTTTATTTATGCTATTTGTACTTCTCTCATTCTCTCTCTTCAATAAATTTTCGTATCCTTGGATAGCCCTTTGAACCGCTAGTGTTTAAGACATTTCTATACTACAGGTAAGAGCTCTCATACATGTTGTCTATCCAACAATGCATGTTATACATTCTCTGATTTAGGGCATTCTTCATGTTTGTTCTGTTTTGTAGATACTTATTTTCTCTACAACACTGTGACGTTATAAAATGTTTGTTATTTTAAAATAGTTGTCGCTCAACTCTTTGTATATTTTCAGTATCCTACTCCAGTCTATTGTACGCGATAGACATATATAAAATATCTATGATATCTGTGCCCTACTCACAAGTCCTTCTTTTTTTCTTCTTTTTCCTCTTTATAAGTAATTCTGCTTGTTCATTGGCGGATTAATACCTCTATGGAAGGTTGTCACTCCATCTTTTGCGCGATCGTCCAATACTTCTTCTGCCAATTGGTGACATCTCTTACTATTTTTATGACACGGGTCTCCTCCATTCGGTTATGTGTTTCATTCTTTTTTTCTATTTTGTGTTCATTTATTTATACAGTGTACTTTTCATTTTCTTCCAATGTCTTCACTTCTATTTCGATCCGTCAGCGTATTTCATGTAATTCCTCTCAGTACTCCCATCTCTGTGGTTTTCAGTATCCCTTGCGTTGTATCTGTGTCGGGTCTTGTTTCTGAGGCATATGTCATTATTGATCTTACACTGGCTTTACAAATTCTTGACTTCATCTTAGTGTTTATGTGTCTGTTTCGCCATATAGTATTATTAAGGCATCCTGCCAGTCCATTTCCTTTTAATCTTGATCTCTCACTTCTTTGTCCAAGTCTCCATAGCTAGTCAGTGTACTTTCCAGGTATTTTATTTCTATTACTTGTTCAATACTAATGCCATCACTTTCTATTTTAGATCGGGTTGGTTCTTTGTTAACTACCATTGTCTTAGATTTCTGAAATGAGATTGTCATATTAAATTCTTTTGCTCTTATGTTAAATCTGTGACCAGTCTTTGCAGACTATGTTCAATCAATATTGCGTCGTGTAAGTAACAGAGTATTTTTATTTCTTTGTTTCCCATTCTGTATCCTCTTTCTTTGTTAACGCTTTTGATGAGATTTCATCCATGATCAAATTGAAGAGCATGGGACTCAATGAATTCCTCTGTCTTATTTCGCTGCCTATTTCTATAGATTTTGTAAGTTGTCTATCTATTCTGAGTTCCATTTTGTTATTTTGGTAGATGTTTTCGATAGTATAATATTTAGGGAAACTTTATTATTATTAGTCTATTATACTTCAGTGATTTCTTAGTAATTTGCTTTATAACGAGTATTGCATGTGTACACGAACCCTGTTGTTCATCTGCTAAACTTATCCTCTGAGTTATTAGCATTTTGTAAAATTTTAGTTGTAAATTTTAGCATAGTATTTAACAAGCTTTTACTTCTGTAGTTTTCTGGCTGTTTTTTATCTCCTTTTTAAATAGTGGTAGTATCTCACAAGTTGATACAAAATATTTTCCAGTTGGCAAGTAAGTTAGTCTTTACTTCTAAATATTTTAGGTGACGATGTTTTTTTCTGCATCTTTTGTTCAATTTGTCAACTTTCATTTATATTATTTAAAGTTTTTTGGGATGAGTACATAGTGATATCTTTTCAGCTTTGTAATTGATAATTTTTTAAATATGTATCTGTCTTATAATATTCTTTTTTAAATTTGTTTTTCGTACATAACCTAATCTCTAAACCATGGTTTACTTTCAATCTAATTTAGGTGTATGCAGCTAGAATTTTTAATATAATTTAACTTACTCGTTGCCATTCGCTATTTTTTTTCTATATACTTGTTAACCTTTTATGCCATGAGAATGTTTAAAAGTTATGATGTTGCTAGCATAAGGTTTCTCATGTTAGTTGTTTGACTTTTTTTGAGTTTTTAAATAAATTGTTTTTTTCCTATTCCCATTTGTTAGGTAGAACTTTCAGAGCCTCATGGTGCACCACACATGGGATAAAAACTGCAGCAACATAGCAGCTAGCATGCAAAGCTCAATAGCTAATTACTATTAAACTGGGAATAAGCCACAATTAAAGATAAAAATACATTTATTGACGTTTCAATTTCCACTTCGGAAATCGTTCTCAAAATACAAACAGTAAATTAAACAAATTTTGTTTTTTGTTACATAGTGAAAAATTCTTCTAATAATTTAATTTTATCTGACTCATTTATATTGACAATTCAGACATACATTATGCATTTTAAAGTAGACGACTTTAAAATGATATTGCCAATATTGTTGAGTTGCGCTCCTGGGACGACTTTACTTATAAGATAGTTCATTCGATTACATGAAATCAACTTTAACTTGAGAATATCCGTCAGAAAAAATCATAGCATGTAATTCGTCTTTAAAAAGACAAACACATGACATGATGACAGTAAAATTCTCCTGTTAGTGATTCCATAGTAAATTATGAGGGAAAACCAGGAAAAAACCTCATAATACTATCCCGACATTGTAAGTATTTGTTCGTGAATTTAGTTTACCTTCAACAAACATCAAAATTCTGATTTTATATGTTACGTTATTTAAAAAACATAAATGATGTATCCTCTATATGTTACTGACTTACTAATATGTCATCATGTCATGTGTTTGTCTTTTTAAAGACGAATTACATGCTATGATTTTTTCTGACGGATATTCTCAAGTTAAAGTTGATTTCATGTAATCGAATGAACTATCTTATAAGTAAAGTCGTCCCAGGAGCGCAACTCAACAATATTGGCAATATCATTTTAAAGTCGTCTACTTTAAAATGCATAATGTATGTCTGAATTGTCAATATAAATGAGTCAGATAAAATTAAATTATTAGAAGAATTTTTCACTATGTAACAAAAAACAAAATTTGTTTAATTTACTGTTTGTATTTTGAGAACGATTTCCGAAGTGGAAATTGAAACGTCAATAAATGTATTTTTATCTTTAATTGTGGCTTATTCCCAGTTTAATAGTAATTAATTTACAATGCCACAAGAAAATAGCTTCAGAACAATATTAAGAAAGCTCAATAGCTGCCTAAAACTACAACGGGTTCGATCTTAGGCATTTCCATCAATTTACAATCAACTTATTCAGCTACAACCAATCCAACCAGTATCTGATGGCATCAACAAGTTAACCAATCAACTACATGAAGCCATAAGTATTATTTTCAAATTTTTTGTAAAACTTTAGATAGGATTTGCTTTTCTGATATTAAAATTTCGTTCTATTTTTTTTAATGTAATAGGGTAAAGGAAGAAGAAATGGACCGTATTTTAGAAAACTGAAGCCTGTTACTTTATTAACTAAACTTCAGAATCTAAAACAAATGTATAATATATCTTAACATTGGTTTTGGTTTTGGCATAAGTAAAAACTAAAAATAATATTTTTTAAACCTAAAAAAGTTATGAACTGGCATGTCATCGATCCATCTCTCCTCTATCGCCTATGGAGGCGATATGGGCCACTAGGAGTAGGAGGGATAGACCAAGTTAAACCTTTTTCTTTTTAATAGCAAGAGACTTATGGCACTTGTTACAGAGACTAGCGAAGCCAGTCCAAGTTTCATGTACATACATTGTAACCATTTGTCTTTTTTACACATTTGGTGATAGTCCTCCTTGTACCCAACATGCTCATTTTCAACATATATGTTAAAATAATAAAATTAAATAAAAAAACTAAATAAACTAGTGACCATAACTTCTTCATGCATCGTTTGTACTCTCCAGTTTTGGTTTTTAGAGTTACCACTTTACAATGCCGTCCTCTCCAGAGTGCACTGATGTGATGCGCCCAACTGCAACTGCACTTCATTGCAATGGTGGCAAGTGGTCTTTAAGAATGAACACCAAAGCATCGACCATTATTCCATAATCAGTAGCATTAAGATTATTGCTGCTTATCAATTGTTGAAGATATTCTTTATACCATCGTTTCCAGAAATGTTGCTTCAATTGTCATCGTACCAATCGTACCAATTAAAAAATGCCCAGGGGTAATGGGAAGAAGGTCATTTGGGTTAGACGACATAGGAAAAATGGGACGATAATTTAATATCGAATCTATTTCAATAAAATAAGTTTTTATTTGTTCTTATGTTAACAAAGTATTCCCTACAGTGCGAACTAAATGTCCTAAATTCCTCCAAAGTATGGAGATTTTGGCGGTATAAAATACCAAGCCAACCTTTCAACATCCAAATATTTTTTAATGGCATTTTCATAATCTGACGAGTTAAATAATTCGTGCAACTCGCAACTTACTTCCACGAAATTGGTAATATTGTCTAAATCAGCGATTCTCAAACTTTTTTTTAAACGTACCACTTACATAAATTATGCGTCAATCGCGTACCACCTATTAAAAAAGTAGATAATAAAATTTACTAATTTTGGCAAAATGTATTTATTTAAAAAAGGGCATTATAAATGTTACAAAATACAACTTACAGTCTGACCCAATCCAAAAATTCAGTGAGAAGGATGGTTCTGCATAGCTACAACAAGTGAATCGATATCAGGATCAATTGTGCTTAGTTTCATTCGTAAATTTAGATCAACATTAAGCCTACTGCGAAATTTATTTTTCAGTTGTAGCATAGCAGAAAATCCAGTTTCACACAGGTAGGTTGTCGTAAAAGGAAGTGAAAATAACAATGCTTTTTCTGATAAGGCTGGATATTCATTTTTAATATTTAGCCAGAATTCAGCTAATTCTAATTTAGAAAACTCTATTTTCAAGCCTCCATCACAAGATAGTTCTATTAGAGATTCTTTTTTATCCTGTTTTAATGATTCAGGAATGCTATCCAAAATAAATGGTTGTCGTATCCAAAGAAACTGAGCATATTCTTCGTCAAAATATTCTTTAAAACTATCAATTAGCATTTGACAATGTAGTTTTATGTTAAAAATAAGATCATCTTTAATCTTTATTTCATGCTCAACCACAAAATTTTCTAAATTGGTAAACGACTGCAAGTCTTTGTTTGAAATACTATTTTTCATCATATAACATTTCTTGATAAAAGCATTTATTTTGTCGTTTACAGAAAATCGATTATGTGATTTACCTTGTAAGCTTAAGTTTAGGTCATTTAATCGAGTAAATATATCTGTTAAGTAAGCTAGTGTTGTAAGCCACAATTCATCTAATAACCGATCACGCAGTTCAAAATTGTTTTCCATTAAAAACACATGTACTTCAGAACGCAACTCGAATAACCTGTTCAACATTTTTCCTTTTGATAGCCATCTTATCTCCGTATGTAGCAATAACTGAATATGGTCACTTCCCATTTCAGAGCATAGTTTTGAAAATAAACGCGAGTTTAAGGCTCGAGATTTTATGAAATTGACTATCTGAACGGCTTCATGGAGAACATGTTTAAATTCCTCGGGCATTCGCTTTGCTACCAAAGCTTCTTTGTGGATACTACAATGGGTAAAAGTACAATTTTCTGCAACCAGTTTTACTTTGGCAGTTACACCTCCGTATTTTCCTGTCATGGCTCGGGCACCATCCGAACAGAAACCAACGCATTGTTTCCAGTCTAGTCAATTTGGCACAAAAAAATCATTGATTTTCTTGAATATTTCATCGGCAGTAGTTCGTTCCGTTAACGCCTCACAAAATAAGTACTCTTCTTCGATTTTGGTTTGAAATATATCCCGCACATAAACCATAAGCTGAGCCTAGTTTGTAATATCTGTGCTCTCATCAAGTTGTATTGCAAAAAAAATACTATTTTTTATCCGGTTTATCAATTTCTCTTTAACATTTAATGCCATTATTTCAATCCTACGACGTACGGTATCATTGGATAATGGTATAATACTAAGCTGTTTACCTGAATTCTCTCCAAAAATACATGTTACCATATCTTGTGCGGCAGGCAGAACTAGTTCTTCGCCGATTGTATGCGCTTTTCCACACTTCGCAATTCTTAAACTCACGAGGAAGGATGCCTCTACTGCTTTTTGGTTGCTGCCGGTGAAATTCGACATTAATTTTTTTGTGCCTCTCATCTCCGTTAACTTCCGAACGAAGTAATCCTTAGGTTTATTTTCCAACACTGAATGTTTTGTACTGAAGTGGCGTTTTAATAGCGAAGGTTTCATACACTGGTTAGAAAGAATTTCCGAACAGATTACACATTGGGGCCTTGGCTTATTATTTATATTCGTGAATGTAAATCCCATATTAATGTATTCAGGATCATATTTCCTAACTGCCACTTTTAGTTTTTTGAAATAATTCTTTTTGTCATCACCCTGGATAGGTTCCGACTCTGAAGTGGAGCTCGATAGACCGGGATTTTCAGATGTTCTGTTGTCTCTTTTAAGCCACTTATCCATTTTTTAAATGCAAAAATTAGCACGAATCAGTAACAGCAAATTACTCGTTTCGACAAAATTAACCACAACGACTGACGGCCACGAGGAAACTAATGACCACTGATGACGTGAATCAAGGGCGGTGGCAGTTTGCCGGGATTTCAGTGTTGCCAACAATGAATAAGACATTACGCGCTTGTGTTTCCAACTCGCAGCGTTGCCATGCACCACGTAAAAGATAACATTCGTTGATAAATTCGATTAAAATTCTTCGTTTCTTCTAGTTTATAGAGTACCACCTTAAAGTTCTTTGCGTACCACCAGTGGTACGCGTACCACAGTTTGAGTACGGCTGGTCTAAATATATTTCTGCACATTTTCTTCGTCTAGCATAAAAACGACGCAAGCCAGCTAAAAAGGCTTCGGTAGCGGTAGTTAAGCCACTTACTGGTTCTAAATGAACGGCCCGTGTAGAAATAAATAAATACACGGCGACGTATACCTTTAATCGTCTACGATTGTGGAACCTTTTCTACTTGATAAACAAAGGACCGCAAGGGATGAATCGATGTAAAATTTTTCGAGTTACATTACGTCTAACAGCCAATAAATTTGGCATACGGAGTACAAGGTGGCTTGGAGACAAGCATGTTTTAATTTTACGTGTTCTTCACATGTAATTAATTAAGTAGTGTACTGATTAGCTGGCAGCAAAATTGGATGTTTTTGTGACTCAGATAGCGAGGATCGATTGAGCCTACCACCAACTCTTAAGATTCCGTAATTATCTAGAAATGGATTCAAAGGCACCAATTTACCGTTACCAATAACGAAATCCTTGTTTTTAAAGAATTAATTTCTTTTGAAAATTCTAAAAATTGCGTATATAGACTCTTGAGCATATAGATCGTTTAAATTGCGTTTATCTTTTTTCCTTCAACCTTGAGTAAATCGACGAACATAGGCAATCACGCAAATTAATTTATGCATCGATCTGTATTTTTCTAAAATAATATTATTATTCAACAAAACATATACATGCAATTTATTGATTGAGGCCTTACTAATTTTAATTCGGGAATTTCGGTCGAATCCAGAATTCCTTTCGGTCATGAAGATATACAAAGAATTATAATTCCATACAAACTTAAAGAATTATCGATATGAATCTAAATAATAAAATAAAATCGAAAACAAAATTAACTTAACTAATAAGGAGGCGGAACATTTAGTGTGAAGTTTATATACATAAATAAAAATTAAAAACACTAAATAACTGCTATAGTTCCTATAAATCCACAGAGTAATAAGAAATCTAATTAAGAATTCCAAACGATGTGGTGGTTTATCACGAACTACCACACAAGTAAGAGCTATTTTATAAAAGTTATAAATTTCCACCGTACATGATTCGTGCCATTAAATTCGTAGTATTATAAATTTAATCAAACACTGTATGTTTTGCTGTGACCACCAATTTCAGCAAAGTCTCATTCTCATAAATGATTAATTTAAGCAAAAGCTCTGGGAAAATCATGTGAAATAGTACGCAGCAGAAACTTTATAACCTCGGTCGTTTGTTTAGATAAATTTTACATGTCTTGTTGCATGTTTTGCTAGCGGTCAACTCGTGTTAAACGTTAAATCTTTTTAATTTATTTGATAAATTAGATTTGATTTTTTTCTTTTACATAACTGCTAATGATAATAACTACTAATAACACAGGCCAACAAAAAAAAAGATTTCTCACAAATTTATGTAAATCCTATGTATTTTTTGGCGCTAAAAAAGAATCTGAAATTAAATTTTAGGAATCACCCACAGTTTTCCCCCAATATGACACATTATATTATATTCTACAATATAAAACAAAATACCGAAATACATTCAAATGATTTATTATTAGAATAATACCTTTTATACAAAGCACGTGGTGTTCGTGTGTATCAAGGTATAAAAAAAGTGCTTATTAAAAGCTTAAAACTTTATTTTAAAGAAGATTTTGGGAATTTAAATCATTCCATCATCAGTTTAATAAAAAGTTAACTTTGAAAATAAGGCTATCATCGAGCACAAGTTAATTAAATCTAGCCCAAGTACTTTCGCTTAAAATAGCATCTTCAGGGGCATTTCGTCAAAATGTGAACTATCCGGCAAGCGTAGAATGTGGAAACATTAAAAATAACATAAAATTGTACAAAACACTACACTAAAACGAGGACAAACAGTTTAAAATTACTTAAAGATTCTACGCTACATTCTCTGTCAGTATCTGGAGATTATCCCTCAATATCAATGAAGAAATATCACACTACAATAGTAATGGGCGACTTCAATGCCAAAGTTGGCCAGGGAAGAGTGGATGGATATGTGGGGGAATATGGTCTAGGAAATAGAAATAAACGTGCTGACCGTTTGATACAATTTTGCCAGAAAGAAGAATTTATAATAGCTAATACAGTTTTTAAGCTACCAAATGGAAATCTCCCGGTGATACAACGAATAGAATAATCCGAAATCAAATTGACTTTGTCCCTATTAGACAAAGATTTCGTAATTCTATACTGTCTGCCAAAACTTACCCTGGAGCAGACATCGGTTCAGACCATAACCCCATAGTAGTCACATTGTTACGAACCAAATTAAAACTGGTTAAAAAACCCACACAAAGTAGAATTGATATTAAGAGATTAAGGGAATCACAAACAAAGGAACAAACTGTAAAAACTCTTACTGAAAATCTCCGTAATGCCCAAGAACTGAATAAAAGTAGCTATAACATTGATCAGAAATGGGAAAATATAAAAGTAGCAATAATTAAAGCAGCAAATGAAAACTTAAAACCAAAGAATAGAAAACATAAAGATTGGATGACTGAAGAAGTACTACTATTAATGAATGAAAGAAAATCATTCAAAACAAAAACTCCAATTAAATATAATGAAACTGATCGATTAATAAAAAAGAGAATAAAAGAAGCTAAGGAGAGAATGTTACATGAGCAGTGCCAAAAACTAGAATAAATTGAGAAAAAATATGACTTTTTTAACATGCATAAAAGAATTAGAGAATTAACAGGAATGAGAAAAACACTTCAAACTAGACAACTAAGAGATGAAAGGGGTGCACCTATAATAGATATAAACCAAAAAATGCAGAGATGGACACAATATATAGCACAACTTTTTGAAGACAAAGAGAGAACAGAAGCACCAAAAGAATTTAAGGATGATACTGGGCCTGACACTATACGAGAAGAAATTGAATATGCAATGAAACAAGCTAAAGGTGGTAAATCTCCCGGGCCTGATGAAGTTCCTATAGAATTACTTAGAATTGTGAATACTGAATCTATTGATCTTCTTTTGGATCTATTCAATACCATATATAGAACAGGTATAATACCTAAAGAATGGCTCCAATCAACATTCATACTGCTTCCCAAAAAAGCCAATGCAAAGGAGTGCAATGATCATCGCATCATAGCATTAATGAGTCATATCTTGAAATTGTTTTTAAAAGTAATTCACAATAGAATACATAAGAAATTAGATGAAGGCATAAGTAATACACAAATGGGATTTATGATAGGACTCGGAACACGAGATGCACTGTTTGCATTAAGTGTTCTTTCGAAGAGATGCTTAGATATTAATCAGGAAGTATTCTCCGTGAATGGTTTGGATGCAGTTCAATTGAACTATTCAGGCGAGTAACCAATAAAATTATAATTGCCAGAATGATTTCCAATCTCCGATAGGAGTGGAACTTGAAGAAGAAGAAGAAGAATATAGTTTAGTCATTTTAAGATAACTTAATAAATACTGTAAGTTTGACGTTATGACACTTTTTAAATTGTTACTAAGGGCACACGCGATTCTTTCGATCTGATACACTCAACAATTATATGTTTCACTGACAACTGAGTGTTGCACTTGGTACACATCGGAGCAGCCTCGTGGTTGAAGATATGCTTGTGGGTAAGGAAAGTATATCCTATTTGGAGTCGGTTGGTCTTTTCTGTTACTTCGTGAGATGAATTTGGTTCCTACTTAACTTAGACATTCTTTGAGTTTGTTGGCAGTGTGATCTCAAGTAGTTTGCCACGCTCTGTACACGTGGGCTTTGATATTTACTTTGTGATCAGTCCAAGGCATTTGATTTATGATAGCAATACTTTGGTCGGTTGTTGCATTGCTTAAAAGAGAGTCCACTACCTCATCACCACTTATATTTAAAATTATGTTTTCAATTTAGTTGTTCCAATTGTAAAACTTATTATTGAGATTCATAATATTACATAACAATACAGATTTTTTCCATTTAGGTTAAGTTTATTAGATACTAAACGTTGAATATTAGTTTATGTTATGTTAATAAATATTTTTAACACTTTTACAAATAGGATTTAACTTCGATCCATTTTAGTGCGAAATGGTCCAATTAAAGATGCCGCTATCCCAAATTGGACTTTTGTATATATTTCTTTCATTTAAAAAATAACTACCATATATTATACTACCATGTACTTATTATTTGTAATTTTTTGGAATATAAACAGTATTTCGTAAATGATTTTTATGATAAAATTTAGAAATATTTATTAACATATTAACATTAACAAAAATAGATATTTGAAAAGTGAACCAAATTAGGAAATCTTACCCTAAATACTATTCCAATTATACCCCTCTCTCCCCTATTCGGTGTTTACTGTAATTACTTAATAATCTGCGAAGAAGCATTTTTTCCCGTGTAGATTCCATATGTGTATACTTATGCCGAATAATGTCCAAAGTTTGTTGCCGCCTCTTGGATGTATATTTAAATAAAGATATTTATATAAGCAACTAATTTCTAACTAAGGTATTTATTAGTAGATTACAATAAACACACAAAGACAGATATTTCATTTTGTCCTTCTCCATTTGTCTCTTAGTTAATTATAAGTTCTATCAATACTAAACTACACAGGTATTCACGTTATATTAGGAATATAATTATTGAATTATTTTAGGTTAGGTCGAAAGGTCTAAGAAAATTTATTCATTTCAATTTACTACCCTTACTCGAAAATCTAATACTAGCCTGTAGTATTAACAGTTGAAGTGAAACAGAAATAATAGTGAACCAATAGAGCAAAACTACGTTTCCAAGGTTCCGTGCGGAGAGGGGTCGGGATCAAAACTCTGTTTCGAATATATATTCAAATTCCCAAATGAGCGAACGTTTCGTCTGAATATATTTGCTTTGGGCCGTTATCTGCGGGCCCTTACAACGTGGATTCCTAGATGAACCGCCTTTGATATTGTAATTCCCTAATACCGACTTCATGATTTATTTCCTTCGCCGTACTGATATTAATTTCTTATACTCCACCATAAATTGCAATTAGACTAATTGTTATGAGAGAAATTTGAATCACGTTTGCTACCTTCCCTTAATTCGCTGTTTTGCTTACTTTACAAATAATATTAAGCTACCATGGATTAAATAGCTTACATCAACCTACAAAAACTACAATTCGGATACAGCTATTTAATTTAGTGTTTAAAATATATGCTTAAACTTTAACACCTATATATTTAATTGATCGAAAATTTATTTGTGATATCTCAGTTTTGTAATGTTTATTGTGTGAAAATTTGAATATCCTTACTGACACTTTTTTTTTATTTTAACAATACATCAACCACACAGGGTCCTTAGCGTATTTAGATTAATGTGACAGTTGACACAATTAGTGCATATTCATTAATTTACAATAATAATATCTATGTGTATTACAATGTGTGTTTTAGATCTTTTGAAGTAGTTGACAGTCTTTAAGATAAGAATTTTTTTTAGGTATCTGTATGTTCTTCTAGGGCAGCTCTTAGGAAGTTCTTCTTCTTCTTCTTCAAGTTCCATCTCCGCGGCGGAAGACATGCAGAAATGTGTGCATTTAAAAATTGCCCTTCTATTGTTAGAAAGTTTAAATATATTATTTAAATATATAATTTATTAAGATTATAAGAAAACTCCACATACTATAACCTATTCGTCGGGAAAAATGATAATAGACGAACATGAAATTAGAACAACCTGGTGTAATTATATACCTAAGTGAACTGTATAATGATGATAGACCCGAAGAACCGGAGACTTTAGTTGAAGGTGAAGGACCAGAAATACTAAAATCAGAAATACTGCATGCTATAAAGTTAGCAAAGAACAAGAAAGCCGGTGGCTCTGATAACATACCGACAGAGATGTTAATAAAGCTTATAAATGAGGAGAACATTGGAATACTGGTCAAGCTTTTCAATGATGTTTATTCGACTGGTGATATCCCTGAAGATTGATTAAAGTGCGAATTCATAACACTACCAAAAAAACAACGTCCGAAAAACTGTAGCGATTATAGAATGATAAGCTTTATGAGCCACACTTTGAAAATATGTCTACGCATCATCCACAGTAGAATCAGAGATAAATGTGAAGAAGATCAGGATGAAACACAATTTGGCTTCAGAAATGGACTGGGAACTCGGGACGCTCTCTTTGCACTAAATGTATTACTGCAGAAATGTCGAGATCAAAGGAAAGACGTCTTTGCTGTATTTATTGACTATGAAAAGGCCTTTGATCGAGTACGGCATCACAAATTAATTACAATATTAAAAGATAAAGGAGTTGATAGTCAAGACATACGATTCATAGAAAAGTTATACTGGCGTCAAACAGCGACAGCTTGCATAAACGGAAAATCAACAGAAATATGTAAAATACAAAGAGGTGTCAGACAGGGTTGTATACTATCCCCACTGTTATTTAATTTATATTCAGATAGAATATTTAAAGAAGAGCTGCATAATTTGGAATGGGACGTGAAAGTTAATGGAATTCTGATAAATACAATCAGATATGCAGACGATACAGTTATTTTAAGTGATGACATGAATGGATTACAATGCCTTTTAAATGCCATTGATAAAGTGGGAAGAGGGTATGGCCTAAACATAAACTGTTCAATAACAAAACACATGGTGTTTAGCCGTTTAGCACATCAAGATGCACGATTATATATTGATGGTTATATGATTTAAAGAGTGTCCAGTTTTAAATATCTTGGTTGCCATATTACTGAACAACTAGATCTAGATCAAGAGATAAAATGTAGAATCGAGATAGCCCGCACAACATTTTTAAAAATGAGGTCATTCTTCTGCAATGATAACTTGCAACTTCAACTTCGAAAGCGCATGGTTAAATGTTACATTTGGTCAGTCCTCTTATACGGTGTCGAAGCATGGACATTAAAAATAGCCACCACTAATCTTCTGGAGGCCTTTGAAATGTGGCTGCACAGACGTATACTAAAAATCCCATGGACGGCTATGCTGACAAATGTGGCAGTCCTTGAGAGAGCAAATGCTCTCGCGAGCTGCTTGATAACATCAAATGTAGAAAGATGGCCTATTTTGGACACGTAGTAAGGGGAGACCGATATAATATTCTGCAACTTATTATGATGGGTAAAATCGAAGGACGCAGAGGAATTGGTAGAAAGCAGGCCTCTTGGTTCGAAAGACGAAGAATATCCTGGCTTAAGAACTTAAGGGAATGGTTTGAATGCAGTAGTGCAGAACTTTTTAGAGCGGCAGTCAACAGAGTCCGCATAGCCATGATGATTTCCAACCTTCGATAGAAGATGGAACTTAAAGAAGAAGAAGGCCTCTTGGTTGAAGAATATCAGGGAGTGGACAGGAATAAAGAAAGCTGAGCAACTATTTAGAATAGCTCGAGACAGAGATAGTTTCGCCATGTTAATCGCCAACGTCAAGCGGACTTGATAGGGCACGTTAAGAAGAAGAGATATAATTTATTATAACTTTAGCATTTTTTCTTATTTGGCTCCCTGTATGTCCTAGTTACATATATGTAACAGGTAACAACTTTTTTTGCCTAATTTTTGTTTTGAAAATAAGCTTAGAAACTCGCCTACAGGACTCTTCTTCTTCTTCTTAACATGCCATACACCAAAGTGCGTAGGCGACTATGTCATTACTAGAATTCTGTTCTTGGCGGAGTGACACAGCTCACCTGTATTGTGTATTCCTGTCCATTCTTTAATATTCCTTAACCAGGATAATTGTTTTGCGGCCGGCTCCTCTCCTACCTTCGATCTTCCCTTGTAGGATTAACTGTGGTATTTCATACTTTGCTCCTCTCTATATGTGCCCAAGGTAACCAATCTTGCGTTTTTTAATTAATTCAAAGAGTTCTCTTTCCACACCGGCTCTATTAAGGACGTCATCGTTTCGAACTCTATCCACCCAAGGTATGCGCATCATTCTTCTCAATGACCACATTTCAAACGCTTCAAGTTTGTTGATAGATGTTTTTTTCAAAGTCCACGTTTCCATGCCAGAACAGGACTCATACAGGACTCATACGAACAATAATTTACCATAAAATATATGATTTTCCAAAAATATAATAATTTTGGATATTATTTAAATAAGGGTTCTTATTTTTAAACATGATACTCTAAATAACTTTTTTAATGTACACTTATTTTCCTATATAGCTTCTAATTTAATTTTTTAAACCTACATCATATCTAGCGCTATCTCTTTCAAAATATATTCTAGCAGAAATATAGACATTCACCCCCTTTTACAAATAATCTGAGGCTTCCGCAAGTTAAGAATTCCTTTCAGAACTCAACCCGCTCTCGTCTCATATCAGTAGCTCTAAAAGCCACTTCCGTAAGGCTGAAACTCCGCCGTCGATTTCTAATTCAAGTTCATATCAGATTCTTCAGGCAGATTCTTAGTAGAGATGGAAGTAACTGTTACAGAATTTTACAGAACATGGCTTAATGTACCTATCTAATTATTAAAATATGGCAAAATCCTTCGAATCCTATAATTAACACAAAATTGTACAATTAAATACAGATAATAAAATATAATGTGCCAAAATAAATAAAACAAATAATAATATCATTTTTAATTTATTACCAAGAATATTTTCGTGTAAGAGCTATGAAAAACGAGGCCTCCTGAGTGAAACAACTTTGCAGTCAGTAAAGCAGTTTAAATTGCTTTTTCACACTGAATGGCACGACTCGTAAAATGCCGTGTCACAGTCTTTAGCTTTGCTTAATAAATGATTACATCAACCTATTTTTATTACAATCCCATGTCCATTAATTACTTTTCATCATGTGTTTCTTATAGACATCTCACAACTGAAAAACCCTTAACAACAAAAAGAAATAAGTATCAAGCTTGTGGAAGAAATAAAAACAATCAAAAGGTTGGTACAGACAGACATTGAAGTGATATGGACTGCTCTAAAAACAAAAATAACAAAGATACAAGAAGAAGATGTTGGGTTCATAAAACACAACAAAAAACAAAAATGGATAACTCAAGAGATTATGGGCCTTATGCACTTAGTAACTATAAAACAAGCCCAATGGAATACAAGAGAATCAATAAAATCATTAGAAAAAAGTGCAGGGAGGCGAAAGAAAACTGGATGTCAACAACTTCAGGAAAAATAAGACACACTTTAATATTCATAAAAAAGTAAAAGAAATAACAGATAGACACAAAAAGAGACAAGCAACAATATTAAAAAATAATAATAACGAAATAATTATGGGTACAGAACACAAACTAGACAGATGAAAAGAATACATACAAACTCTTTTTGACGACGATAGACCTTGTTCTCTACCATCCACAGATAATCGAATAAATGAAAAAGGCCCAGAAATAACCAAAGAAAAAGTGATTCACGCAGTAAAATCACAGAAAGATGGAAAAGCCACCGGTCCAGACAATATCAATGTCGAAATACTAAAACTAATTGCAGATAATGAAAGTAAAAGCCTAAACTTAATAACAGCACTATTCAATAAGATATATGACACAGGTAAAATACCAACAGACTGACTAAAATCAACATTTGTAGCATTACCAAAAAATAGAATTCACAATGCGATGATTATCGAATATTAAGCTTGATGTCTCATGTCCTTAAAACTTTTTTTAGAATTATCCATACACGAATTTACAAGAAGTGTGAGTTCCAGGTGAGTGACCTCAATTCGGATTTCGAAACGAATTGGGAACACGAGAGGCTCTTTTTGCTTTAAATGTGTTAACGCAACGATGCAGAGACATGAATGTAGATTTATATGCATGATATGCATGTTTTATTGACTACAGAAAAGCATTTGACTGCATTAACCATCAAAAGATAATCGAAATTCTGAGAACAACTGGAGTTGACAAACAAGACTTGCGAATTATCTTAGAATTATACTGCCACCACAAAGAAACAATTGAAATAAAGTACACAACATCCGAAGATATACAAATCTGATGAGGAGTGAGACAGGGTTGCGTCTTATCACCGCTACTGTTGTATTCGGAGTCTATATTCAGAGAAGCATTAGACTAGGTCAAAGGCGGAATTAAGATTAACATCAGATATGCTGATGATACTGTCTTAATAACAAGCAACGCACAAGAACTACAAAATATAATCAATGCAGTAGTTCACCACAGCGAAATGTTCGGTTTACATCTAAACGTTTTCAAAACTAAAACTTTAGTATTTTCAAAGACACCAATAAACACATGCCAAGGGTCAAATAAAAGAACAGGTAAATTCCATAAAATATTTGGGAGCAAATATCAGTAGTCAGTGTAATCCCAAAAAAAAGAAATACTATCAAGAACCGAACAAGCAAGAAAAACATTCATGAGCATGAAAACATTTTTTACAAGATTAGACCTTAGTCTGCAGCTTAGAATCCGAATGATTAGATGTTACGTTTTTTCTGTCCTACTGTATGGCTGTGAAAGTTGAATAATGGACTCTGAAATAGAAAAAAAATAGATGCCTTTGAGATGTATATATAATATACAGATGAATGTTGAGAATTCCATGGCTACAAAGAGTTACTAATGTTGAGGTACTTTGTCGAATGTGTAAACAAAAAGAATTACTAAGTTCTACGGTTTTTAGTAATTTGACAGTCCCACTTGTTTTCCTCTTTATTTTAAATTGTATGGCAATGTCCTACATATTACTTATGTAAGATATAAAATGAGGAAAATACTATTTAAAATTTTATAATTACAAAAAATGAATATTTTTTCAGTTGTTCAGAGTAATAATCTATTTGAAGTTTGTTTACATATACTTTTCTTAAATGGATTAACATTTTTTTGCTAAGTATTTGGAAACAAAATAAGCATATGACTTACCCTCTTTTTAATTGAACATAAGAATACAAGCTTACTTAAATGCAACGTTTATTTAAATACTAAAAACATTAAACATTAAATACCTATGCATACAAATCTAGCTAAAAGATACTTCAAACTTTTAATCGTCGTCAGTTGATGTTGATGAATCCGGGAGCACGTCAGCTAAGTCTATATCTCTGGGTAGATTTTTGGAAAAGTCATACAGTGATTCTGATATGTACAGCAGTAAGTCCATCAGGTGCTTTGTCTTTTCTATCGTTATAGGCACAGGCTTGTTTTATGCCTCCTTAAGTCGTAAATTTGTAACCGCTTCTCCCCGCTTTCCTAAATCTATGGTCTTGAGAGGTTCTTCTTTGTTAAAGGACAACTTGTATTGAAACTGTTTAGATTTTTCATACCGTAACCAACTAAACTGTCTTCAGTTTATCTTGTTATTCTGAGTATCAGTTTTTCGGTTAACTAGTACGAAATTAAATAAGTCACCAAAAATAAGAAACGCAAAGCGCTGCATTTCTGTAACTGAAAATTGATGTTTTCTCTTAACTTGCCAAATTAGTTAAGCCCAATCATGTGGATGTTCTATTTGACTACTAAATTTTTTCTTCTTTTTTTCTATTAAACTATGATCCGTATCGCACTCCATATGTGTATGGCTTGGTATTAAAAACTTATGGTCCATAATTTTGAAATTTGCAGAGCTTTGTAAAGCAGTTAAACAACCTGTTGTTATAAAACTGTTTTTATACTGGTCAGGACAGCAGTCAGAATACATTAGATGTTCAATAGTTTTTATTTTAGCATGATATTTTGTCAGAAATTTATCCTCTTTATTTTTATATCCTTGATCAGCTTGTAAATGGTGTTCGTTTAACTCTTCTTTAATTATATTATTTCATCCTCATTTTTGCACATATTAGTTTTCATTTTTAATTTGTCAAATGTACCGCATGTGTGTTTCTTAGGTTTCTTTATACTAATGTTCAAGCTGTAAAATATGTTTTTTACAATATATAAAATATATTTTACGATTATTAAATTTATCTGGGTATTTGTTCTAAACTTCATAAATAGCAGTGAGTGTGTACTATGAAGGTACCTAAATATTTCCTCGATGACTGCCTTGTTGTATAGTGACTTTTATGTAAGGGTATAGACTTTTATATAAGAAGAATTTTATAACTTAACATAAATAAAAGATTATTAAAAGAGTACACTGTTTGCCATTAATTCTACCATCAATGGTCAGTTTTTCTAGGCCCTCTGTTCTTTGCTCTTTTGTCCGATGTATACAGATTGAACGAAATAAATTCGGAACATACGAAATATTATGTATTTCGGCTCAATTTTGCTGTAGGTGGTTGGCCAACAAAAGGTTGTCAAATAATTATATTATAAAAATCCAATACTTCAGTGGGCTGCTGGATTCTGAAATCATAAAAATTGAAAGCTACACATAAATCTACGATTTTATTATGCTGTCAAACCACTTATCGCTTCCTTAGACAAGCCCTTCTTTGAGCGGTGTTGCCAACCTCATTTCTTTAGATATTTCTCAAATAAGGTGTTATCCATAAAATATTTACAAGAAAAAAACAAAATAACTACAAACCATTAAGTTTATTTTTGTTATTAGTCTGTTGTAGTAGATTGGTAAATACAATGAAAAATATAGGCAAATATCCGATTTATTTAAAGATACGAAGAAGATAAACTCTCAAAAAGATCCGCAAATCGGATTATTACACGGCGATTGGCAACATTGTTATGCAAACAACATTGTTGCGAGACAGATAGTTGAACGATATTTTATACAATGTCTAAACCCAGGTATGGATTTATTTTTGTCCAAGTTTTATATTGGTCCACTACTTCAAATGCAGTTCAAACAGACATATATTAAATTATATGATCCGTTTTAAATTCGTTCAATCTGTATGAGGTAGGATTGATTTGTTTTTGTTACTTGGTCAAATCACATTCTTCCCTGGTTTTCTAACAAGCCACTTCACCATAGTTCCACTAATATTCTGCTAATTGTTGTGTTGGTACCCATTTTTATACGATGATCTGAAACATAAAATCCAAAAACGAAGTTTTTTGATTGTTTCATAATTTGCTATAATGTATATATAAAGAAAAGATTTGAAATTGATATTTGAAATATTCTGACATAAATTACCACCGAATCACCAAAAAACCCATAACTTATTTATATATAATACATATTTTATTTATCATATTTTTATTTCATACTCATTACTAAAATTATATTTATAACATCGCTGTATAAATCAGAATTAAATTTATATTTTCTGTAATCAAAGAACTTATGCCTTCCAAAATCATTGTCATCGTTACACAAAGTACATCTCTACTTGATATTCTTCAGGCAGATTCTTATAGGGAGCCTCTGCAGAATATCGACTCAAGAGCAAGGAAGGGGCAGACCGGAAAAGGCGAGAGACAAGGATGAAGAGATTCGAAAGCTTCGGGGTATGACTAACCAAGATGGCGTCCGTCCGGGCACAGTCCCTTGGCATCGGCTTATACCTCGAAATAAGATTTGCCCGTACAGTTCTGGTCATTAATATACATGAGTAGAAGCGTTCTATTTTGATGCAAGGACGTAGTCGAAGGGGTGTCAAATACTTGAAGGTCCTTGAACTTAAACAAATATATCAGCTTTATTTTTGTGAATATTTTAGACGGGAATTACTCGTATTATTAGAATATATTTGTCCAAATTATTTTCAATCGTACTGTGTTAAATAGTGGTATATAATATTAGCAAATCGGTCAGAATGAAATAAAACTATTTTGTTTTTAAAAAATGAGGCAATTAGATCGAGCACAAGTTTAATAAAATCTTGCCCAAGTACTTTCGCTAGTATATAGCATCTTCAGGGGCATCTGAAATAAGCCAAAAAACGTTTTTTAGATGAAGGAACTTAATTAACTTCGATAAAAACTTTAAGATGAGGTCTCCCGCTTACAACCCACCAAGAAGAGATGTCTCACCAACAAATTAAAAAGAGAGCTGGATACTTTAATAGAAGGTATGACAAACAATGCTGATATTAAACAATATTTAAGAAATTCTTGCATTAGCTTACTTCAACAACAACAATGTAAGTACAAACGTAATTTTCATAGAAATCACCATTCCTTTAAAAAACAAAAGGATTTGCTAAAATCTATTAAACAAAAAATAGATAGAGATTCTCTAGTATTCAGCAAGGCTAATTAGGGAAATTGTGTTGTAATCTTAGGACAAATTCAATACATAGAGAAAGTAGAATCTTTCCTTTCAGATAATAATTTTGTAGTTTTGGAAAAAATCCACTTAACACCTTTATTAATAAAACAAAAGCAATGGTTAAATTGTTTAATGATATTATTTCTAAATAAAACAACAGAAAGTTAATTGTATGTAATCCTATAACACCTAGGTTATATGGACTTCCTAAAATTCATAAACACAATTGTCCCATAAGACCTGTTGTAAGTTTTTGCAACACTCCAGTTTCCATATTGTCAGAGTTTGTTTATAGCACAATTCAATCTATCACTAATTTTAAACCTAAGTTCTCCATTACAAATTCTTTAGATCTAATAGAACGTTTAAATAATATTAAAATAGAAGAGAGTTTTTATTTAGTTTCTTTTGATGTTTCCAATTTGTTTACTTCTGTACCAAGAGATGAAACATTACCTTTAGTACACAACCTTTTAAACAATTGCAACATACCGGCTAAAGACAAAGATGCTATCTCAACTATGCTCAAATTCTGTTTTGATCAAGACTTCTTCCAATTTAACCAAAAAATATACAAACAACCGACAGGTTTAGCAATGGAATCTCTATTATCACCTTTTCTAGCTGACATTTTTTTGACTTATTCTTCCTCAGTTTTCATGAATGCAAGATACTGTTCCAAATCCTTCAGTTACAACATAACGTCATTTCTGACTGTTTCTCGTCAACATGTTCTATCGACACCAAAAGTGGAATATTTTAAGCAAAGAAGTTCTCGAAAAAAAAAAGGAAAAACAGTCATTCTGACTTTATCGCCGCACTTGGAGTTGAAAAAGGCCAAGGAAGAAACAATAGCCTAGGTGGCCAAAAAAGTAAAGCGGGTAAAAAGAACAGTCAATTAAAACGGATTAGATAGCGAAGATGATGAATCAGTTTTCATTTGTGAATTATGTGCCAATTAAAAATCTGCAGTTGTTTGTTTTCAGTCCATTCAATTCAATTTTTAATAAAAACTTAAAAAATATATAAATTTATATATATATATATATATATATATATATATATATATATATATATATATATATATTGTTATGATATGTAAAAACGAGAAAAATATTGGTTTGTTTAAAATATTTCAAAATTCAAAAACATTAAATAATTCAGATAAGTAGGATAATACCCAACAAACATTTCGAAGAAGGAAAGCATTTAAAATTTTTGGATTACCTGTATTAAACAAAATGTACTATGCATAAATTATTTCCTTTGTTATACTATACTTGAGTGACCCGCATAATTTTAAGTGAAATCCAAAGGACAATTGAACCGGGTTTTCCAAATACATTAACGCAGTTATTAAAGACAATAGAAGAGATTAGAAAGAGGTTTTTGTTAGTTTTTAAGAATTGTAGAAAAATATTATTTGTAAATAAGTTTTAGGAAATTTTATAATTATATGTAAAAATTTGTTTGTTATCGGAATGAAAGAATGGGAAATTGTGACGAGTTTGATTGGCGGAGATTGAAAAAGGTGGGATTGGTATGTAGGAATGAAAGTTTAGCTAGATTTCGGAGTGAGAAAAGATAGGCAGTTGGTTTCCAAGGGTGCAAGGCGAACGGCCGTTGTTCTCGGGTAGTTTCCCAGAGGTAGGAAGCAGTAGCAGTGAAACTTTGTGAGTTTTCGTGTAGTTAGTGTATCTGACAGAAGCTGATCCAGTAAAATATTGTAAGTCATATTTTTCTACTTATATTCCAAGAGTCACTGTTCAGGCCAACGAGAGATTCAGTTTATCGTAAAGAAAAGATATTCCAAGAGTCATTTTTCACTCAGGCCAACGAGAGATTCAGTTTATTGAGAGAAGAAGAAGCTAGCATAATTTGAACGATTCGTGCATTTGAAGGAGATCATTAAGGACGAGATACTTGCAATAATTTATTGTAAGATTGCTGATTACTTAGGGAGCGGCCACGAGTAAATAGTATAGTCTACAAATAACAAGGATTTGGACCACTCACCATCAGAGAGAGATAGTTTTGTTTTTTGCAGTTTTTCTTTCATTGATAACACAATTTTTTTCACTTAATTTAGAAAGGATATAAATATTTTGATTAGGAGATTTAGAGTAATACTTGGATTTTGAGATTTCAACTAATATTGTTTGTGTACCATTAATTTTGATTGTTCACGTACGTAGAACAAAATTTTGAGAATTATTATATGAGATTTTGTTTACTGAAAACTTTTGAGTGTGAATTATTTCATTATTTTTATTTCAATATATAGTGTTAGATCATATGTGTTTTTTTTTATTATTCCGGTATTCTTTGGACCTTACCTTTCACATGTAATACCATAGATATTGAAGCACGAATTTAACCCTGAGATAAAAGAATTAAAAATTGTGATCATAATCATATCATCAAATATCACAATAATATATATATATATATATATATATATATATATATATATATATATATATATATATTATACCTCGGTGATATTATATCTCGGCGTACCTAACCAAAGTTTGTCTATGATTGAGAATCGACAAATAGAATTTAACAAAGGATCTACCAGATAGTAATAAGTGTCAAACAGTTGAGTGACATGTAAATTTGTGCTATTAGATTCGACTACTGGATTGTGCGGTATATTAATTCGAGGGGTTTAAGGTGTCGCAAAGGAATTTGAGGGGTCGCTTGTGTCATTCAGTTGGATAGTGCCTGCGGCCAACTAGCGGCTTATACGCCATCCGGGCAACCTCGCTTGCAAAACGGATCTCTACCTATCGCTGTGTGAACTCCGTTTATGGGGTTTTATATTGGGATAATTTATATAATAATTTGATTGGTCAATATGTTACTATGATGAAGTCAATTAGTATGGATATTTGTAGTACCATGATAAAAGTGCGCAGAGATATATGCATTTTAATGGACAAAAAAGCAAGACAATTAGGTTTTTGATATTTTTTGCAACTTTAATTAATATAAATGTCGAAAAAATCTAGAATTTATTTCAAAAATTAATATATTCACTAATTATTTAATGCGATTTTAAAGTTGTGTGGTTTGTATTGCATCCAAAAATGTAAAAATATATCCAAAAATTGGTTTTAAAAACTATTATAATTAAATATTAACTATTCACATTCAGATTCACAACGGACTACAGCTAGTAACTGTTACCAGCTGTAGTCCGTTTGAAGCGGTTTACTCTCCGGACACTGGAACTCATTCAAACCATGGGTATATGTTACCTGAAGCCAAATTTAACTTAATATCAAACATCACATATTTAAAACAACATTATGTACAATCTTTTGTAACTACATTTATTTTAAAGGGTTTTTACCCAAATATTTTGGTGGCTCAGGCATGTCAACCTAGTGTTTTTTTAAACCTGATGATGGAATTGTCATTCCGAAAACGTTCGTGTGTTTTGATGTAGCCCTTTTAAGGGTTTTTTAAATATACCAAATTACAAAGATTAACCTCTTTTTTTATTTAGAATAGGTAAATATATTAAGAACTCTGCCTGTATTGGTATGGGGTGAATTGAGTAGCTCTATAACCGATGCAGCCGGTCCCAAGCCCGGATAAAAGAGGAGGGATAGAGGAGTAACTTCTCTAAAAAAAACCAGGGTTTAACTGGCCCGGTTGATAACACCCTGCAAAGGCTCCTTATCTAGGATTACAGACGAAGGGTAGATGTTGTTCTGCTCTTATTCTGATTCACTGTTGTGATTTATTACTTTCTCAATGTCCTGTTCCTTTTTCTCTGATTCATCTTCGTATGTCACTGATTCAATATCACTTGTATCTAGTCCTACTTATTCTAAAAGTTTCTGCAAGTAAGCTTGCCCGATTTCGTAATCCTCCATTGCTAAAATCTAACAATATCTTAATTAGAATTAGATAAATGTACAAATATCTAGTTCGTAGTTCTCTGATAATAACCTGTTTAATACCAACATAAAAAAACAGTTTACCCGTATCCTATACTCTGTTTTTTAACCAGAAAGAGTAAACCAAAAAGACAGCTTCACACCCAAGAAAGTTACTAGAAAAGTCACCAAATACATCTTCTTTTTTTGTTGTATATCTCGGCCTTGCGGTAATCGAGCAATCAATATCGACCTTAACCTTACACGTCAATTCTAACTTAACTTTATGTTTGAATGCTGAATATATTTTTTAATTCACTTTCAATATATATTACAATTATTACAATAAAAAAGGACGTTTTTCACATTTGGTCCCATGTATATATATTTCAATATCGGGTGATCCAGTTTTATAGATCTTTTGAGTTGATGGTACTTAATTTAGAGAATATTTTGATCCAGAGAGTCAATAATGTTACAGATCCAAGTATGGTTTTTCTCAGAAATGTGTCTTTTAATTTGCAAATAAATCTTATACGCAACAAAGCTATGCAAATGCATATATCAAAAAGTTAGAGAGAGTTCAAAGATTTCTGAAATACTGTTCTTTTAAACTGCGTAGACCATATTCTTATTCTGGTGTGATTAATTTCTTGAATCTAGGTTTTTTTTCTTACCAGAAGAATTAACTTTGACTTTAATCACTATTTTTAAGCTTAATAATCCAATCTCCTGAATTGCTTCAGCCAGTTTGTTTTACATATTCCTTCCCATTCACTGCTTTAGAATTGACTTTTTCATGTTTCATATCACAGAATAAATTGTGGTTTAAATATAGATGTGGTCCTACTTTTCATGCATGGTAATTAGTTACCTCATTAGATAGATTTAAGTTATGTATCAATATCTTAAGGATCTATTTGAAGCACTAAAATGCAAAACAATAAATTTGTATAAATAAGTGTGTACTTGCAATTTCTTTAATGCTGGATTCTTGTTTAATTTTGACAGTGAGTTTGTCCCATTTGTTATCAATAAATAAAATTTACTAAAAAATACTGGATTTCTGCGAGATAATCAACTAATTCAATCTATTATGTTACATTCTAGTATAATTTTGCAGTTTTCTTGTGATGATCTACAACAGGAAGAACAAAACCAACTGTATCAATACAATCAAAGTAAAACACAACATTACTAATGTTCTTTTATTGTGATGAAAACAAAATGAAAATGCTTCTTAACAAGTATACACTAAATTTAAAAGATAGTTGCCGTTTTTCTTATGATAATTAGATATAAATATCATACATTTATAAATTTATAAACACTGTTAACTCTATTTATTATAAATATCAGCTAGACAAATATCACATTAAATACTATTATCGCATATCACCAAGTCCAAGTTATTACGAAAACAACTTAAAGAGTCAGAAATCGATTTATATAATATTCTGTGCATAATATATATTCGGAATGAATGTAAAAATAAAAATTAATTGTGAAATTAAATTGGTGAGATTAATGAACAACTACACCATTTTGAATTTCTTGATTTATTTTTTCAGCAAAAACTGAATCTATTTTAGATATTTGAGCAAGAAAGTTTTGTTTTTGGTCAGCAGCCCAATGTATAAACTATTCTTTGAATAATTTCCCCTAAAAAATAACTATGGTAAGACATTCATAATATAGACAATAAATCAATCATCCTATAAACAGTAAGATAAACAATCTATAGTTATGCTATGTAATATTTACTGCATTGAATCGGCATATGTAAAGTAAAAATATCCTTTTTTTCCTTTTCTTCCCTTTCCATGTTCTTATATCTGTTACCAAAATACTTGACAACATTCTAGTAGAGTATACAAATAAAAACTTAATATTTAATAGTAACAATAATATACCTGATTATAAAAATGAAATCTATAAAATATTTTAGTTAATTTTACTATATAATTGTAGCTAACCCATATTTACATACCGATATTTGTACTTACTTCAAATTGATTTGCTTCAAGAATTTATATAATAATGAACGACACATATTTTGGAAGATCTGAGCGGTTGTTAAACGTCCATGTTAATTTCACTTAAAATTTTACCTAAACTGAGTATTTCATTCCTGAAAAAGAAGCTGTGTACTATCTGTCGTATAGATGTTTTAACTCTTTCATCCTATGTTGCAAGAATATAAGGTCGACCTTCAATATTTTTAGGACATTTTACTGCTCCAGTCTGCTTATATTCTTTAATTGTTCTAAATTCTATTGTTGTAAATAGTTGAATTCGCAACACCTAAAATTAGCACATTACTTTAGTAAGTCTTGATTTTAATAACTATTATGTAAAACTAACCTGCTGCCTGTTTTATTTTTACTACCGTGGCTGTTATTTTTATTCCAGAATTATCAATTTTCATGTTTGTACATGTTTATAGTACATTATTTCGCATTTGATGATAAATGATTCAAATCTACTCGGCGTTTTTAAGGTGAAGAAGAATAATTACCACTAGTACTTGGCATTAAATCCATATTGTTATCTTAATAACACTAATATGTCGCTAAATAGTTCTGAAAAGAACTGTTTTTTATATAAATGCAAACGAAAAATCTAAAGATGTAAGAAATAACACAGAAAATACAAAAAATTGTCGATATAAATTTTGAATTTTAAAATTTTACAAATGTCATTAGTGTCAATATGTCATATAATTTAGTGGAGTAAACTTCCTGCGCTTCGACCAATTACAAACAAGCATTATGGCGCGGAAAATTTGAATTACTTCTCCTGGTTTAAAAACACACCATAGTTATTTGTTAGCAGTGTATATAAAACTCATAATGATAATCAATTCAGATAATTTTTAAGGGTAACGTAATATTGTAACTTGAAGAAACTTTAAATATACATTATCAGTTTTAAAGAGATTAAATGATTAAATACTGTATTGTATCAACTTAGATTTCTCTAGGACACAGTATTCCAAACTGAAATTATGATTTAATCAGGTAAGTGTTTAAATTATAGTCTGAGTTGCGAGTTTACATATCTACAGCAGCTGTATATATAAGGATTTCATCATATTTCAGTAAGCAAATGAACCGGGGCTACCCAACAGAGGACAATAATACCAAAAGTCATTTATAGTTAAGTTAAATTCCTGTTTAGCTCCCGAGGGACTCGAAGAAGTTCTAACATGGAGGTGAACAAGCCGAAGTAGTGTATGGAAATAGTTGAGATGAGTAATGGATATATTGGAATATAAAGGCTTAATTTCGCAAGAGGGTTATTGTGTAATAAAGCATTGTTCTCGAGAGGTAGCTATTACAATGCGATGATCTGTTATTACGTCCTTTAGTGTGGATATTTTCCGACTCTATTCCTCTTATAGATCATATTCGATCGTTCAGTTTATGGCATTGTAAGATTTAATTAAAAATCAATTGATTTTATTAAAAACTAAACAGTATATAAAATATTTAAATATTATTACATAGTGTGACCATCACATCAGAGGATGCTGTAATAAAGGGGCACTATACATATCTTTTCTACTATTTTAATTAATATTTCATTCATCAACAACTTGCAAAACAATTGATCTTTAGTTGGCATTTATTACACTCTCCACTTTTTTAAGCCCTTCTCTATATTCGGATTGCCGAATATAGGGCTCTCCTAATTCTCACCATTCAACACTGTTGTTTGTAAAACGTTTCCACATTGGCCCTGCAGTTCTTTTAATATTGTCGCTCCAGCGCATTTGCCAGGGATGCAGAGATGTCAACTGCGACGTATATGCATGTCTGGTTGATTATGAGAAAGCGTTTGATCGAGTACAGCAGGCCAAGATGATACTTTATTTTTACGTACAACAGGCCGTTAACGCCTAGGGCAATTTTTGTAAACATAATCCTAATATTAACTAATTACAATTATTTTAAACAAAACTTTAACTTAAATATGTATATACAACATTCTTAACTACTCTGAAGGACCTGGTGAACAATATTTCTCCATTCGCTTCTATTTTGTGCTTTTTTTCCAGTCCCTCACCTTCACGTGTTTAAGGTCTTCCTCCACTTTATTAATCCACCTCGTTCTGGGTCTACCTCTTCTTTTGAGGCCGATTAATTTTCTGGTTATTACTAGTTTGGGCGTTCTGTTTGCTTCCATTCTTTCCACATGTCCCAACCATCTGATTCTTTGTGACTTGACGAACTTGGAACGCCAAGATGATCATCATCATCATCATCATTGGCTTTTACAACTCTTCGTGAGTTTTTGCCGCGTTTACTATTGCCTTCCATTGATTCCGATCCTGTGCTATTATTTCCCATGGCCTTACTTCCATCTTCTCCAGGTCTTCCCTGACAGCGTCTTTCCACCTTTTTCTAGGCCTTCCTGTCGATCTTTTACCATCTGGTCTTTCCCAAAATACATTGCTAATCAGTCTGTCGTCATCACTCCGTACCACGTGGCCTGCCCATCTTAATCTATTGGCTTTTATGTATCCTACGATGTTGCCTTTCCCGAAGAGAGTCTCTATTTCATTGTTGTATCTGCTTCTCCATTCATTTGTCACGCTGTCCCTGCAAGGACCATATATAATTCGCAGGATTTTGCGTTCCCATACTAATAGCTTATTGATTTCTTTCTTTCTCAATGTCCATGTTTCACTTCCATATGTCACTGCTGGTCGTATTATGGTTTTGTACATTTGGATTTTGGCACGCCTTGAGAGAAGCTTTGACCTTATTAGATGTTGAATGGCAAAGAATGATTTATTCCCCGCCAGTATTCGTATTTCAACCTCCCGTTCTCCTGTGTTTTCACTGGTAATTGTTGCTCCTAGGTATTTGAATTCTTTGACCACCTCAAAATTATGATCGTTTTTGGTAATGTTTTGTCTTATTCGCTGTCGTTCCTTTTTTGATACGACCATGTATTTAGTTTTTTCTTCGTTTATTTTCAGGCCTACGCTTAGTGTTGCTTCCTCAAAGTTCGATACTATATCCTTAACTCCCAGTGTTGTCTGTGCTACTGCATCTACATCATCTGCAAATGCGAGAATAATCTTTGCTCCTCAGGCAGTTATGTCTGGTTTGACTCTGGTATATATTTTTCGCATTGCGTATTCCAATGCTAGGTTAAATAGTAATGGAGACAGCGGGTCTCCCTGTCAACGCCAAGATGATGCAAATACTAAAATAAGCAAGAATTAACAACCAAGATCTGAAAATAATTAGAAATCATTACTGGAATCAGACTGCAAATAAAAAAGCAATAACAAAGGAAGAGAATACAGAATGGGAAACAAAGAAATAAAAATACTCTGTTACGCAGACGACGCAATATTGTTAGCCAAGATGAAGATAGTCTGCAAAAGACTGCACAGATTTAATATAAGAGCAAAAAATTTAATATGACAATCTCAGAAAACTAAAACAATAGTAGTCAGCAAAGAACCAACCAGTCGTAAAATAGAAATTGATGGCATTAGTATTGAACAAGTAATGGAAATAAAATACCTGGGAATTACACTATCTAGCTATGGAGACCTGGACAAAGAAGTGAGAGATCAAATACAAAAAGAAATAGACATATAGGATGCCTTAATAACACTAATAATAAGCCAGTGTAAGACCAATAATGACATATGCCTCAGAAATGTGCTTTGCGTTGTGCCACAGTCACAACGCAAAGTAAACGGTAGAGTTGAGATTACTGATAATAATTACAGGAAACACGCTGAGAGATCAAAAGAGAAGTGAAGACATTGTGTGAAATGTAACATACAGTGTACAAATGAATGGACACAAAATAGAAAAAAAGAATGGAATAACCACATAAGCAGAATGGAGAAGACCCGTCAAAATAGCAATAGATAAGTCACCAATCGGCAGAAGAATATCGGACGACCGCGCAAAAGATGGAGTGACAACCTTCCATAGAGTTATTCATCATCATCATCATCAATTAGCCAATCGAGTCCACTGCTGGACATAGGCCTCCCTCAGTTCTTTGCAGTGTTCTCTACACTGGGCCGCTTGTAGCCAGTTTCTCGCTACACGTTTTATATCATCGGTCCATTTAGTCGGTGGTCGTCCTGGGCTTCTTTTATAGTTTCTGGGCCTCCATTCCATAATACGTCTTGTCCACCGTCCATCTTGTGTTCTGGCTAAGTGCCCTGCCCAGTTCCACTTAAGCGCCGTGGTTCTTTCGATGACGTCTTGAACTACTGATCTTTGCCTGATTTGTTGGTTTGTTATGTGGTCTCGAAGGCTCACGTTCCGCATTGCACGTTCCATGGCTCGTTGTGTAACTCTAAGTTTATTCGCAGATTTTTGCGTGAGTGTTAAAGTATCTGCTCCATAAGTTTGTACAGGCAAAACACATTGGTTATAAACCTTTCGCTTAAGACACATGGGAATTGAACTTTTTAGAATATGGCTTAATTTGCCAAATGCTGCTCATGTTAGGTCTATTCGCCTCTGTATTTCATGTGTTTGATTGTCTCTGTTTATTTTGATTTCGTGCCCCAGATATTTGTAAGTGTCTGTTTGTTGTATGGTATTATTGTCAATAGTTATATTTCCACTCATTACGAGATTTGTTATAAGCTTAGTTTTCTCAAAGTTTATCTTTAATCCTGCTCTTTCAGACAAACTTTTAAGCGAATGCATCATAGAAACTGTATCATGTAAGTTATCTGCGATTAATACAACATCATCTGCAAACCTTAGGTGATTTAATCTTTCTCGATCTATATTGATGCCCTTATCTTGCCATTGAGTGCTCATAAATATTGACTCTAGAGCTGCGGTGAACAATCTTGGTGAAATATTGTCTCCTTGTCTAACTCCTCGACCTAAGCTGAATTTTTCTGTGTCTTTGTGTAGTCGTATACTTGATGTAGCGCTCTCGTGGATGTTTTTGATTAGTGTCGTGTACCTGTAATCTATTCGGCTTTGATTTAGGGCTTCCAGTATTGTTTCAAACTCTACAGAATCAAAAGCCTTCTCATAATCGACAAATACAAGAACCAGTGGTATGTTGTACTCGATGCACTTTTCTATTAAGATCTTTATGATATGCAAATAGTCATTTGTGCCATATCCTGCCCTGAAGCCTGCCTGTTCTTTAGGCTGATAGAAATCAAGTTTAGGTGTTAGCCTCTTTGTTAAGATTTTCATAAATAGTTTGTACATATGTGTCAAGAGGCTGATGGATCTATAATTTTCTAATTTAGTAATATTGCCTTTTTTGTGTAACAAGACTATTACTGCATTTTTCAGTCTTTTGGAATCGTACCCGCATGTAAGCATTTATTAAATAGTTCGCTTACTGATTTTAATAAAATTTCTCCTCCTGCTTTTATTGCCTCGATATCGAGTCCATCATCACCAGGCGATTGATGGTTCTTCATTTCTTTTAAAGCTGCTCTTACTTCTGACACAGTAATGGGTAAAAGTATTTCCGATCCCTGATTTATGAGAGTCTTTACTCGTGTCAGGAAATTGTCTTGTGGTCTTTGACCGGTATAGAGGTCTTTATAAAACTCTCTGGTTATTTTCAGAATGTTTTGTTTATCTGTTGTTGCCTTTCCGTCTTAATCTCTCAGCTTGTATATTTCCTTTTTACTTTGTGTGAGTTTTCTTTTCATTATCTTTAAACCTTTGTTCTCTTCTACTCTTTGAGTAACTACATTAGTATTATATCTTCTTACATCTTTTCTAATTTCCGCTGAAATTCTTTTATTTAGTTTTTTATATTTTTCTTTGTTTCCCATTTCGTTCTCGCTTAGGTTTCGTCGTATTTCCATAAGAGCTTTTGTATTTTTGCTAATCTTTTCACTTTTTGTGTCATTTTTCTTGCAAAATTTAAGTTGTGCGTTTCAAACCGAGTCTGTTATTAATTTATTGTGATCGTCGATACTTAGAGGTTTGGGATTATTACTCTGTAAAGTTTCGGCTATATTTTTTATGTATGCTTCTGGATGATTTGGTGAATTCCAAATTATGCGTTTGCAACTGTTTATCATCTTTGCTCTTTCTTTTTGTAGATTTATCGTTACTCTAGTTCTTACTGGTCTGTGGTCGCTTCCTACTGATAGTTTATTAAGTACAGTGACATCTTGAATAATTTGCTTTTTTTCTGTTATTATATAATCATATTCGCTCTTAGTTCTTCTGTCTGGACTAGCCCACGTCCATTTTCTATTCTGTTTCTTCTTAAAAAAGGTGTTCATTGCATACAGTTTGTGTTGCAGTAGAAAATTGCTAAGCATTTCGCCTCTTTCATTTCTTACTACTATTCGAAAAGTTTCGATTGCCACTTCTTGTTCGTCCTTTTTCCTTCCGAGTTTCCCGTTAAAATCTCCCATTATCAGATTGTAATGAGTCGGTTCCTGTTTTTTGCTCTTTCGATTTCCTCATAGAAGACTTCGACAATTTCATCTTCGTTATCGCTGGTGGGGGCGTATACCTGGATTAATTTCAGATTGTATCTCTTATTTAATCTTAGATTTATATACATAACTCTTGGGGAAATTCAGTATGTGCTCTGTATATTTTTCTGTGATTTTTTGTGTACTAATAAACCTATTCCTCCAGTTGTCGATTCCGTTTCCCCTTTATAGTGGAATATGTTTCCTGATTTTAGTTTGACCTGATCTTCACCTCTATAATAGAGTTATTAATCCGCCAATAAACAAGCAGAATTGCTTATAGAGAGGAAGAAGAAGAAGAAGAAGAAGAAGAGGATCTCTATGAAGCCGTGATTTAAAACTTTCATATTGGTGTATATTTAAAAACAATTTTTGTGACAATAAAAAACTGTTCAGTAAAATAATAAACAAGATAAAATGGCTATTTTGTTCCGTATTTACAATATATTGTTTGAACAAAAATAAATTGAAGGTTCAAGAAAATACTTAAAACTAAAATCATTTCGACCATCAAGTGATTCAATTAATAAATGAGAGCATCGAAGCGCTGACAGAAGACGAATGCAATTAGATTTTAGTGTTGAAATGGAATAGAAATGTACCTACTCGAACCAATCATTACAATTCCATTAGCTCTGCTAACTACATCAAACGCGTAATTCACAAAAGTACCGCAAACACTTCAGTAATTAGAATAGGAAGTCGCTCGAAAATCACCTTTAAGAAACAAATCAATTACTGCAGTCCGAACTGAATGGATCGAAGAAATTCATTACGGAGGAGGAATACTGGCTTAATTAGTAAAATCAGTGTCGTACTGATGAGATGTTAGGTTAAATGGATGGTACCAGAAAATGGTGCAAATGTTAACATTTTGGCCTATCTTCTCTAGTGAGTGATACATTTTAATAACCTACAAATAAATTAGTTTTCCATATTTATTTCTACATTTCATTACTCGATTTATGTCGTTTTATGAATTATAGGTGACTCTTTTTGGCCAGACTTTCCTTAATGATCTTGTTTGTTATTCTCTTATAATTTTAAGATTATTTACTGTTTTCCCTTTCCTTAATGATCTTGTTTTTTATTATTTTATAATTTTAGGATTATTTACTATTTTCCCTTTTATATCTACGATCTTATACTTTTAACGAACTACTCCTTCCATGAACTTGACACTCAACAATTCCTAATTGGAATGATTATCACTGTACGCATTTCAGCTTTAGTCTTCTATCTAGAGATTATTTAAAGGAAAAATTTGACATTCTTACTGGAGTGAAACACGGATACGTGGTTTTTTCTTTTCTTTTGATGTAGTTATATACTACGTTCTCTCAATCTAAAAGACTATAGACTCTCCAAACTATAGACTCGTATATAAGAAGCACACTTCTTCTTCTTAGTCGTTAACCTGATGCAGGTATCGTGATATCATGAAGCTATTAGCTAAATTTCCCAATGTTTCTCCACGTTTTTCTATCTTCTGCCATTCTAGCACATTCTGACAATGGAGCGCCAATGGTAGCAACAATATGGTCCGTGTATCGTGTGGGAGATCTACCTCTATTTCTTTTGCCTTCTACTTTTCCCTGAATGGTAAGTTTTTCAAGACCATTTCTTCTAAGCACATGTCCAAAATAGCTTATTATTTGTTCTGATATTTGTGTTCTTAGTCTTTTCTTTATGTTTAGCTGGTCTAGTATGGATTCATTTGTTCTTCGGGCCACCCATGGTATTCTCAGCATTCGTCTCCAGCAGTACATCTCAAATACATCTAAGTATGTGCTTTTTGTCTTTCTCACTAAGGGTCCAGCATTCCGATGCATAAGTAAAAACTGGAAAAACTAGACTTCTTATCAGTCTCATTTTTGTATCGGTAGTTTTTTCATGGCTTTTCCAAATTTTTGTTAATTTTGCCATATCGCCTTTTGCGATTGGTGACCGTCGCTTTATTTCTTCAGTACAGCCTCCTTTGTTGGTTATTAATGAGCCCAGATACACAAATGTATCTACAACAGCGATATTGTTTATCATGACCAGATGATTTTGATTGTTGTTAGCTCTGTCAGTTATCATGATTCTAGTTTTATCTCTGTTTATTTTAAGGCCCATCGTTAAGCTTACGTCTTCTATCGAATACGAATATATAGTGATTGTGTCCGGTCCTCAGGCCATTTATCTGTCTCCCACACTCTTTGACAAATTTGATGTATTATATCCACTCCAATGTCATCTAGGGCCCAAATCATTTCAATAGGTATATTATCTGGACCGGCAGCTTTCTGACTTTTTTGCCTCATAATTTCTGCTTCAACTTCACTTTTGAGTACTTCAGGTTCCGTCGCAAAACTGGCATCTTCTTGTTGTGATGGGGCATCTGTCCTTTCCCCCATCATCAGTCGTCCACAGTATTCTTTCCATCTGTGTAAAATATCTTTTTTAGAAGTCAGTAGAGTAGTGTCAGTAGAGTAGAGAAGTGCCAAGAGGCACACAATGGACGTTAAAAACACGCCTAAATAATCTAGAATACGCTGATGATCATTGCCACCAATGAAGAAGTACTGCGAAGAATGAACACAACTGCGGATTTGGTCAACATCGTGAAGGACCGTAAGCTGCAGTACTTGGGCCATATAATGAGAAATCAAGGCAGATACCAGCTACTTCAATCCCTTTTACAAGGTAAAGTTGAAGGAAAAAGGGCCCCAGGACGAAGAAGAATATCCTGGCTTGCTAACCTGAGAACATGGTATAGAAAGACCTGAACACAGCTATTTCGTAAAGTAACCAACAAAGTCATCATAGCCAGAATGATTGTCAACGTTCGGAACGGACAGGCACCCTAAGAAGAACGCTGATGATATCTTCTTGCTATACGGAATAGATATGTTGAGGTCTTTCTATACTATGCTCTCAGGTTAGCAAGCCAGGATACTCTTCTACGTTCTGGGACCTTTTCCTTCAATTTAACCTTGCAAAATGCATTGCAGTAACTCATATCTGCCTTGATTTCACATATGTCACAAGTAGTGCAGCTTACGATCAAAATTCACGATGTTGACCAAATCCACGGTTGTTTTCATCCTCCGTAGTACCTCTTCATTCGTGACTTTGTCTGTCAATGTATCTTCAGAGTCCTTCTGTATAACCATAGCTCAAAAGCATAAAGTTTTGATACAGTTACAGAAGAGATACAGAAACCCTGAGTACAGAGTACACACACTTGAACACAAAGCTCATAGTCAAGAATGCACTTTTTGCCTTTTCGATATTACATTTAATCTCTTAGGTATTGTCCCACGACTAATTAATTATAGTTCCCAAGTAGTTGTACTGTGAGACACGTTCAATTCTCATTTGGTTCATATACAGATTTACTCCAGTTATGTTTTCCTTGCTGATGATGATTAGCTTGGTTTTGCTGGTATTTGTATCCAGACCATATGTTCTGCCAGAAAAAAAGGGTTTAATAGGCAGTACTATAGACTAGCGCGAAGCTTAGCGGATCAATAACGTCTTCTAACAAATTTAAATAGGTTGTTCCGCAAGATTTTTTTTTTAATAACGTGATTACCTAAAATGTCAACCCATACTGGATAACAACTGGACAACATAATGGATGTTGGTTATTATTTATGATTTCACTAAATTCTTCACAAAATTGAAGCCGACGATCAGGATCATCTTCGTTTAATTGATGAAGTCATCGCATTTTATAAGTGTGAAATTAATGGGATTTTAAAATTCGATAAACGCTAGATGCAGATACACCAGATTCACGAGATAGGTGTCTGATAGACTGACGATGATCCATTTGTAAATAACCCAATTCCTCCACTTCAACTGCTTCATTTCGCACTTGGCGGTCTAGTTTGTGCCTTAACTTACTAGTTAAATGTTTAACGTATAGGTGACTTGCGTTTTTTTCTTACTGGTTCGTAACAAAGATCCTTGCCGTAGCCCTAGCATACTGAATATTTTCATAGTATAACTTAACTAATACTATTCTTTCTTCACTAGAATATCCCATTTTTGTAAGCCTTTACAAGAATATCTCTGATTAATCAATCGTTGAGAAATCTCAAATCAAAGGTACGCTAATACAGATAATTAGGATTCATTATCTTTAAAAAAATCATATGAAAAAGTGATATTTTTACAAAAGAAAACAAAATTATCTTCAACACAGTGGCGTGCTGATATCGATTTGCAGGTTGACTGAAATATTGTGTTGGAGGTTACTAAGAACATGTGATTGGTTAATGTTACTCGACCCCACTTGCTATTAAAAAAAACTGGGAATTGATGCAAGAAAGTAGGGGTTACATTTGACAGCATGAATTTTGTATGAAAATGTATACCCCTTCCAATATAAATTGACCTGTTTTCGTAAATTTTGAAGAAACTCTTGGTTTCTGTGTTGCTGGGTACGTCAAATTTTCGTTGAAACACAATATATTTTCAATCACTATTCAGCAGCAGTATTATATCGCATTATTTAATAAGATATTTGTTTACGATTCTTGTACAAAAATATATGAAACATATAAAAAATCAAAATAACAAATTATGATCAGTTTTGACATTTTGTATACCTAACAGCCACCTCGTTAAGTTCACAAATGAACTCTTCTGTTGATAGTGTATAATACATAATACACATACGCATAATACTCAAACAAATAATCAAAAATAATTCAAAAAATCAGAATTTATTATCATCCTAAGGACACTCAAAACGAGGAATATAAACAGATTAGAAGCTTTCGAAATGTGGCTCTATATATTTCGAAATATAGATGTCCTTAAAAGAATAAACCAAGAACGCCAACTTTTCGAAACCATCAAGAAAAGGAAAACGGCTTATCTAGGTCACATCATGCGAAATGAAAAATACCAGTTCCTCCAACTTATAACCGAGGGTAAAATTGAAGGCAAGAGAGGAATGGGACGCAAGAAAATGTCCTGGCTCCGAAACATAAGGCAATGGACAGGGATTAACGACATACAATATCTAATACATATTGCAAGAAATAGAGAATTAATGGAAAATGTGATCGGTAACATCCATTAGTGGATTTACATCTAAAGAAGAAGAAGGGTACAAACATCATCCCAAGTAAGAGGCCAAGTAAGTCACCCGTCAATTTTAAAAAATATAACCCGCTTAATTACCTTTTGGCTATATTTTCGTACATTTAAAATAATCTTTTTTGTCAATGATTCCCGGAAATCGAAACGTCAAATAACCGTTATAAATGTAATTTACATTACAATCCATTGTGACTTAATCCCATATAAAAATAATATTTATCTTAAAGAAAAGTTTCAGAACCTTTTTAAAATAGGAAACAATCACTCAATATATGAATTATCCAACTTAAACTGTCCCTGCAACTGAAAACTCAGAAAAGCTCTATCTATCACTGCTTATTGGAAATCAAAGCATGTTCGCCTAGAGAAATTTTAGATGTCTGAATATACAGAATCGATATCTAGTTACATGTTCCAATAGATGGTTATTATTTACGCTGGATCTGAAGCTGTTTTTGACAGTTTACCAAAATTTCTATACACTTCAACTCTAGAATATATACTGAATTGATAATTGCTTTTCATAAATCAATCAATCTTTATTAGAATAATATTCGTTTATTCTGCTTTATGGAAATTGCGTTATAACCAGTTCATATTTTTTTACGATGTTAATTACCTAAATTTATTCTAACCCCTACAAATGTTGAGGTTAAATCAAACGTCGATCAAAAACGTGCTTCGAGTATCTGGGACAAAATACAAGCAAGGCAAAATTGTATTAATGTAAAAAATTGTACAATAGATAAATAGTGTAAAAACTGTAACAGAACCTAATCCACACTTGTTAAGTATTGACGGCATTTTTTGACAAAATAATAAAACAAATTATTTCTGCTCACAGGGAATATAGTAAATTTGATATTTAGTAATAAACAAGTAGGTAAATCCAATTACTAGTTATTAAGAATACAGTGAGCGGCAAAACTATGGAATAACTTTATTTTTTTTAAATATAGGACTTTACAGACAAATCCCGAAGTTGCTTTCTGGTCATATGAAGACCTCTATAGAATAGAATAGAGTTTATTTAGTCAATATACAAAAATGGTTTTATTTTTGACAAGTCTAAGCAATAGTGACAATTTTTACATACATACATATAAAACTTTGAGAATTTAAACATTACAAACAGATGTTTAATATTACCAATTTAAGAATCGGCAAACACACTAAATAAAAATATAAAAACATAAAATATCATCATAAGAGACAAATGCCTTGACTAAACTAGTACAATTGTGTAAAAGCTGTATAACTCAACAGATATAGCTGCAACGCTCAAGGTAACTTCATTGATAAAGAGATGAACCAACAGTCAGTTGTATGCAAGTGTCCGAAGCGTAAACATCCATATATTTAGCATTGAACGTCAAGTTTAGTTCGTTTGCTACGTTGACAGATTACTTCGTAATTCGTGAAATAGTTATTGTTTGTTGAATTTTCATATTAAAAACGAGAAGAAATGAGAGAATTTTTTATTAAAATGAATCGCGTAAGTGCCGTAAAAAACGGATTTTGAGTGCACAAACTCGTGAAATTATATCCTCGATTTTAAAATTTACGCAACAGGAAGAAGAAGGAAATGTTGTTGTTATTAAGTTATAGAAGAATATAATGTTCAATTGTTATAGGCTTATCCAGCTACAGAAACATCATTAAAGAGAGTCGTGAGGCTGAAAATGGAGACACACCCGGATTCTCCACACCTAATAAATGACAAAAATGTCCTCAAAAATACAGCTAGCTCCATGTGATCAAAGTATATTACGGAGTCAAATATATGATTTTTATCTTCTCGATAAACCCAATTAAAGTTCCCCCAATTAAAAAAATTTACTAAAAATTTGTAAATGGCTTATTCTCCCTTCACGTAGGGTACGAAGAACAAAAAAAGAATGAATTTTAAAGGGCCCTTGATTGCGAGATTCTCGAGATTCCTATAAACGAAAAGTATTTTATTGGAGGTTATTTGAATGAACATATTGGTACAGAAAGAACGGGAATAAAAAGAGTTTATAGTAAAGGTTTGAGGATAGGAATAAAGTAAAGTGGTGGAAGTTAAAGGATAAGGATTTGGCAATAGTCTTTAAGAGTAGAGTGATGGAAGATTTTGAGGAGAAAAATACTGTAGATGACTGGTGCAGAGCTAACAGTAAAGTTGTGGTATGAGTGGGAGAGGAAGTGCTAGGAAAAACATCTGGAAAGACCTTCTAAAGGCAAAGAAATCTGACAGTAGAACAATGAGGTGCAGCAGAAGGTTAGAGAGAAAAATAGGTTAGAAAGAGGTATGACAGGCCTAAAAGAGAGAAAGATAAGTATATATTATACAAGTTGGCAAGTTTTCTTAGAAGTAGCTACTACTAAGGTAATATGGCCTGCATAGCTGTATGATGAGTTAAAAACACCCGGGGGGATGAAAAGGACGAAGAACGGCAAAGCAGTAGGACTTGATGAAATACCTGTGGAGGTTTGAAAGGCAAAGGAAAGAGGAAGGGGTTGATATTTTGTGACAAAAGATGAGTAAGATATATGAGGAGGAAAGGATGCTCAATATATGGAGAGAGAGAGGGAGTGTGTATATTATTGTATAAAGGTAAAGGGAACATTTGGGACTATAAGAACTATAGAGGGATATAGGAGAGATATAGAGATAGAGACGAGAGACATCGATAGGAGAACAGTTTCGGTTTATGCCAGGAAGAAGGACAACGGATGCCTTGTTTGCATTAAGACAGTTGATAGAGAAATAAAACGAGAAGAAAAGAGATCTACATTTGATATTTATAGATCTTGAGAAGGCATACGACACAGTTCCTAGACAAGATCTATATAGATGTATAAGTTTCTGAGAAGTACGTAAGGCTAATCAAGGATGTGTATGAGGGACCGTACACTAAAGTAAGGACTGCTGTCAGATTGACCAAAAGATTTTCAGTGACGGTTATTTTGCATCAAGACTCTTCACTAAATCCCTACCTATGTAATCTTGTTATAGTTGTACTGAGAGAGAAAGTAAGGGGGGGGACTCCTGAGTCCATGCTCTTTGCTGACGATATCGTGTTACTAGAGGACAAAGAAATTTTAAAGAAGTTTCAGTGTTAGAGAGGGGCTATTGAAGAGGGAGGAGTTACGGTTAGCATGTCGAGAACAGAATATATGTGGTTGGAAGGAAGAGGAATGGTTGGGGACGTAGAATTGCTTAGAGAAGAGCTAGAATGAGAAAAATTTCAAAACCTTGGCTCATACTTAACGGAAAACGGGACACTAGAACATGAATTTTCTCGCAGGATTCAGGCTGGTTGGTTTAATTGGAAGCAAATGATAATGGTTTAATTGGAAGCAAATGATAATGGTTTAGTTGGAAGCAAATGATAATTTTGTGATCAAAAAGTCGGGAAAGGGCTTAAAGAAAAGATATACAAGAGTATGGTGAGACCTGCTTTAGTGTACGATGGTAAAGTATGGCATATAAAGAAGATCCATATTAGATTATTATTCAATAAAGTAATGTTGTTATTTATTTATTATTTATATTTTGTAGTGAATCGAGCCAATCTAGCGAATGAGAGTAGTGAATTGGTGTGAAGGATCGCTATTTCGTGATATTATTTCTGATATATTAAAATTCTTAAATAATGTTAGTCATATATTTACATCTCCCATTGTGCATGTGGAATTATTTTTAAAAAGAATCGAGGACGCCCTAGCTGGGTCAAGTTTGGTAAATACATACAGTAAACTTTAACAAAACATCTCAGTTTTGCATAGTTGCAAAGTAATCCAAACGTGAGCTTGCTTACACATACATATATTTATACATGTATTTCTCTTCTACTTCAATTGGGTACCATTTTAACTGTTTAATTACCATGTAAAAGCGTTAACGATTTGTGTTATAAATAAAGATGGAAGTACTGAGTTCCGTGACGGTAGTCTCAGCATTTTACTATAGAGAAAAAAGTAATACAACGCCAGTATAGAAGCTTCGCCTGAAAAAAACACTAATTTTAAATATCAAAAAGATATACAGCAATATTGTTTTAAAGACTATTGGAACAGGTGTTAATCACTAGACAAAATATTTCATAATTAAGAAAACTATCACCAAGAATTACATCAAGTAATAAATGATTATTTAACGATATTAACTTAAATTAATAAGTACATTAACGGAAAGGCTGTTTATGAAGAGGAAAATAAAACGAGACCACATAGGAAATAAAAATAAAGGTAACTAAACATATTACCTAAATATATTCTATGTTTACTCTTTAATATCATTTCAAAAAAGTTCATATAACTGAAGGACCAACTAAAAACCAAAAAACATAAAAATTAGAAAATCATAAATGAGACAACAAAAAGAGTCTTTTAGATTTTATAGTAAGATGCAGTATAAGAAAGAAGAAGTGCTGATACTAATTAAATAGATATAATATGAAAAACTTTTGGTAACATTTAAAACACCAATTGAGAGAATGAATACATATTTAGTAAATACTAATATTTGTACCTACACCACTGTAACAGAAAGATACTAAAAGAAAAGAAACGAAACCTGTTGCTAATAACACTCTTCAAATATAAAAAGTGCACTTTTTCTAACACCCTCTACACCCCGTAACGCCGTACACAAAAAGAGAAAATCGCAAGTCGTGAGAAGTAGAGCATGTACTTTTCGCCTCTCGTCTAGCCCTTCACGTCTAGACTACGACCTACTTTTTCACTTCTTTCCTACATTCCCCTTCTTATTTTCATTGAAACTTTAAAATATGCGCAATCGTAATAAATTGTATAAAAGCACGTGGTTTTGCTGTCGGAAAAATCCGAAAAAGATCGCTTGTGAATGAAATATCCGATACAACTTCAAAACTTCCTTCAAAATCTCGTAGTGGGGATGGGCTCCGCCTTCAGACCAATGAGCACACTTTCAACCCAATCGATTGAAGAAAATGTTCTCAGGATGTAAAAAGACGTTTTCATTTAAACTTAGTCCGTGCCGAGTGGGGGTAAGACAAAACAGCGAGGTCATTATTCACTTTGAACAGCTCGGATATTAGTTGCTGTGTGTACCCTAACCTCAATCTAACAAAAATTTCCGTCTTGGTCGTAAATTATACTGACAAGGGGCCGGGGTTGGGATGTAAGGGTATTTTGCCCGTTTTAGGATACATAACTAGTTTAGCTCCAGCCAATCAATAAGGATGCTAGGAATGTTCATTTTCTCGAAACTAGTAAATACACTTTGTTAACTTGCTGAAAATTATGGCTACTGATTCTATAGCTGTACAGTGTGGGTGTATTATCAACAGAATAGAAGTATTTTCGTTTTGAACAGATAACTTGTCTTGTAACTGTAATATTGTGTTATTAATAGTACATCACATTTAACTTTATAAGTAATATTGCATATATTTATAGATATTAAACGAAACGCTAATTTGAGCAGAAGCACCAAAGAGGCTTGATTACATTCTGAAGAATAGGAACAAGAATTTGTAATCAATATATTCTGGAATAAGTATAGCTGGATCTTTTGTTAAATCGAACTTTTATATTCTTTAAATAGAAAGATATTAACGATCATTCATTTGACAGACATTGAAATAAAATAAAAATTTGTTAAATCGATAATTATGCACTTCAGACTGTTGCGTTCTGCACATACGATGACCTCAATATATCAATTTGGGTCATCCTGAAGGGGGAGAGAAGATCTTCTGTTCAATCTAGAACTCGCTGGTTTCCCCCTTTCGAAATGGGTATGTATATTCAAATAAAAGAAGAGAAATGAAAGGCAGCGGACTGTATAAAACTCTATTTTAAAAAGCTGTAAAATTAAACATAAATATACATAACCAAATATACCATTATAATTAAAGAAGAATATACAAGCTTAAAATTACGCAATACGAAACGACATGCCAAAAGACAACCATAAACTAACCAAAACAAAAAATTCGATTCTATAAAAAACCACTGACAAAACAAAAGACAAAACCTACCATAGCCGTAAACATACTATACATAAAAAGATAAAAGCCAAATTAATAATCTTACAAAAAAATCAACCTAAATAAGGATATAATATTTTAACGTTGTAAAAAACAAATTAAGAATGCGGTGCATACAAATAATTAATAAGTACAAATATTAAAATAAAAGATACAAGAAATAAAATCGGTGTTAACAAAATACAAAAATAAGAATATAGTAAATAAACCGAAACAAATGCAAAATGTCCACTTGACAATGTTCAATCGCAATCGCGGCAATCGCAATCGCGACAAATGCGATGAAGTTCCAAACAAATATCAAATAAATATACCAGGTGCACGTACTTGATATATGCAGCACCAAATTCATATGGTGTATTGTTCCTTATCCCATGAAAAAGATAGCCCCACCGCTATCGCAAAATTATGTCTGCAGCGACACTTTAACTACCCAAGTTTGTGATGCACATTAGCGTCTTTCTTGGCCGATGCGGAATCAGGTACTCTTTGTCTTCACATACACATGTTCATCGTTTGAGAGATACTACTCGACTCCTTTTGTGTTTGAAATGCATCCCCTATCTTAGGTACCACACACATGTGGTGATATTTGGCAGATGGTTTCTTGAAAATGTATTTCTTAAAATAGCTGCATTATTTCGTATATCTGGTCATTATTTGGCTGCAAATCTGGTTTAAAATATACGAGGAGAATAGAAACTATTAAAAAGTCTGGTAGTACATTTACAAATGTTTATATACAGTTGCGAAACTGCAGCACAGACTTTAAAGAAAATCGTACAAAGTAACATGGTTTATAAAAAATTTCAGTTATTATAAGCCTACCTTTATTGCGTTTATAGATCTCTATCTTCTAAACTTTGTATACAGTTTGTGTGTATTCGTCAGAAATCATTGGGTGCTAACCCTAAGCATATTATCGGCGAAATTTTCTAACAGCCGGTATATATCCAATCTATTCTAGAAGCTGGTAAGCAAGCAAGCAAGGTAATTAAACCCAGCCTGTGAGACATGATCGGACCACAACCCAGTAGTAGCAAATATGAATACAAGTTTGAGAAAACCATTAATGAAAAGATCTAGACCACAAATATACATTTATAAACTAAGAGAACCAAATACATACCAAGAAACTCGAAATAAAATAAATCAGAGTATCCAAGAAATAAAACAACAAAATAAGGACACTACAGATATTGAAACAAAATGGAAGAATATAAAGAACACAATAGAGACTGTGGGACGGGAAACATTAACATCAACAAGAGCTGTCAAACAAGAATGGATGACACAAGATATTCTCGAAAAGATAGATGAAAGAAGAATACATAAAAACAAAGATAAAATTAAATATCAAGAAATGAATAAAAAAATAACACAAGCTAAGGAAACATAGATGTCTATTAAATGTCAAGAAATTAAGGAATGTGAGGCAGAGTATGACACTTTCAACACCCATAAGAAGGTTAAAGAAATGATTTCAGGAAATCGTAACAAACCAATCGGGATATTAACAAATGCAGATGGTACCACTATAACTGAAACGCAAGACAAATTACGTAGATAGAAGGAATACATTGAACACATATTTTATGACCAAAAAGTACAACAATTAGAAGTTGACGGAGAAACCACGGGACCAAAAATAATGAAAAAGGAAGTTATTTATGCCATAAAACACACAAAAGGTAAAAAAGCTCCAGGACCCATATACCAATTGAACTATTGAAGATAATTGATGAAGATAATATTGATGTCTTGGTAGACCTTTTTAACTTCATATTCAAGACGGGACACGTACCCAAAGAATGGCTTCTCTCAACTTTTGTAACGAATCCAAAAATCAGAAATGCTAAAGATTGCAACGACTATCGGACAATTGCATTAATGAGCCATACATTGAAAACTTTAATATTGTTCTGAAGCTATTTTCTTGTGGCATTGTAAATTAATTACTATTAAACTGGGAATAAGCCACAATTAAAGATAAAAATACGTTTATTGACGTTTCAATGTCCACTTCGGAAATCGTTCTCAAAATACAAACAGTAAATTAAACAAATTTTGTTTTTTGTTACATAGTGAAAAATTCTTCTAATAATTTAATTTTATCTGACTCATTTATATTGACAATTCAGACATACATTATGCATTTTAAAGTAGACGACTTTGGTCGTCGAATGGTAACAGCGGTAACAATCCCTCTACCAACGCGTCCAAAAACAGCCTTGACCGTTTTATACAGAAATGGAGCCATAAGCTCCCCTACTATTGAGACTATATTATAGATTAAATATTGTTTTTCTTTTAAACCAAAAATTGTAGTTTATTTTTTTTGCAATTTTGTAATTTACCTGAAAATTTACCTCAAGTTACTAATGAAATTTCTTTGTTTTTGGGCACAGTAGGGACTTGCTTATTTATAATAATAATAATAATAATAAAGTGCGTCGTCAGTGAATGCAGTGTCGGATTCCGTGATTTGTTAAATAAAAAGTGCTAGGTGTACGGAAATTGTTTTATGCACACTATTAGGACTACAATAAATTAATGGTGCGAATCAAGCATAGACCCTCAATTATATGTTTGCTCGTTTGCAGATAAGGTACAGCAGAAAAACTCATGGTTGCCTTATAACTAAGTCAATTCACCCTGTGGGTAAATATTGTAATTGTGTTATATAATGTCCTAAAGATATTAATGAAAGAGACAAACGCTGAATACCTTACAATATAACACAAGTTTTACTGTCTAATTTTAATTTTTTTTTAAAGATAAAAATACGTTTATTGACGTTTCAATTTCCACTTCGGAAATCGTTCTCAAAATACAAACAGTAAATTAAACAAATTTTGTTTTTTGTTACATAGTGAAAAATTCTTCTAATAATTTAATTTTATCTGACTCATTTATATTGACAATTCAGACATACATTATGCATTTTAAAGTAGACGACTTTAAAATGATATTGCCAATATTGTTGATTTTAATATTAAAATCTTATCTAACTATCTACAGGGCATTAATATTGTCAACAAATAATAAATAAGTCTTGTATTGTAACCTATACCAGCATTTACTTTGTAATGTTATATTGTACTTATTGTATTTTGTCTGTCTTCTCTCTAATGACTCTCAGTGGTTGATGCGGTTAATAGATAAAAAAGAATAGGATAATTGTTTTGAAACATTTAATGTACTATATAAACTTTTTTATTTAAACAAAAACATGAAAATATTTTAATTTTTAAGGGGTATTGCATTTTAATTTTTACGCAGTGCAAATATAAGCGATTGGTAAAAATCAAAAGATTTGCAGTATTTATTCATTCAAAAAATTCATTGAAGTAATAATCAATAACTTTCTTACTTTCCGTTATAAATTAAAGTGTATATTAGTAGTTAGAAACTACTCTACAACTTTTCTATTTGTATTTCTACAATATTTTATCTATAAGATATCTCTTAAAATCTTGCAGGAGGTCATATTTTTAATATGAAAATTATTTTCGAATATAAAAAAACTATCGGACAATGTTACAGCACAGAACAAGAATAAAATCAGCCTATATTTTGATTAATATCATGTCGTATTTAAAAATCAGTTTTGACAACATCTCGAAAATTTATCTAGTGAATAAATGTTCCGTCTCTTGCAGAATTCACAAATCCTTCTAATTATTTTACTGTTGAATACTTCATCAAGTCGTTCTAGTGTTTCTCAGCCGCCAAAGGACGTCGGCAGAATGTTTGATCCTTAGAAGAGGCCGTGTCCTTAGAGGGAAGCACGGCTAGCGCGGAGAAATCCTTGAGGCTGCTGCTCCTGTCTAAGTATTGATCGGCTCCGTCTTCGGTGTCCCTGCTCTCCTTTACTCCTTTCCTCCCCCTTTCCCATCAGCCGGTTGCTTAATTCGGATCCCTTTGCCTCATTTATACTCTTAGAGGCTCTGGTCAGGGACGCCCGCTCCGTAGGGGAATTTCTAACGCTAAAATTTTAATAGCAACTTGTAAAGTACTAATTTACATAAATATAAGAAAATACAAAACCTTTATCACTAATATCTTTTAAAAGATTTTATAACATATTAAATGTTTAAAACCAAATATTTTAAAGGTAAATAAAATATGATAACAAAGTGATTGGATAATACGGGAAGGTTTTAAATCAGAAAGAAGAACTACTGATTAAGATTAAATAAGTAGTGAGAATGACGCTTAGGAACACAATGAATAGGGTAACAATGGAAGGAAGCTTTTCAAGACAGTTCACAGTGAATAGAGGTTTAAAACAAGAGGATCTGCTTTCAACGAATTTATTCAACTTAGTATTAGAACAAATCGTAAAAATATCGAATATAAGCAAAAACGTGGATGATGTGGTGATACTAGCAAGAACAAAAAAACATTTAGAAAAAGTTTTCCAGAAATTTAAAGAAGAAACGAGAAGATACGGATTAATAATAAACCGAACAAACACGGTAAAAACAGAAAAAGATAGACAAAAGATTAATGAAAAAAAGCAGAGCGATAGGGTCACTAAATTTATTACTGAAAGCAAAAAATGTGTCAAGAACAGCTAAACTGTGAGTCCACAAGACAGTAATCAGACCCACAGTCATGTATGCCAGGGAAACGTGGATTACGAACCAGCAGGAAGAAAAGAAAGTAGAAATCTAGGAAAGAAAGGTGCTTAGAAAAATCTTCGAAGGAATAAACACGGCAGAGAATATTTGGAGAAGATGAACGAATTAAGAAATAATGAGGATGTATAAAAAAACAGCAATTACAGCAAAAATACAAGCCCAAATGGTTAAAGGGTTTGATCACATTATACGAATGCCAGAGAATCGAAATGTTAAAACAATACTAAGAAATGGAGAAAAAAGAAGATGACATAGAAAGAAGAAATGGTGGGAAGCAGTTAAACAAGACTTGTTAGAAATAGGCGTAACAAATTGGAGAGAGAAAGCAAGAAACTGAAAAAAATTAAGGGAAATAACCAATATAACGTAATATGACAACATCTGGTCTGCTCAATCTATCTCAGATATGTGCTTATTGAAGTCAAGCTAAATTTTCGCCAATTCTAGGCTGTTGTAGAAATTATCCTTGTATAAAACATGACCTTTTCCGAAATAATCCTTCGTCAACTCTTTGACAATATCCGCCGTTTTCAAGATAACTCTTCCGGTATATACAATAATATTTTATATATATCCATCGTGTGTAGTGAGTTCGTATAGTTTAATCCCATACTTGTGACGTTTACTAGCTATGTATTATCGAAAGATGAGACGACCACGCCACAAGATCATGGCCTCAACAATGGAGAGCTCTCTATTAGGTTTTAGACAATTTTGTATATTTTTTAGAACTGCGTCCAAAATAGTCCGAATCTTATAAAGACAGCCCTCAGTATTAACATCAGTAGGATCTACGAATCGTAGCATTTTGAAATCCCTAGAAATCTATCTCGGGCCATAGTTTTTCCAAAAACAGGGTGATAGTAAATTCTTTCCCTGTTCCAGTTTTTGGCAAGGGCGGGAAATTTTACGATGCCTCCTAAAACACACAAATCTAGGAATTTTTTGATTTCCTCATTAGAATTTTGTTTCTATACACTTGTTTTCGTTGAAGTGTTGTAGATGTGGATACAGTGGGTCGTCTATTAGTTTCACATACAATTGTGTTAATTATATCGTTGTCGAAAAACACATTAAAATAATCAATTTGTCTTGCATTGGTCGGAAGATTTACATTGATAGACGGTATTCCAGTAAAATATAATTCTGTTACATCTTCTTCTACTTCGACCCAACCATAATGTTCATCTAAAATGTAATTTGTAGATTTTTTCAACGTTATTTGTTGTCTTATTATGGCAAATATTTGGTTCATCTGTTAGATCAAACTGTTGTTCATCCCCATCATCAGAAAAATCGTCATTGGACTCACTAGAATTTTATGAAATACCGTCGAAACATTCTGCCTCTATTTTATTTGCTTCAATCTGTAATTCTTGTTTTATAAACGAGCGATTGTTAACACACTTTGAAAGTTTAGGTTTTCTCATACCACTTGGCTAAAATAAAAAGAAAACCATTAATAATGTACAAACTATTGAACCACTCTGTACACAGCTTTATTTTTCATCTAAATTTTATAATACTTTTAAGAACATTTAAAACATGTCAATATTATTTATTTGTCCAATAAACATTAAATTGTTTATAATGGGGCAATAAAAAAATCTTGTAACTAAATAAAATGAAGAAAACTTAAGAATGCTAAATTTAACTTCATTCATACAATCAACTACATTCAAAGTAAAATCATCTAGAAAAAAAAATAATAAAATAACCCAAAGTAGAATATTTAATATTTCTTATCCTGTAATATGTGTGTTATCCATATTTCATCAATAAAATTCACTAAAATCAACATATACCTAACCTTAAAATTATCACGTGCTCTAAATATTTCGATAATTGTTTAGGAACGAACTACCAGTATACTGGCAAAGATTACAATATTAAAGACTACATCACAGCCACCTTTACTTCCAAGCCATGAAGTAGAAATTTGGCAACAACGCGTGGTAGTCCGACTGTGGTTTGTTTTGGTCGTTTTGGTTTAACATTTCATATAGGAAGGCTTGTAAAGTTTGTTGAATTTATTGTTTTTTTAACTTTATTCGAATGTTTTATTTGTAAATTGTGTTTAAATCAATTAGAAAATATTAATATAAGTGAAATTTCATTAAATTTAGAACTTTTAGAAGATTCTTAACGACAATTTAAAAGGCAAGTATAAATATAACCTACAAAACAAACTGAAAATAATAATACTTTTGCTTCTTGTTACAAAATATGTAAACTAAAAACAACAATAACAATACTTTTGTTTTTTGTTACAGATGCTCTGGCATTGTTGTGTACCTGGTTGCAAAACCAATTATGCCAGTACTTTAAAAACGAAACAGGCAGAAAGTATGTTTTTGTTTCCCAAAGATCCCCAAAGAAGGTATACTGGGTTATGCTCTATTCATAGAAAAGGCTGTACAATTACCAAATCTTCCGTAGTATGTGCCAAACATTTTCATGAAGATGATATTCAGCGGACTGAACAATGAGAAGATAAAGATGGAAATGTACACATTGAAAAGTTAATATTTCCCAAATTAAAAGGCAATGCAGTTCCTAATATATTTCCTGAAGTACCATCATATGTAACTGTTCATCATACTAAAGAAAGAAGGAATCCCGAAGACAGAAGATACTTTTTGCATAAGAAGAGGGAACAAGAGATAACATAATTATGTCAATTAGACTTAGACAATAATATCCCATTGAAAAACTGGACAAGTAAAATTACAAGTGACTGTGTATATTTCTATGTATTAAACATTAATCGGTTGGGACACAAGTGTGATAATATTTGTATAATATGTAGTGTAATAGTTAGCAGTAATTTTAGTGTAATCGTCAATGTAGGTAAGAATAGATTAAGTGGTAATGATTTGAAATGGATTTTACAATATAGTAAATTAACAAGATGGTCACAATTAGAGAACTTACTTTCTCATTTAGATCTGCTTTTTAGATAAGTGATAACAAATTTGAGTATTACATTCAAAAATCTTTTGAGAATATAGGCTATTTTAAATCGATATACAAGTTATAAATGGTATGTTACATTCAACACATTTTTCATGTATACCTCTTTTAACTTGGTCTATATGACAACAAACCTATTCATATTTAAAATTGCTACTTTTGTATATCTAAGTATGAAAATTCAACAAAAGTTATAAGTAAATAGTAAAATATTTAATTTTCAATTAGATTAATTTAGAACCATATTTATATTGTGTCTGATTTCTTAGGATGAATTTTTTACTTAGCACAAATTTTATATCTTTTGTATTTTTAATAATCTTTTTAAATGTCATGTTAATGTATTGTGTTATTTATATGCTTAAGTACTTAATATTTAAAATTTCTAGAGATTCTTGACTGCATTTGATTGTAAGATTAACTGTTTGACACTGTATTTTAAGTGCAATAAATTTTACTCTAGTGATTATTTTATTGATAATATAACCTAAATAATAATAAAACTTTATATATATTTACTAGGTATATATAAGGTTTTATTAATTTAATTTCCCTAAAAATATTTCTGTAATGAATTGAAGTTTTCAAAATATCAGTTTCCTAAAATTCAAATTAGTTTAATATTCTGGTAGACCTTACAGCTGATTATCGGACTACCGACGTCATAGAATGCGGTGTTGCCTTTTTTACTTCATGGCTTGGAAGTAAAGGTGGCTGTGACTACATACATATACGGCGTCTACATCCCGTTCCTTTACTCCTGGTCTGTGTGAATGTATAAAGCATTGAAATTAGTAGAGCTGTATGCCAGTAAAGTGGTAGTCGGTGTATTACGGAAAACTCGAACTACCAGTATAGTAGTAGTCAGGTGCAAAAGTGTTAATACATTGATGTTATACTTAACTTAATAATTAAACATTGCCATGTTCCCAGCCATAGATAGGTCGTAGTCAACAGTATAAAACGTCTTTAACTCTTTTGTACCAGAATAAACTGTTCCCAACCATGAAAATATCTTCCAAGAGGAATATCGACCGCAAAAGTTCAAAATCCTAAAGTTATTGGTAGCAGGTAAAATCCATAAAAAATAACATTAAGGCAACTTAAAAGACCTTTATGAAAAACATAGGCATTCGTCCTGGACTTAACAGCGCTTTACAAGAGAAAAACAAAACTAATTATTACCACAAAAAGAATCTAAAAATAACACTTACAAAACGCTGCTGTTGAAACATACAGAGCTAAGATTCGAAAATAAGAAAATTCATCAATGTATATCAAAGAAAACCATAACCAAAGAAGATAAAAACAAAATATGGGAATAATACTTGGAGAAACTCTTCCACGACCTTAGAACAATAGAAGAACCTACAATTAAAGAAAATTCAGGACCCGAAATCCTACCAGAAGAAATACGGCAGCAGTCAGACAAATGAAGGATGGAAATTACCAGGACTTGATGAAATTCCTGCAGAACTGCTGAAGCTATTAGATGCAGAACAAATAAAAATAGTAACTGAAATATTTAATGAAATATACAACGCAGGAAAAATACCCGTAGAGTGGCTCAAATCGAAGTTCGTACCATTGCCCAAAAAACCAGAAGCAAAAATTTGTAAAGACTATAGGACCATAAGTCTAATGAGCCACCTGCTGAAAATGCTTTTACAAGTTATTCATAAAAGAATTTACCAGGAATGCGAGGAACAAACTGCGCCCAGAAATGTGGACATTGAAAGCTAAAACTCAAATCAAAACTTCAGATTTTTGAGCGATGATTATACAAAAGGATCTTGAAGATACCATGGACAGACAAAGTCACCAATAAAGAAGTACTACGAAGAATGAATACAACCACGAATTGGGTCAACATCGTGAAGGGCCGTAAGTTGCATTACTTATTACTTAAAATTAGAAATCAAGGAAGATATGAGGTACTCCAATGCATTTTGCAATGTATAATTAAAGGATAAAGGGCCCCGGGACGAGGAAAAATATCCTGACTTGCTAACCTGAAAGTATGGTATAGAAAGACCTCAACAGTGCTATTCCCTATAGCAACCAACAAAGCCATTATAGCCAGAATGGTCTCCAACGTTTGGAACGGGCATACAGCCTAAAAAGAAGAATCAACGAAAATTGGACGTGTCTACTGCTCCCATAAAAATGTAGTATCTATTTAAAAATAAATTCGAAAGATTTTTAAGAAATAAAATTGAATTTGACGACAAATAAAGTATGTTACATTAATTGAAACAATTTCTACCACCCCAGAAAACACCAAGTACCTTCTGCTTGATTACATATACCTACATACCAAAAATAGTCAAACAACTAAAAAGGGCCAAAAGAAAAAGCCCTTTCACAGTGGTGTATATAAAATTAAATGTGGCGACTGTCCAAAAACAAAAGTGAGACTTATGATATGCTAAACAATGTAAGAGATCTACTAGAAAAACACCAATGACTTATTAATTATTCTAAAACTATAAACGTCTTCAAAATTTCATAATAACCTCATTAGACATCCATCACTCTATTATTTCCTCAATAAAAAAATTATATTTAATGTTTTATTGTTTAATATTAGCTTATTTTTAATATTAGAGTCATTATTTTAATTTTAAAACTAAAAAATCTGATTATTTATTATATCTGTAAATTTATAATATGTAATTAGATTAGATTTATCCATCCGTCTTTTAAGATCTACTGCAACGTCCCTGTTTTCCTCAAGCGATTTCCATCCTTATCGTATCTGATAATGATTCTGAACAGCACGTCCGTTCGTCCATTTCATCCTCTGGTCCTTTTATGGGTCATCATGTAGTCGTATGTAGAGCCATTTACGACACAGCCATCTCCGCTTTGCAACGCTTCACGTATAATTGAATTCCTAAGAAAATTCCTCTCGAAAATGCTTATGGAATTGTCACGTAGATGGCACTATTACTAAATGAAATACAGCCGCTTTAAGAACTCTATTAACAAATAATGAAAATAATATTACTATCTTTAAGTAGATTATCTTAATTGAAATTTTTATAAATGTGTAATTTTAACAAAAGAGGTAATACTAGTCTAGTACAATATTATATATATTATGTTACGGTATGAGTAGATAATATGGTATTTAATTGTATACAATTACCAGAGTCGACCTTAAATGTAGGAAACATTCTTTAAAACCCTTTATTTTCTACTTTTACCTGTAATTGTACACATTTCCCAAAGGATCTTGGTAAAAGTAAGAAATTCAAATTATAACGATCGACACGCAAGCGCAACGCCTTTGTTTACCTCGTGTATAAGTCAGTCTTCAGTTAGCAGTGTTGATTGAGACATCAACCTTCTTACCTATGGAGACATCAAAAGTGTTTCTATCCTGATTTGGAATGTGCCTCGTGTTTTTAATTAACTATAATGTTGCCTACCTATCTTTGAAGTGTTTTCTTTATCAACATAACGTTTTGTGTTTTGTGTGGAACTGATTATTTATGATTTAACAATGGAAGAGAGTTACAAAAGTACTTGAAGTGATGAATAGTAAAAAGGAGAATACGGTTTTGCTTAAAGAAGAGAAGTACCAAAGTTTATTAAACAATGTATCTACATGTAAATCTATAACTAGTGGTAAAATACAAAAAGACTACAAGCGGTTAAAAAAGAATGAAAGTAGAAAAAGAAGAAAGAAGAAAGAAGGAAAGTATAAAAAAGTTCATTTGGAAGAACTATTTAAATTGATTGACGGAGCACATAAATCTATTGGGCATTTAGGTACAACACAATAATGTTGAAAGATTTACAACAGAAGTCAAGAACGTTACTGTAGAAATGACAACGATCTATTTGGATCTGTGTGAAACTTGTAAGAACAAATCTAAAGTCCCTAGAAAAGGTTTGGTAGTAAAACCTATTACCTATAGTAGTAATTGGATGACTGACAAAATATTATCAATCATGGACGACCGCAGATGATTTAAAAACAAGGACCCAACCAAACATCAGCTGATTAATCGATAAATACGAAAAGAGTGTCGCAAAACTAAAGAACAGTGGCTACTAGACAGGTGTGCAGAAGTGGAGGAATTGGAAGAAAAACATGACCACTTTAACATACATTAACTCGTTAAAGAAGTGACAGGTCATACAAAACCTTGCAGTTTTAACACGTACAGTGCCACCGTGGGATTGTATTTTTGCGTAACCCTGGGGCCAACTTTTTTTATTTGAAATTCTGAATATGTATGAGCTATTATACAGATTCATTGTCAATTTTTTGCTAAATTTGAAATTTTTTGCCAGATTTTGCCATTTTTATGTGACGGTCTACGTTGATCCCCCATGGCCCGAAAGCATGTGTTTGGCGTTATGGCCAGTGGGGGAGTGCACGCGTCCGTCGCTATTTTGTACTATAATTTCTACTTCTGTTCAATTCGGAAATCTGCTGTTTAAATTTGTTATCATCACAAAAAATTTGATAGTATTTTTAATACGTTTGTATTCAAATTTATTTGATACTTCCCTGTATTGTTTAAAAATTAAATGCAAAGAATGAGAAATTCCGGAAACTAACCATAATCATAATCATTCGGCATCGGCACGTATTGGTAACCATAAATCATTCACCCACTTTAAAAATTTTATGTATATATGGTAAATATTATGACCTAAATTAAATTCTGATCTGATGTGAGCCGCTTTTGGTCCCATAAAATTTGAATTATGGATGTTTGGAATAATATCTTATTATTTAACTTTTAAGTTCTAAGGATTGGGGGATTGCCATATCAGTATAACCATTGTATATGTCCTCATTGTATATTATAAGTTGAATATTGGATGTTAAATTTTACGTGTAATATTTCATAATAACTTTGTATAATTTAATAATAACTTAGGTAATAATTGTGTGTAATAATAAATAATTGAATAATACATTTCTTAAATCTTGTACTATATTTTTTTCCAATGTACTATAATAATCTCCCAGCTCGTGCTATAATAGCTTTCAATGGAGTTGGCAACATTGGTCGGCCGGCACTACTCGTCAGCCTTTCAGTTTGCTTGCACTTTGCAGTCAGTTAGTGTTGTTGATGTTGTGTTCAACTTAGAAATGGCGGATAGCTACGAAAAAGAACAAAATAAACTGAAAAAATTGTGGGAGGAGGTGCTTTCGGCTAGTGACGAAGACTTTTCTTCTGATGTGAGTGAATATGCGCCTTCAGACTCTGACATGTCCAGTTCAGAAGAGGATCCAGAGACACCTAGAAAAAAAATCAAGATTGTCCAATCTCCGGAGAAAACATTTGACTACACGTCCAAAGAAAATTTGCCAAGTACCTCTGCAAAAAGAGTGGTGTTTTCGACAGATCCACAGACATCTAAAAATTCAGTTCAGGTAACAGAAGCAGGCAATAATATTGACAATGTTATAGAGCATGTTATTCAACAGAATATTAATTACAATGATGAGACCCTGACAGATGAACTCACTGTTGAGCCTGCTGAAGTATTTTCATGGTCTGAAGTATCCGGTACGCACATGAAGAATTTTCAATTCACAGTGGGTAATCCTGGAATTCACGAGAACCTTTATGATTTTTATGAAAAAACTCCATACGATTTTTATAAATTAGTGGTTACCGATGAAATATTTGAGTTATTTGTTCGAGAGACAAATAGATATGCTGCACAAATAAAGGAGCAAACTACAAGACCAAGAGCACGTATTCAACGCTGGAATGACACGGATTGTTCGGAAATGGAAAAGTTTGTGGGGTGTATTTTGTGGATGGGCCTTGTTCAGTTGCCATCAATTTCATCCTATTGGTCTACAAATAAGTTATATCATAACTTCATAAAAACAGTAATGCCTAGGAATCGTTTTCAGTTGTTGCTAAAAAATTGGCATTTTGCAGATAATAATAATTTTCCTGATGGTGACAGACTATATAAAATAACACCCCTTTTAACGAAGCTGTTAGAGAATTTTCAATCTCCAATTGTTCCAGGAGAATTTATCTGTATTGATGAAACGCTCGTGCCTTTTAAAGGCAAACTTAAATTTAAACAGTACATCAGCAACAAAAGACACAAATTTGGAATCAAGCTCTTTAAGCTCTGTCTTGAAAACGGATATCTTTATGATGCTTCTATCTACTGTGGACAGGAAAGAGAACCAAATCAGGAGCAGTCGGTACCATCTAATGTTGTTTTGAAACTAACAGAAAATTTACTAAACCAAGGTCGCACTATCGTCGTGGACAACTATTACACCTCTGTTGAATTAGCATCGAAACTTCTGGAAAAAAATACATATATTTTGGGTACTCTACGAAGCAACAGAAAGAACAACTCAAAAAATGTTGTTCAGAAAAAACTAAGACGCGGCGAACATATTGCCGAGGAAAGCAACACAGGAATATTTATAGAGAAATGGAAAGACAAAAGAGACGTCCTTATGTTGACAACTAAATATGTTCCTGAAATGGTCACTCAGGCGAGAAGGTCTGGCGAAAAAACCAAGCCAAGAAGTATCATAGAGTATAACAAACACAAAGCCTATATCGACATATCCGACCAAATGAAAGCTTACAATTCTTCTTTGCGCCGTGGAGTAAAATGGTATAGAAAACTGGCTATCGAATTTATAGCTGGTTCCTGTATTGTAAACGCTTATGTGCTCCATCAACTCATAACTAATCACAAAATGTCTATTACAAAATTCCGAGAAGAAGTAATCAAAGGTCTTCTAAAATCTGCAGATTTACCAAATTTCGAGGACAACCAGAAACTAAGTCACAATCTTGACGATAGTCAGAAGAAGAGGTCTTGTAGTGGATGCTATGCCAAAATTTCAGAGGAATCAGGGCGTCAAGTTGCCAAAAATAAGACCCCCAAAACCAAGTTTAGATGCAACGTATGTCAAAAACACTTTTGCTTGCAATGTTTTTTTGATTTACATATTTCTGAATTAAAATAAATATTTTGTTGCTAAAATTTTGATCAGATTTATTTTTCCCTCATAATTTTTTTTTTTTATACTTACACAATGGCCAACTGATCTCCCATTTTGCTTAACATATCTACAAAAGATTTCCATATAGTTTACATTGAAATTTCGCATCAGTGTTATGCGATGGGGCCCTAAGTGATTTCTGGTCCGTCGGTTTACATTGATCCCCCACGGCCAGAAGAGATTAAAATGTTTAAGCAGAATGGGGGATCACGTTGATCCCCCATGGCACTTTAGGTGTTAATAGTATTGTGAAGGGCAATCAATTAATACTAATCCAAAGGATCTAGTTCAACATTAGAGAAATAACACACAGCAACTATACACAGACAACACTAGAAGAAACTCTGAAAGTGAATATAAAACTAAACCCTCCCCCAAAATATTGAAGTCAGAAGTTATAAGGGCAATCAAACAGAGCAAATGGCGAAAAGCACCAGTCCCAGACGACACATACATAGAGGTTCTAACAATGTTGAGTGAAGACAATATAGACGTCTTGGCAGATCTTTTTAATGACATTCATGGGTCCGGTCAAATACCACATGATTGGCTTCCATCAACCTTTATACCAATCCCAAAAAAGCCAAACGCTTATAGTAACGACCAATTCCGAATGATCAGCTTATTGAGCGAGGTCCTATAACTCTTCTTAAAGATAATTCACACAAGAATATACAACAGATGTGAAAAAGACATTAGCCCCACACAGTTCGGTTTAAGATAAGGATTTGGCACAAGAGAAGCACTTTATAGCTTAACCTACTTCAGAAATGCAGATGTGAGAGTAGGACTGGAATCTACACCATAATCTACACCAAAATCGAAAAAGGTGTAAGACAGGGTTGTGTTCTGTCATCCCTTCTTTTTAATCTTTACTCTGAAACCATTTTCGATAGAGCCTTAAGTGACACTGAAGACGGAATCAAAATCAACGGACAGACTGATGATAAAGTCATAATAGCTGATAGACAAGAAGCGCTACAACGACTAATAGATAAAATAAACACTGAAGGAGAACGACTGGGCATGAAGATTATTATAGACAAAACGAAGGTAATGGTGGTTAGTAAAACACGAAATATGCTATTAAATATAAGAATTAACAATAAGAACATCCAATCAGAGATCAGAGATTGGATGTTCTTATTGGATGCATATATATAAACAATGATTAACTCCACAAATGATTACATTCAGGAGATCAGAATAGAGAAGGTTAGAGCAAATTTCAACAAAATGAGAAGAGTGGTATGTACAAGGGATTTAAAATTGGATCTAAGAGTTAGGTTGGCAAGGTGCTATGTTTTTTTGACTTGGTTTTATGGAATGGAATCGGGACCTTAATTGCAACATCAATGAAAAAACTGAAATAATTCGAGCTGTGAGTATATAGAAGAATTCTAAAAATATCGTAGACAGAACACGTCACAAACAAAGAGATTATGAGAAGATAAAAAAATAAAAATTTTAAATACAATTAAAACAAAAAAATTAGAATATCTCGGATATATTACACGTAGAGAGAAATACACCTTGCCCCAACTGATTATGTAGGGAAAGATTCAAGGAAAGAGAAACATAGAGAGGCGTTGAATGTCATGGCTGCGCAACCTGAGAGAGTGGTACGGATGTACATCAAATGAACTTTTCACAGCAGCTGCCTCAAAAGTCCGAATAGCTATGATGATTGTCGACTTCTGCCACGGAAATGGCACTTAAAGAAGAATATATAGCAGTTGCACTAGAAATCCCATACATTAACCTTGTAGTTCTATATAACCCTCTGGATGTACGAAGTGTACATCCAGAGTATTTCCTGTCTTCTGAGCGTACTTCCATTTGTAGGTATGCCTGTTGTAAGTCAAACTTATGTATATCAGCCATGGTAGAAAATAGAGCTTCAATTGTAGGCAATGGGTATTCATCCTAGAAAAGAAGAAAGCCTTTTTACGATACAGAACACAACAAACACAACAGGCGTATAACCACTATAAATCATTCAAAAATGAAACGAATACTTTAGTTAGACAAATAAAAATGAAACACTGGCAGAGCTTCTCAAAACAGATTGAACACGACTTCTGCGGAACACAAAAAAAACTATGGAGAATGATCAGAAGACAAAGAAAAGAGATGAACGAACTAATAAAAACAAAATACATTTGGAAGGAAAACATGGGTAGACTACTTTCGATTCCTATTTGCTAAAGGTGACGATAATTATCCACCAACACCAGAGGTAACGACAAACGAAAAAATAAATATTGAGGAGGAAGAGGTTAAGTAGGCATTAAGGAAATTAATAAATAGAAAATCACCGGGAGGGGACGGAATACCCAAGTATGAAGGACCAGATCTGGGTAAAAACGGATATCTCAAAGTGAAGTTGATTTATAACGTATGCAGCACCAAAACAATATAACCGCCAGAAAATTAAACATGTTTAATTTCCCCAAAAAAAGACAAAATGCTTGGTTACAACAGTAAATTTACTAAGATATAAATTGGAGCTGGAAGGTCAGAGACTTAAACAAGTGATGGAGTTTAGATATCTGAGCATCACATTATCTAGCTACGGAAAGCTCGAAACTGAAGTGAAAGATTAAGTGAATAGAACAAACAGTGTCGCAGGTCGCCTAAATAAAACAATATAGAAAAATAAAAATATTGGGAAAGAAACGAAAGGCAGAATGTACAAAACAGTCGTCAGACCAATAATGTAGAGAAGAACTAAAAGAAATAATATAGAAGAAGAACTTTCAAGAAAGAAGCAGAAACACGACCTGGCACAGAGAGGACAAAAAGATTTTTAGAAACAGGATAAAAACACTTACATATAGTAGTAACGACGGCAAGACGATTCTCCAATAGGAAGACGATCAGTAGGAAGACCACGAAAACGATAGAACGACAACTTACTAGAGGCACATTAAAAAACAAACAATCATGTCTACATAAAAAGAAGAAGAAGAGAAGAAGAATGGTATTCATCTAGCACCAAATGCTTGTTAAGTCTATTTTTAAAATCTTTACAAAACCGTACTTGACCATTAATTTTAATAGTTGGTACTATAGGTGTAGCATATTCAGAACTATAAACTTTTTCTAAAATAAGGTTGGCGCCTTTTTAAGCCAGTCCGGCCCTATTTTACTATAATTAATGCATGCATTTTACCCAGAAGTTTATTTATAAGTGAATTTAAATCAAAAGCGGATACATAAATCTCAAAACGTTGTCATTTAAACTCATTTGCTCATGGAATAACTTTCAAGACTTAAAAATTCATTAAATATTTTTATGTAAATATTGAATAATTTTATCTAATTGAATCCCTGTCAGTAGTTTTTGGTAGTTAAACTTCTCTACATGTAACATTAAGTTTGGGGCCTCGTTCAAATGTTTAATTTACATCCCGGCTTCTGTAAAATAACATAACAGAGAAGTAACTTTATATAACTATCAAGTTTCTCTCCGAATTGGCATATAAAGGCGAAGTCGGCATTGTACCTAATGTTTTCGTAGTTTAGGGCTAACTACACCTATTGATTAATCTGGGAGTGAATTTGCTTATCAAGTTCCAAAGTTTAGATTTGTTTTAAGCTAGACAAATACGACAAATAAATAACTTATAGTTTCTAACTGGGTTGTAATCAATTAAACTTTGTAGCTGAAATAGAGGGTAAATAATATGAACAGTATTATCCAAGTAAATAAATATTTTATTATTTACTGTACGGTGCTTCGAAGAGTCTTTAATTATATCCTTAAGAGCTTAGCAAACGAAATAGTTATTATTGATTTAGTCTGTATTAATAATCTACCTCTCTATATATTCACGGAAACAAGTCTTGCATATTTTATTTGAAGAAAATGCCTAAAATCGGACAACTATTTTGTTTTTCAGTTTATGTGATTGAAAAACACCAAAAAAAATATTATAAAAGTACATACCATTTACTTTATAATATTGTAAATCATAAAAATATTCAACTGTCATTAATAATAATTAAAAATTAAAAGAAAAAAAGTATTTTTCAAAATCCAGCATTTGAGTTCGGAAAATAGTTGCTAAAAGTGAATCCCCTTAAAAATTATTAATAAAGTTGTACAAATAATTGGAAAAAAGTATTAAATAAGAGAAGACAAGATCTGCTTTCTAAATGTAAATATATTGCAACAATGTCTTATATAATAAGGTAAGGAAGCCAATTAAGGCCACGTTAAGGTTTAAATGTCTGTAATATTTTATACAGCAAAAATATGGGGAAAAAGTCTTGTATACGTATTGTCTAACATTTTAGCTATCGATAGAGCATCATAATATACTTAATATCTAAATAAATAAAGAAATATAAAATTTTAACATTAAATTATTGTTATTTTATTTAACATTAAATTAACAATAAATCTTGAATATTTGGCCTTATTTTGAACTGGTAACTTAATAACGCCAGTTTCATTTTTTAAAGAAATTTACGTGGATAATAAATTTTAAACCTAAGAATTAAAGAATAAATACAAAGTTAAAAAAAAAAAACACTTTTATTCATATTTAAAAAAAAAATTGTCAATATATTAAGTACATATATCGCACATTTACACACATCAAGGACATACAAATATATCCTTGTCGTCTGTTAATGTTAATGTTAATCCTTTACATTCCTCGTGGATATACTTATTACAACAAACACACAAGAAACAGTACCACGAATCTTTTTTAAAATTTGGTTTTGGTTTTGGTTTTGCTGAGCTATGAGATTGTGTGTGCACTAAATATACAGTGCTTTTCAGATAAAACTATCCACTTTAAATAACTTTTGAACCTCTAATTTTTTGGAAAAACGCAAAAACACGTCAATTAATATCTAAAGGGGGAGACATAATATTATATTAAAGGTTGCTGGAAAATGCACCCTCTCACCCCCTGTATCAACCCTTTATTTTTTTTTTAATTACTTCCCCCTTTTTTTATTTTATATTTGGATTTTCCTTTTTGTTCTGATTTCAAAAATGTATAATACCTTTGGCTTGAAGTGATTAGTTTATCAGATAGACAATTTTCCTGTTAACAAGACAGTATCTCCCTCACCTTAATTGACTCTAACAAAATAGGTTGTAGCATAATTTAAACTCTTTAAATATTTAACCGCACTATTTGTAGTACCTTTAAAAACCAAGAAACAAAAAAATTCACTTTTTATTCAAGCTTATCAAAGGTTTTCGATGTCATTTTTACATTTGTTTTAATCGGTTAATAGCGACAATTTGTTAGAACTTGTAAGTAACAGCTTATTTTGATACGTGTGCAATTTGATTGCTGAAATGGTGTACACTTTGCAAGAAAGAATCGAAATTGTAGGTTTATACTACAAAAATAATAATAACTTGTAAATAAAAAAGCAATCCAAGTAGCTGTTTTAGGGCAAGTTAACTTAGACTCTTAACAATCACAGTCACTGTCAACAATAAGCAGAGCAATCGGTGTTTCATCTTCTACAGCCTTCCGAGTCCTCCATAAATTTACGTTTTATCCATATAAAATTAAATTAGTACAAGAGTTAAATGAAGAAGATTTTGATCCTCGTCCCAAATGTTGCGAATTAATGATAAAATGCATCATTAACAATCCACAATTGTTAAACAATATTTTCTTCTCGGATGAATGCTCATTCTCATTAAACGGTTTGGTGAACAGATATAATTGCCGTTACTGGGCTAAGAGTGATCCACATATTGTACGCGAATTTCACACACAGCATCCTCAAAGGTTAAACGTATGGTGTGGTATCCTACGTGATCACATTATCGGACCCTTCTACATCACTGGAGAACAATAGTAGCAAATGATGATAACCTTTCCGATGATTTGGTTGTATTTCAACATGATGGAGCTTCTCCACACTTTGCTTTACCTGTGCGATAATTTTTAAACGAAACGTTTCCCGGTCCTTGGATAGGTAAAAGACGACAGATGATCGATTGGCCACCTAGGTCACCGGATTGAACACCAATAGACTTCTTCTTATGGGAGTATTTAAAAACAAAAATTATGCTACTCAACCAGAATATCTAGATGATTTACAACAAAGAATAGAGGATGAATGTCGACAATTAAATGCAGACGTGTAAAGCAATGTCAGAGAAGAATTTCAAAATAGATTGTACTATTGTATGGAAGTGAAAGGCAGTCATTTTGAACAATTATTGTAAACATTTTTAGTAGTGAAATATTTGTTCTAAATGTGTGTAGTAAAATTGTTAAAAAATAATTTTTTTTCAATCCAATTTTCTTGCTTTTGTATTTACTTTTCTCATAAACTAATCACTTCAAGTATCATGTATTATACATTTCTGAAATCAGTACAAAAGAAGAATCCAAATATAAAATAAAAAAAGGGGGAAGTAATTTAAAAAAAATAAAGGGTTGATACAGGGGGTGAGAGGGTGCATTTCCCAGCAACCTTAAATATGATATAATGTCTCCCCCTTCAAATATTAATTGACGTGTTTTTGCGTTTTTCCAAAAAATTAGAGGTTCAAAAGTTATTTAAGGTGGATAGTTTTATCTGAAAAGCACTGTATATATTTGGTAACTTCTTGTGCTTTCGCATTAATGGCCTGTCGACGTTTTTTTTTTGTTGATACTTTTAACTACGGTGTAATCAGCAAACCACTGGAACTAAAACTTGCATTTAGGTCTTCATATGGCTCTCTCTCTCTCTCTCTTTCTCCCTCTCTCTCTCTCTCTCTCTCTCTCTCTCACACACACACTTATTTTTGCAACTTTTGCACTACCTTTCTATTCCCTCTTTTGTCTTATTGCTCGATGTGTAAGACCCAGATGAGTCACTGTCTTCATCTGAGATGTAAGTTTGAAAAACTTTGGTCAGTCCTTTTGTTTGGTAATTTTTCTTTTCTCACTAGTCGAGAATGCTTTGCTTTTTTTCTTTTTGCCAGTTGTCTCAATTTCTGGTTCGGTTGTAGGATTTTCTTAAAAATCTTATGCTATTCTTTCAATATCTCGTTGTGTCAGACAACTAGGTGTAAAGGCAGCATCCGGAATAGCATTTGGATTGAATGGCCATATTCTAGTTGCTTCAAATCCAGAATACATATTTTTTGCGTCATTGCGTTTTTCCAAACCGGCGTAAATATTTGCCTAAACTTGCTCGGTTGATGGTACGTTCGATATTATGGTTCACCCAAAAATTTAACACCTCCTCATCCCAGTAAGATTCAAAACTCCTGAAGACTGCTTTATAGAACGGTTGAAGCTATGTGTGGTGTTCGACGGTAGACAAAACTGAGTTACATCTTTTTTTATTGCAGCTTCTACAATTCTAATGTTTAAATGAGATGAAGCGCTATCAAAAATTAAAACAGCTGGCCAGGATTTTTGAATCGGCAGAAGTAATCTAACCACTCTATAAATGCATCTGCTATCATGCTTTCTTTGTCATTATAATTTTTGTTTCTGCTGGAAAATTACAATACCATTCTGGTTAAAACTTTTTTGTTCCATAAATATTTGTTTTAAGATTTTTTCAATAAAAGTTTAGTTTTAAGGAAGATGTGTGTTTTTTGCATTCATATATTATTTTTTTTGTTGCAAAATCGGCAATGTCCAAGTGTTTGAAGCAAAACCAGAAATCTTTTAGGTTAATTTTGTGAATAACTAAAGCCAAAAAAATGCTGATTTTGCTTCTAAACCCTTCATTTACTGAAATCGTAATTAATGAGAATTTTTAATTTATTGTAATATCTGATTTAAGAAAAGCTTTATAAAGGTAAAACATGTTTTATTAATTCATTGCTAAATTGTTTTATCGTTTAGAAAACTATTCTTTTTCGGCTCCAACAATGTGCTCGATGTACAATATATTCGACAAATACTCTAGTGTCTTAAATGTCTGTTTGAGTTTAGAAATTAATTAATTACTTTTTCTTCCTTTATCCACTGAATTGCCATTGGCTAAATTTTTTAGTCTAAAAGCTTCTGCCGAAATATGCAATATTTCTAATTTTAACTTGGATAAAATAAAAGACAGCGTATTTTTTATATAATGCACTGTTTATAAAAGTTAAACCTCAAGAATTGTACATTGTTTACATGGAATTATATCTAGTAGCATACCATAACAGAGAAGAGACCACAAAAAGCCGACTGACAAGCACAGCTAAAGCAAGCCGAAGCTCTACTGACGGAGCAGAGATTCCGAATCTGTAAGCTCGCCAAAGTTCTTCGGGTGATGAGTTTAAGTACAAAGCGGTGAGTGGTCAGAGAGGGCGTTGGACAAACGGCGTCGGACGCCTTTGTGTCGCTCTCGGGTCATTAGGTACGCGCCAGTTTGGAACTGATGATGAGCATTCTTATACACTTCGTTTGTTCCATAGCCCACTAACTATGCATTCTACGATCCGACTGCTCTGCTTCTTTATACTCTTTTTAGTACATCATACGATCATCGACGGTAGCCGTGTCGTTGTTTCTTTTATCGTCAACGGATTTGCCGTGCGGAGAATTAATACCGACAACCAGGAAAATGCTATTTAAATTGGGTCGAGACGGGAGCGTATTGAGGGCCGCTTATTTGAGATGGCTCAAAATTAGGTGTTTAAGATAATGGGGCCAATTAGAGCATAAAAGGGAAAGATTAAACTACCACTCCCTTCAGTCTACGCCTTGGCAGTAATCGAATTTTTAATCGTAGGACAAATAATATTATTTATTGCGCCAACAATAAAAATAAGCGTTTTAATAAAATATTCTTGTTTTTTACTCTTTTGTAAAGTACGTTACAATTTTTAACTTGTAGCTGGGAGCTGTTGACATTTCTTTCAATAATTATATAATCAACAAAATTACCTTCTTACATAGGATTGTGTTAACAATCATATTACGAAAAATACTCTACAGGGTGTTTTTGTTTGTGAGTTTGAGCCTGGTTTTTTCGTGAATAGAGGTAACTATTGAATGGGTACAAGGCATTTTCATGAAATAAAAAACATAAGAGGAACACTATTTTATTTTAAGATATGAAGCAAACAGACAAGGTACAAAACGAAAAACCATGTGTTAATTGTTATACTATAATCTTTTATAATTGCTATAAATTTCAATCAGAAAAGTTAACCAAAATCAAAACTGTAGATATCACAGGCCAATGATGAAAGAACTGTTTTGATAAAATTACATCTGTCTTAAGTATTTTAGTGTGCTGAGTCCGAAAACCATATTAAAAATGCTGTATTACTTACCATTCTTTCACAATTTAACATTTAAAATTGCATAATTACATTTTATTTTGTTTAACGGGCAGAAAAATCTAATTACTTGGTTGGCAGCACTTTTAATAAATTGTACAACACTTTTTGTTCTTTTTCCTCTTTATTAACAGCTGTATAGTTCCTTTATTCTAATACACATAACTCCACTTTTCAGTGTTTGACTCATAAGCTTTTAAGTATCTGTCCAAATACATTTTGTTACTTTTGTGGTGATTTTATTAAAAAACATCAGAGAAACATTACTGACTTTGTCAAAAAGGTGTATTTTGCATATTTTGGTATGAAAATTGATGCATAAGACAAAGGTTGGGCTCCTCACAATATATAATATGTTTGTGTTGAGGGTTTAAGGAAGTGGTAGAAGAAAGAAAGAAAAGCTTCCAGATTTGCAGTCAGAATACCTATGGTATGGAGAGAGCAAAAATTCAAATGATTGTTATTTTAGTACTCTCGATGTTTCTGAATATAACTCCAAAAATACAAAAGTGATTGTTTATCCTAACCTCCAGTCTGCTATCCGTCCGGTAGAGCATGAACTTAACTGCCAGTTCCTGAGCCTCCTCTGCGAATTGATGACATTTTAAATACTCGTGAATCAGAATCTAATGAAAGTGGTCCAGGAAGTGCTGGTGAATTTCAATGTCTTTCAGAACATTTACAACCACAGTTGTTTACACAATCTGAGTTCAATGAGTTTTGAATAAGAGATTTGAGTTTAACAAAGGAAAAATCAAAAGAAAAGAATTTGTTATCGGCTGGTACATCTATTTACAAGTACAGGTACAGTGATCAGCAGTTTGCTCAGTTTTTTAGGCAGGAAGGGGATTTGGTCTACTGTTATGATATTGGTATGCCAATGATGAGGATGATTGGAGGCTTGTTATAGACTCTTTAAAAACAAGTTTAAAAGCTGTACTCTTACACAATGGGAACACTAAGTTTCACTTTCTGTTGCTCATTCAGTCCTTATGAAAGAGACATATAAAAATCTTGACACAATTCTACGAAAAATCAGCTACTCAGCTCACAATTAGGTGATTTTCGGAGATTTAACAGTTGTGTTTATGCTACTTGGTTAACAAAAGGGATCTACAAAGTTTCCATGTTTCATTTTTGAATGGGACAGTAGAGCAAAAAATAAACACTGGTCCACAAAACAATGGCCCATAAGAAAAATTTTAACACCTGGGCGAGAGGAAATGAAACAGTTTGTCAAGGCCCTGCCCAAAGATGGAGAATGTTTTAAGTACTTGAGTGAAAAATTTCAATGTTAGGTATATTGAACCAGATTCTGAGGTTCTTTAACCAAGATGTTTTTCTTCTTTCTGGACCTCGTTTTCCAAATATTTTTCCTTACAGGATGGCTTGAAGGAGAGCATATCTGGATTCATTTCGCATAATATGTCAAAAGAACTGTAAATTTCAAGATTTGATGGTGGTCAGTACCTCTCGGTTCTTATTCATTCTTCTGAGGACCTCCTCATCTATGACTCGGTCAGTCCACGGGATATTAAGCATTCTGCCGTTAATTGATATATCTGCATTGATGTCTTCTAGTGCCTCTTTAAACATCTGTCCTGAGCACATAGTAAAAAGTAGAGCGAATAGTACACATCCTTGTCGTACACCTATCCCTTTAGATTTTTGTTGGTCAACTAGTATTATGGCTTTCTGATATCGGTATAAATTCTTAATGAATAATTTATTTTCATGTTCCGTAATATGTTTGCAAGCCTTCTGTGTTTTTGTCCTCTCTGTAGAGATTTTTGATGCAAGATGTTCCAACTAATTACACAAAATGAAGCGTATTTCACGGAAGCCAAGCAAGCGCTTTTTCAAGAGAATTGTCAGAGCTCATAAAATGAACGATGCTTGGAAAGCTGCCTAGAATCACAAGGTTAAACTAAGTGAAACTGTTTCTGTTTTCGTAAGACGAATAGCACAGTTGCACAATTTACAAGGTTGGCAACAAAAATCAACCAGACAGAAGAAAGCGAAAAAATAGCAAAAAAAGCAGAGTACTGCACAGATGATGAGGAATTAGCCAAGGAGATAGAGTGGATTTAAGTAAAAGAAAAAAATTACACAAAATATGGATACGTCCCTTATACCACCAAGACTTGTCTTCAGAGAAATGACAGACAAGAAAATCAAGTTGCTACCCACCTTGTTAGTAAAAGGCATTAAACAATACGATCCATTATACAAATACCTTCAGTTAAAGAGAATTTATTTCACTACAAAAATTGTTAATAGTGTTTAATAAAAATTAATGCTTAAGAAGTTGAACAGTATATTAAGTTAACAAAAGCTTTACATGAGGAAAATTATGTCAATACCGCTCATATAAAAATAAGCAGGACAGGCCGTTTAAAGTTATAGTAAAAAAAAATACATTACTCTTATTCAGAGAAAGATATTTTTGCTGATCTACAAAACAGAGCTACCAAGTGATAAATGCCGTCAATAAACTTAAATGGCGAACAGCCATTAGACATATTCGTAATAACCTTTAAGCAAGATAAAGATGTCAATAAGATTTATGGGATTACGCACATCTTGGGATTAAGAATGGAAATACAGCAAGTTGAGTTCTAAATTAGGGCCACAATGTAAGAGATGTTTAAGCATATGGGCATTTTTGGAAATACTGTGCCAGAGAACCAATATGTGTTAAATGCACAAAAAAGCATTATCTAAAGATTCTAACAAACCAAAAAACGCAGAACCCAAATGCTTCCATTGTGACTCTCTGTTAGTAATCTTAAGATTTATGTAGGTATTTCATCCAGTCCCATGACTTAATCGTTTTTTATACGTTTTAGTGCCTTTTTTATTTCCTCTTTGGTAATCCATTTCTACCTCTTGGTTCTATTGTCTTTACTCTTTTATTACTTTGTTGCTTTTGTCCATTATGTTTCGAATACCTCTTTTTTTAATATGCTAGCTGTGTCTTAATTTTTCTGTATATGTTAAAGATGTCATGTTGTGTTTCTAAGTCCTTCTCTTTCTACATAGTTTTCTGATTCCTTTTTTCTTCGATTGTTTTATTTACGTTTTTGTATCGTTGTTTATTTTATTATTGTATTTCCTCGTTTACGATATCAATGACTCTTTTTTTAATTTCTTATATTATCTATTGTTTGCTTTTAGTGGATGTATCGTCCTTCAATTGTTGTTGTTGCCAGAAAATACACTGCCAAAAAACCATATAACGAAGAAATAAGTAAAATCCACAAGGAAAAAATTCCTGTAGCTGGCTGTATACCACGTATCACAAAAAAGAGGTTAGTCTTCGTAAATGGGTATATTTATTTAAAAAACCCTTAAAAGGGCATCAATAAAACAAACGTTTTCGGACCACACAGTCCATCATCAGGTTTTAAAATCGAAAAAATGCCTAAAAATAAGTATAAACCATTTAGTTAAAACAAACGTGATTATGAAATATACCCATTTACGAAGACTAACATCTTTTTTTTTTGAAGAAATAAGTCACCAAATATAAGCATTAATGGAAGGGAATCAAAAATTTAAAGTAACTAGAGCAAAGAACACCACAAACTTAGGGAGGTAAGCAAAAAAAAATCATAACTCTGTTCGGATGGAAAACCGAAAGCATAAAAGTAAACAAGTCTAAAAATCTACTAAAGATAACGAGAATCTCAAAGTTTTAAGGAGGAAATTAACAAATGGCAAAAAATTAAATTAAAGGATAAAGATAGGAACTATGATATTTACTATTTAACTAAGAATAAGCCACAATTAAAGATAAAAATACGATATTGACGTTTCAATTTCACTACGGAAATCGCTCTCAAAATACAAACAGTAAATTAAACAAATTTTTTTTGTTACATAGTGAAAAATTCTTCTAATAATTTAATTTTATCTGACTCATTTATATTGACAATTCAAACATACATTATGCATTTTAAAGTAGACGACTTTAAAATGATATTGCCAATATTGTTGAGTTGCGCTCCTGGGACGACTTTACTTATAAGATAGTTCATTCGATTACATGAAATCAACTTTAACTTGAGAATATCCTCCAGAAAAAAAAATTATATCACGTAATTCGTCTTTAAAAAGACAAACACATGACATGATGACAGTAAAATTCCCCTGTTGGTGATTCCATAGTAAATTATGAGGGAAAAAACAGGAAAAAACCTCATAATACTATCCCGACATGGTAAGTATTTGTTCGTGCATTTAGTTTACCTTCAATAAACACCAAAATTCTGATTTTATATGTTTCGTTATTTAAAAAACATAAATGATGTATTCTCTAATGTTACTGACTTACTAATACTGGTATTTTCTTATTAATAACTTCCTCTTTCAATATTGGTAACCAGATCCTACTACATTCTACCGAGGAATTTGCGACACAATTGGCCTCATTTAGCATAATTAGAGCCGGTTTTTTGATTTTTCTTTTTTTACCATCCGTTTCTTTTAGGACTATATTTGAATTATTTCATTGAACCCTATGTTCATTATCCCATGCGTGTTTACATATTTGAGATCTATCAAATTCTCTATTTTTAATATAAGATTGATGTTCACTTATTCTAACATTTAATGGCCTTGATGTTTTACCTAAATAAAACTGATCGCATTCACAAGGTATTTTATAAATGCAATTCTTTGTCCTTTCTTGTTCATTGTTAGGTTTGGTTTTGGACAAAATATTGTGTCGCAAATTCCTCGGTAGAATGTAGTAGGATCTGGTTACCAATATTGAAAGAGGAAGTTAGTAATAAGAAAATACCAGTATTAGTAAGTCAGTAACATATAGGGGATACATCATTTATGTTTTTTAAATAACGAAACATATAAAATCAGAATTTTGGTGTTTACTGAAGGTAAGCTAAATGCACGAACAAATACTTACCATGTCGGGATAGTATTATGAGGTTTTTTTTCCTGGTTTTTCCCTTATAATTTACTATGGAATCACTAACAGGAGAATTTTACTGTCATCATGTCATGTGTTTGTCTTTTTAAAGACGAATTACATGCTATGATTTTTTTTCTGACGTATATTCTCAGGTTAAAGTTGATTTCATGTAATCGAATGAACTATCTTATAAGTAAAGTCGTCCCAGGAGCGCAACTCAACAATATTGGCAATATCATTTTAAAGTCGTCTACTTTAAAATGCATAATGTATGTCTGAATTGTCAATATAAATGAGTCAGATAAAATTAAATTATTAGAAGAATTTTTTCACTATGTAACAAAAAACAAAATTTGTTTAATTTACTGTTTGTATTTTGAGAACGATTTCCGAATTGGAAATTGAAACGTCAATAAACGTATTTTTATCTTTAATTGTGGCTAATTCCCAGTTAAATAGTAAATAATTTAAAATGCCACAAGAAAATAGCTTCAGAACAATATAGGAACTATGATCACCAACAGAAAAGAATTATGAAGCGTAGTCGAAGAGTTTTATATAGAATTATACAGACGTCGACAAAACCATGATGAGCAAAGAAAGACAAAATTTAGAAAATTCAGAAAAAAGAGTAGGCAACCAAGTATCGGAAGATATGCCTGATATATCAACAGGCGAAATAAGGAATGCATTTGTTTTATTAAAACAGAATTCTTCTTTTTCTTAAGGTGCCTTCTCCATTACTGACGGTTGGCTATAACTACAGCAAATTGCTCTCTAGCTTCAGCTGTTCTTAGTATCGAATGTGTGTCCATACCTGTCCAGTCTCTTACATTCTTCAGCCAGGAGCATTTTCTTCTTCCTGGACCTCTTCTTCCTTCCACTTTTCCTTCCTTTATAAGTCGTAGGAAGTTGTATTATTCTTCTCTGTAAATATGTAAAACAGAATAAGGTAACTTAATAATTTACCGATAGTTGGAACCTGACGAATTTTAAAATGTTCTTGATAATAAATCATATGGAAACACGATATAATTTACTGTTACAAAAGTCTCTTTCAAATTATTATTGCCACATTGTAAATGGAAGCTTCTGATTATGGACTCAAAATGTTTAATTTTTGGTAGATACACCGGACAATACCGAAAATCTCTGAAAACGATGACGACGGACATAGTCGGGCGTAGAGCTGCTAATCGCCGTATAGCCAGATCTAATAGTATCACTATTGCCGTTGTTCTCATTGTTTTCAATACATAAATTCGGTGGCCGAATCCGCTTTCCACTCTATAATGTTGTTTTATGGATGTGGATGGCCACACCGCATATTAATTACCGACCACTATCGATCTTGCGATGGCATTCATTTACCACGTTCCCGCCATCGGCCGAGGATAGTTTTTACACTGATTTCAACAATTACAGTTGCTTTATTCGACTAAAAATGTGGTTGTTATTTCCATGTAACCAAATCTCATCGTTTTTTATTAATGGTCAATTCGGTTAACTCCGACTATTATATCAGTAAAGATTTGCTTTTTTTACTCTTTCAGTTACTTCTAGCAAACTTTTAAATTAACAGTATTTTAAAAAATATGTTCCACTTTATTCTACCTGTAACACTACCATTTAATACTTGAATGATGAATATACAAATGAATGAAAGACAAATGGAGAATATATTTGGAGACACTTTTTCAAGATCAATGAACGGATTACAGGCATACATTTTCAGAGAGGATGACGGGCCCGGACATACTTAAATCCGAGGTAGAAGTACCAATAAAACGGATGAAAAGCAGGAAAGCTGTAGGCCCTGATAATATCGAAGCTGAATTTTCAAAACGCTTGGAGGAAGAAGGAATAAATTGGATCACGGCTGTCTTCAATAAAGTATAAAATACAGGAAGCATCCCTGATAAATGGCTAGAATCAGAATTCATAGCGATACCTAAAAAGCAGGGGCTAAAAATTGCGAAGAATATCGAACAAATAGCCTAATGAGCCACATGTTGAACCTCTTCTTAGAGTCATCCATGGAAGAATTTATAAGAAGTGCGAGGAACAAATATCGGACAGACAGTTCGGCTTCATTAACGCAGTGAGTACCAGAGAGGCACTTTTCGGAGTACAGGTACTGATTCAAAGATGCAGGGACGTTAACTGCGAGGTATACGCGTGCTTGATCGACTATGAAAAGGCATTTGACAGAGTTCAGCGTCAAAAGATGATAAACATTTTAAAAGAGGCAGACCTAAATGACAAAGACTTCAGAATAATTTCAGAACTCTACTGGAATCAGACTGCATACATGAAAATTAACGGAGAAGAAACAGATCACATAAAAATATCGCCGTTGATATTTAATATGTACTCAGAGAAAATGTTTAACGAGGCTCTTTACGGAATAGACGTAGGCATCCTTCTAAATGGTGAAAGAGTAAACAATGTTAGATATGCCGACACCATGGTGATAGCAAATAGTTTAGAGGGACTTCAGAGGCTAATGGACAGAATAAACGAGTACAGTCAACAGTACGGACTAAACATTAATATCCACAAAACGAAACAAATGATAATCAGCAAGGAGAATATAAACGGGGTTCATCTATACATTAATGGGACGCAGATAGAGCGAGTAAAACAGTATTGCTACCTGGGAACTATTATAAACGAACAGTGAAGCAATGTAGAGGAAATGAAGTGTCGCATAGGAAAGGCAAGAACGGTTTTTAACAAAATGAGCGCCATCTTCAAAAGTCACAACATATCCCTTGATACGAAAATGAGACATTTGAGATGCTATGTTTTCTCTGTGTTGTTATACGGGGCGGAGGCATGGACGCTTACAGACACCACTATTAAAAAACTTGAAGCATTTGAGATGTGGCTTTATAGAAGAATGCTGAGAATATCACGGACAGCAAGGATCACGAACAAGGAAGTTCTAGGAAAAATGAAGAAGGAACCAGTGATTGTGTTTACGATCAAACGCATAAAATTGCAATATCTGGGACACGTTATGAGAAATCAGCACCGTTACTCCCTGCTACAGTCTATATTGTATAGTAAAGTCAAAGGTAAGCGTGGACCCGGTAGAAGGAGAATATCATGGCTGCGGAATTTAAGAACATGGTTTAAGAAAACCTCAACGGAGCTGTTTATAAAAATAAAAATTAAATTACCACTATATTTACACTGACAGATTAATAATTTTTAATCTGTCAAAATAACGTCTGCTAATTCGTTTCCATGGTAACTCGACCAACTGACTTACGAGGCTTATGTGATATTACACATTTTTTATAAAACTGAAGCGTAATTTTTTTTATTACGTGCTAGTCATTACGTGTCACTATCTGTTATGATGCATTTACTTAGCATCCAAATAGTAGGTAATATACAAAACCTTTTAAATGTTTTAAATTTGTAGTTTTTTTACATTATTAATAGTTATAATTTGTGATGTTTAAGTTACCGTTGGATAGGTAACATGGCGGCGTATGACTCTACATAAGTAAAATGGTCCTGAGACGAAGTGTCTACGAGGACCTGTTGATAACAACTCCATTACCTATCCAACGGTAACTTAAACATCACAAATTATAACTATTAATGATGTAAAACAACTACAAATTTAAAACATTTAAAGGGTTTTGACCCATATATTTTGGTGGCTACTAGCATGTACAACCGTTTGCACTGATGATGGATTTATAAATCCGAAAACGTTTTGCAATGTGTTTGTGGTAGCCCGTTTGGGGCATTTTTTATATACCTTTTATAAAGGATTTTAAACAATTTTTTGTGATATATGGTATACAGCCAGCTACAGGAACTTAGTTTCCTAGTGGAATTTTATATTTTAATAAAGTCGTTAGAATACAGTATTGAATTAGATCACATTACAGTACCGTAACAGAAAAATATTAAATGTTATTAAAATATGAAAAGTGCATACTTTCCCAAACAAGTAGGTTAAACAAGAAGGAGCTTAAACTGTCGTCTTCTCTAATTCCTCCTGGTGTTGGGATATTTTCAGTGAATAGATCTCCTGCTCTAAGTTTGGTTACATTGTTGTTATTAAGGTTATGGACTATCTTTGTTATGTTGGTCGGTGTTTTATTTTCTATTAATATATTTAGAATGTCTCCAAGGTGAACCCTGTCAAACGTCTTCGTTAGATTAATGAAGCAAATATACGCTGGCATGCCGAACTCCGATTGAATATATGGATTGTGATGCTTTTATGTTATTCCTCTGGTATTTCTGTGTCGTTAAGTTATTGTTAAATAGTTGTGACAGTTTCCTTGCAAGTTCAAGGCCTCCATATTTTAAGATTTCATTGTGTATTACATCTATTCCAGGTGATTTTCTGTTTTTTAGCTTCTTGATCTTTGCCTCTACCTCTTCGTCATTGATTGTAGCACTTATATCTGCTTGTTTAGCTTTTCAGCTGTATATGAGTGTAAACTCTCCGTATTTTGATGTTCCTTGTCCCTTCTTCTTTGTTTCGGAGATTGCGCAGCTGTCAATATTGTGTTTCTTCATTTCTGTTATGATCTCCTGGTCTCTTCCGTTCCACAACGTTATGTTCCAGCACGCGATTCGTGTGATGGGGTAATTCGTTTTTCCGTTGTCATAGAGCGTGTCGTCATCTGATAGTTCCGTCCTGTATCCGAGGCTGTATCTTCATTTCTGTGAGCCATTATGGATTCTTTACCGCAGGTAGGTGGCTAACCTCACCTCAGAGGCCCTCCGCCTTTATCCGGGCTTTTAACCGGCAGTGTCATCCGATGAGCTACTCAATCCACCCATCAGACAACTCAGGTGGAGTTGAAATAAATTGATATTCAAAAATTTTAGGTAAAACCCAATAATTTTCAGAATAATGCTGAATATGTTTTTTAGAAAATCTCCGTCGAAGTTTTATGATGTTATATGGGGTTTTATCTCACGTGCAATAAATAATTTGTGTAATCAATCATTTTCAAATGTACTATAAAAAAAATTAAAACCTTAGAATTATTTGAAATAGTCGAATATAAGTACATATATTATAATGCACCAATTTAAACATTACATTTTTATCTTTGTATTAACTTATCTCTTTCATAAAAGTTATTAACGAATTATATACGCAGCTGTAAAGATATGATATAGGTACAATTTATCGTCTTCAGTACAGAAAAGTAAAGCTGAATAGTTAAACAAGACCATAATGATATTTCTCCAGTAGATAGATATTTGTATTGTAGAACGTAATCTCAAACTATCGCACTTCAATCCTTTCGACTTATCGCTCACGCCTTCTTCATTCAAAATGATAGTTACACTTAAGATATTTAGAAAAACTTTGATAATTAATTTTTTTGTATTTTTACACATTCATCGCCATCTATCTTGGGGTAGCGAAACTAAAAATTTTAAAACTAGCCCTTATTCGTTTTTTCTCCGGGAGGGTCGCCAGCTACCACAAGAGTTAGAAAAAGGAAAGTAGGGGAAGTTGTGGGGTTGGCCTCTTTCTAAACTCCGCCCATAAAATGGCCTTCGTCAAGGATGATAATCACAAGGGATTCTGTACCGGGTGCTGTGTCCTCTTTAGAGAAAGAGGATGAAGTCGAACGAGCTGGCGGCTGGAGGCAATATTTCTGGTCCCGGATGATGCATGCAGTGGCGTTCCGGTAAGGGTCAAAGTTCAAGTGGATTTCCATAAAACTACTGACGTTTAACCATCCACTATTTTATTTATGTAGTAGATAAATAGTTAGGATCGGTTACAAAGTGAAATCGCCCACAGTTTTATTGTTGTGGGTGTAACAGTTTATTTTTAAAAATAATAAGAAGTTATCCAAAATAAATGATACACAGAAAAGCGGGAAAACTATATAAAATCTTTAGAAAAAAAGGATGATTAAAAATATGAAACAAGAAAATATGAAATCACAACGAATACATCCATTCTTGAGAGAAAATGATTTTAAGATGGACACTACAAAAGTTAGAACTATTGTAGCGTCTTTAAAAAAGCTTTAAAATATTAAACATGGTCACGTCAGGTACATGCAGAAATATTCAAATTAATGAACCAAGAAAACGTTCCTATGTTATCGAGATTGTTTAATAAGATCTTCTTCTCCGCGTGTTCTTTATTTCTATTTCTCTATTTTGCCTTTAAGGATCAGTTGTAAAATTTGATATCGACTTCGTCTATGAACACACATTTCCAATGCTTCAATTTGGTTCATGATCGATCCTTTTAGCGTCGACACTTCCGCACTATACAAAAGTACAGACCAAACATAGCACTTAACCATTCTTTGCCTTAGTTCTAAACTGAGATGCTTATTGCAAAGAAATGACTTCATTTTCATAAAAGTAGTTTTGGTCATTGCTATTCTACGTTTTATTTTTATGTCTGGATCTAGTTGGTCCGTTATCACAGTTCCCAAATATGTCATTTTGTGAACTTTCTCAACTTGGACTCTGTTCAATTGAAGCTTTGCATCGGGATGTGGGTCACGACTAAACACTAAAAATTTGGTTTTGTTTGAGTTTATTTTTAAACTTTAATAAACGAAACTGGAGACCAAAACAGTGAAATAAAAAGACGTATCGAAATTGACAGGGCCACCTTCATAAAGATGAGAAAATTCTTCTGCAACAGAAATATAAGCATCCCTCTACGATTAAGAATGCTGAGAGGCTATGTATTTAACACGCTATTATACGGTGTAGAGGCCTGGACTCTCAAACAGAACAACATGAAAAATATTGAAAGTTTCGAGATGTGGTGCTACCGTCGAATGCTGAAGATTAGTTGGGTTGAAAGAATAACAAACTGTGAAGTAATACGAAGAATAGGAAAAGACCCAGAGATTTTGTTAACGCTAAAGCGAAGAAAACTCGAATATTTTGGTCACCTGATGAGAGGACATAAATACGCATTACTTCAAAATATAATGCAGGGAAAAATAGAAGGAAAACGAAATCCAGGCCGTAGAAGAATGTCATGGTTGCGGAATTTGAGAGAGTGGTTTGGCTGCACCACTAATGAACTCTTTAGGTCAGCCTTAAACAAGGTCAGAATAGCCTTGATGATTTCCAATCTCCGATAGGAGTGGCACAAAAAGAAGAAGAAGAGTTTATTTTAATGACCATTTCCTCTCCTACCTCGTGAATACGATCAAGCAGAATTTGAAGACCTTTAATATTATCTGATAGAATTACTGTATCGTCTGCATATCCAATCACATTAAGTAGTGCCCAGTTGATTTTTTTTTTTGTACGGTTGCCTCTCAAGTGCCTTTTTAAATAACTGGTCCGATTAAATATTGAACAATGTTGGCGACAAAATGCAACCTTATCTGACTCCTTTTCATCGGTGTAGTTATCTCCAATTTTTACGATAGCAGTTTGATTCCAGTACAAATTTTTAATAACACTAATATCTTTGTCATCTATTCCGATATTTTTGAGTATTTGCATTAATTTTACATGCTGTACTTTATCGAATGCCTTTTCGAAGTCCACGAAATATGCAGATACATATTTTCTTTGGTCACGGCATTTTTGTAATAGGATGTTAAGCGCAAAAAGTGCCTCCCTGGTTCCTATAGCATTTCTAAAGCCTAATTGTGTATTTTAAAGATCTTCTTCGCATTTGCGTCTAATTCTGTTGTGAAGTATTCTGTGGCTCATTAGGCTAATTAATCGATATTCTGAGCATTTTCTCGCATTGTGTTTAATAAGATATGTATATAAATTCGGTAGGATTTCAAAAGTTAAAATCAATCTGTATTCCTGTCCTAACGACTTTTGACGATTACAAAAATGTTTTTTTCTTTTCTTCCAGTTTTCCTGCATTTTAAAAATTACTGCTCAATGGTGCACAATTAATATCTGGAACAACAAATGTGAAATATAAAATTCGGGAAGAGTTTTAAAAAGAAATGCCCTTACGTGATAGACGCACCAGATACAATTACGTACCAGAAAAATTGAAGATTCTTAAAAAGAAATAAAATGGCGAACATTAAAAAAAAATTCAGAAATTGACCTTTTTCGACTTTTTTCATTCGAACAATTTTGTTATTATACTTTTTTGGTCAAATGTGAATTAGAAAACAAAATATAGGTATCAACGTTTACTCAAATCTACCGATTAGATCTGAAGATTAAATGTCCGAGAGTTTTATAAACGTAGTTTTTCTCAAAACTTTAATCTCTAGATCCACTTGGTGGATTTTATTAAACGTTGATGCATTTTGTTTGTTTTGGTTTATGGTTTTGGTTTTTTATTGGTTCGATAAATTTTTTTCTATGTAATCACTATCCCCCGATACCTCATACGTCACTCTACCTTCGATGTTTGTTACGTGAGAGAAGAAGTTGTATTCTCTTTTACACCGTTCACATGTTTATATTGTTCTGAAGCTATTTTCTTGTGGCATTTTAAATTAATTACTATTTAACTGGGAATAAGCCACAATTAAATTTCCACTTTCGAAATCGTTCTCAAAATACAAACAGTAAACTAAACAAATTTTGTTTTTTGTTACATAGTGAAAAATACTTCTAATAATTTAATTTTATCTGACTCATTTATATTGACAATTCAGACATACATTATGCATTTTAAAGTAGACGATTTTAAAATGATATTGCCAATATTGTTGAGTTGCGCTCCTGGGACGACTTTACTTATACAATAGTTCATTCGAGTACATAAAATCAACTTTAACTTGAGAATATCCGTCAGTAAAAAAATGAAAAAATAAAAAAATTGATAATTGAACTAAGGCATATGTTTATAATTCTCTGACTCTCTGACGTGAGATAATTTTAAATGACAACATATGTCCAATAAGCTTATATGTATCTCCAAGATATTTACGTCTGCTTTTGTATACAATATAGTTGATGTTATATTCTTCGAAGAACTTCCTTGTTTCTGGTTCTGCTGCTTTTGAGTATTCTTCGATACACACCCACATTTCAAATGTCTCAGTTTTATTCATGGTATCGACGTTCAAAGTCCAAGTTTCACATATATACAAAAGTACAGATCCTACATAGCACCTTGCTTCAATTCAACATCTGATTGAGATGATTACCCTCATCTGATGAGGGATATAAATTTTGAGTAATCCAAGACCCAAGATATTTGAATAATTGTACTCTTTCCAGCGTTTGTTGATTTAATACCATTTCCTATTTCCTCACAAGGGTCGCAACTAGGGCGTTGTGACTCATAACATTGTCTCCATTCCTTCAAGCTGTTCGCCCGAACAGTACCTAAATGGACCAAGTCGTTGGCTACTACCCTTCATAAGAACACAATCTCTCCAGATGGACGACTTTCGGTTTCCTTCAGGCCGTCAGTTGTACCCTATATACAAGGTCGTTTATTTTCTTAGTAATCAAGTACAGTCGCTCGTAGGGCTGCTGCAATTTAAGACTTAGACCTTTCTTTCTCGTTGGTTGGTAGAGCCAAACTGCATCACCTTTCTTGAAATTAACGGAAATGGATTTCTGATCGAACCTAACCTTCATTCGGTCACTGGTGAGCTGTAGCTTATTTCTGGCGATATCGTGGACCTTAACCAGTCGATCCCTTAGACCGCTGGCATACTCGGGGAGTGTCTCTTGGTTCTTCTCTCCATCTGGTAGATTGCCATGTAGGAGATCTATGGTAAGCCTGATCTCTCGACTAGTCAATAGCATTGCTGGAGTATAACCAGTTGCTTCATGGGGGCTTCGGTAAGCTAGCAGGAAAATTTACTCATCCCAGATACCTACGGTATCAAAAGGATTGATCTCTACTGGGACTCTTTCCGTGTTATCGAGCCCTAGGTGACTTGGTATGCTGGAGTATCTCCCAAAAATTTTCGTACACATCTGGACGTTGAGAGTAGTACAGCTTTTTGCATGGTCTTGTAGAGATGTTCATTCAGACCTAGCTTTTTTATGTTTTCTATGAGGTTCTTTGGAATGACTCTTATTATTATTATTATTATTATCTTTAATTGTGGCTTATTCCCAGTTAAATAGTAATTAGTTAACATGTTTGTTATTAGAGGCCTTCTTCTGGAGTTAGCTATCATCTTTTGGTTTGTTGTTAGACATAGACATATATATTAGACCAAATTGAATAGCTCCTGATGTTAAAAATGATAAAATATGACAATATTTAAGAAATTTAAATTTTTTTTCTAGAAAGCGTCAGCTTTACACATGTTGTACGGTAACCAATTGGCTTATTGTGCATTTTCCATTAACTATTATACAAATCCCCGGGGCTTCAGCAAATCTGCGGTATGTAAGCTCTGCATCAATACCTACCAAATATTTAATATCATAATATCATATTATCATAATTTTGATGTACATGTCTATTTTTTAAATAAAAAATATTGCTAGTTTTTCACCTTAAAAAAACCGAATGTTTTGTTTTTAATTATGCCAAATTTATGTCCAATAATTAACAAAATAGTTTGTACAAAATAAAGTAAAATGTGGAGCAAATCTGTATGTGAACCAAATGAGAATTAAACGTGTATCACAATACAACTACTTGGGAACTATAATGAATGAGTTGTGAACTGCAAAACTATCTTTTAATTTTTAATTCTAGAATGAATATGGTGAGAAACTATAATCGGAAGTCAGATCGAGCAACCAAATTACCCAAGATGATTTAAATCACGCAGTTTCAGAGATAAAAAGATTGGTTTGGAACTACTAGAGATTGTTCGCGAATTTGTTTCCAAAAATGGCATAAAAACTCAATTTAAGGATAACAGTCCTGGGAGTGAGTGGTTAGGGAGTTTTAAAAGACATCACGAACTTCAGCAGTGTCTGCATCAGCGACGAAGGCACCACCACTAATCGTATTCAAGGGAAAAAATATTTGAGATTCCTGGCTACCAGATAACAAGAAGTTATTTCCGAGAACTGCTTATGCAGCCAGTCCCAATGGACAGCCACCTTCTGCAGCCTTTGGATTTAGTTGTATTCAAGTTTCTAAAAGACGCTTGTGACCAACAACTTGTAACCTGGCAGAGACATAATACTGGCCTTAAAATTCCAAAAAAAAAGAGTTTTCTCTGACGATAGGTACTACAAGGAAAAACGTAAGCGTAAAAATTATCAAAAACGGGTTTAGAAAAGCTGGTATATATCCATTTAACCGTCATGTCATGCCAGAGGAAGATCAGTTGCTAAATAAAGACCAAATTGTGGAAAACCATACAACCAATATTAGTAGTAGTTTATCAAAAATAAGTTTTGAGGAGCTGCTACTAAACACTGTTAAACAGACAAATAAGCAAAGTCCTTGTGGACTCAAAAAGAAAAAAGTAGCTGCAGGGGCAGAAGTCGTTCCTTCCGAAGAAGTTCTGAATAAATTTACAGAAGAAACTAGATTAAAGAACATAAAAGAAATAAAAGATAAACAAAAGAAGAAGAACGCAGAAAGAAAAAAGAAGCAAAAATTCATAAACCGAAGAGGATTAGAAACGAGAAGAAACTTGTAGTAGCTCAAAATCGGAAGAAGATTTTCTAGAATATGTTGACTCTGAAGATGAATTAGATCCTGAAATATTTGAAGAAAACGAGCAAATAATTGAGAAAGAAGTGCCAACAGTTAAAGAGTTGGGAAAAGCCCAAATCGGGCTGGGTATTTTGGATGTTGTAGAGTACACATCTAAAAAACATATTAAACAATTTATTGGAAGAATTGATAACAAGATTGAAAATGAATGGAAGATTTGCTTTTTAAGTATAAAAAGAGTTAAAGACAGAAGGGATCGTTTTATTTTTTACGTAAATTTTTTTGGTTTGAACCTTTAAATCTTAAAAAGTTTGTAACTCGCTTTAAAAAAAATAAATTAAAATTTTTCAAACACTAAAAAATTCGATTTTTCTTGCACTTTTAAATTGTTTACACTTGCCCCAAAAATACCACACGCTGTCGTAAGCTAAAGTCCATTGTCACACTTTCCCCAAATTGACGGGAAAGTTTGAACCATAGATACTTAATGAAAAAATTTAACATAATTTCCACATGTGCAAAAATCATGCAAAATATGTCATAAAAATCATCTAATTGAAAACTAGTTCACACTTCGACGAATTCACCTTATATAAAATGAAAGAATTTGTACTCGTATCAACTTTTAAGCAATTTCCATTTGATACATATTCGTTTTGTCTACGTACCGGTTTGTGGAGCTGAAATAAAGTAACCAACAATAATTCTGTAATAACACCATCAGGAGAGTAGGTAAAGAGGGTATTTACGAAATCGGATCGCTTTGTTCTTGTTCCGATTTGTCGTAGTGTGAAGCCTTTCCTGAATAATTTGCAGGGCCCTGCCGACGACTAATTCCCGTCCAGCACCGACAACGACAGCGGCACCGCACTCACTTCGCCTGCTGGACTTGTTCTGCATGATCTGCTTTTCCACCAATTTTCTCCTACTAAATGGATTATTTGTTTCTGTATACCGAACCCAAAAATTTGTTATGTGTGGTAATCTACTTGTTAAATCTGTGACAGTAATTACTAAATAAGAAAAACATAATGAATATTATTGGTTTATATTCTAACGGTTTTCTTGGACGTCCGTTTAGGTTCATTTCATATATTTATTTACTTATTATTATGGTTAAAAATGCATAGTCTCCTGAAGAAACCGGATCTTCTTAATTAGTAGATTTCGTAGCAAATATTTTTTTATTTTTAAATTCATATTTACAATCTACTCATAAACAGTACATCGAGTAATTAGTAAATGTAACGACAATATTAACTTGATGTGGTTACCGTCCAGGGACAGTTCTCCATTTTCACATATGTAACCAGATCTTCTGACCAAGTCCTCTTGAGTCTTCGTTTCTCCATTGGGGCTGATATAATTCGCTGATAATTTGGCTGTGGTGCGTTAAATTAAGATTTTTAGCATTGTTGGCGTGAAGTGATTTTGTACAGTTGGTACTCCTAGGTCATTGTTTATGGTTGCATTGTTCACATACCAAGAGTCATTAGCTATCAAACGCAATATTTTTGATTGGAATTTCTAAATTTTTTTTGTGTTTGAATGCTTGCTACAGCCCCAGAGTTCTATGCCTTATGTCCATATTGGTTTTATGACTTTGTAAAGTAGTATTTTGTTCTCCAAGGACAGTTGTAACTTTCTGTCAAGTAACCAATTCATTTTTTTAAATTTTATATTGAGCTGAGTTTTTTGAGCTTTGAAATTAAAACGTCTGTATCATCGGGAACCCTCGTATATGTATTAAAATACCAAAGAATATTTTCCATGTATTTCTGTTCCTATCGTACAAGTTAAAATGCCCAAAATATATTTCGATCCCTTTTGCGTCGCCAAGTTGATATAGTTTATATGTTTTGTTTATACAACGTTGTGAAGCGAATGATTTTTAAGAATTACATCACTCTCGCTGAGGCCGTTGTCAAGACTGGTTGACTTCAGCATCGGAGTCCGAATTTTCATCAAATTCGTAGTTTTTCTGTTTTTTTTTGTATGAAAAAGGTGCAGTGTATAGTAGCAGTAATTAAAATATAAAAGTAGCAATAATTAAAACAGCAAATGACAACTTAAAACTAAAGAATAGAAAACATAAAGACTGGATGAGTGAAGAAATACTACTATTAATTGATGAAAGAAAAAGTGGAGAAGCTAGTAAATGGTAGGGCACCCCTTTGTCCTGGAGTTAAGAAACTGGCTTTAAAGGAGTATGAATCGTGGAAGCGGTCAACGGCATAGAGATGAGGAAGAAAGATTGGGACAAGACACCTCATTAAAGATCCGGATTGGATAAGTCCTAGCAGAATCAAATGACTATGCTTGAAGCAAAATTTAATTTCAAAGAAAGCTTCTCAATCAGATCCCTGGGAGGAGCAGTTACAAGTATAATAAAAAGATTAAAATGCAAAGAAGATATCAGAATAGGCACATGGAACGTGAAAACCATGGCATAGGAAGGTAAAATCCATAATGCAATACTAGAAATGGCACACATGAAATTAAATATTCTGGGAATAAGCAAAAAGCGTGGGCCAGGTTCAGGAACCGCAAATATCGGGGAACACCGCGATTAGTATTCTGGAACAGATAACGGCAAACATGAATTGGGTGTCGGTATTATATTGACAAAAGAAGTAGCAAAATCTGTTGACAACTTCATCAGTAAACAAGACCAATCGACATCAATATAATTCAAGTGTATGCACCTACAATAGAAGGAACAGAAGAAGAAGAACTATATGCAAGCATTAATCAAGTCGTGAAAAGGTTGAAAAAGAAAGACCTAATAATTGTCATGGATGACTTCACAGCCAAAGTTGGGGCAAGCAAAACATCATCTGCAATTGGACCATTTGGTCTCGGAAACCGAAACGATCGGAGAAGAACGTCGGAGATTCTTGCGGAAGCAAATCAATTAGTTATAATAAACACCTGGTTTAAGCTACATCCAAGTAAACTGTATACCTGGAAATCTCCACAGGATTCTGTGGGAAAGATTGTAAGAAGTCAGATTGATTACATGCTAGTAAATAAGAGGTATAGGAACAGCTGTACATATGTCAAAACATACCCGCGGGCAGACATAAATTCTGATCATGTACCAGTTGTAGGTAATTTCAAAGTTAGAATGAAGAAGGTTACAAGTAAGTCGATGAACAAGTATGATGTTAGAAAACTGAAAGATCCCAATGATCGACTGAAGGTGAGTGAAAACCTCAATACAAAGGTGCTAAAATGCAAAAATGTAGAAACTATAGAGGAAAGTCTAACCATCATAGAAGAAACAGTGAGATAAATAAAAGAACAATACCTGAAGAAAGAAACAGAGAACCGGAAATCGTGGATGACCGATGAAATACTTGAACTTATAGATCAGAAAAAAAAAACAAAGAGAATCTCCAAAAATATAAGAGAATACAACCAAAAAACCAGGATCAAAAGTTTGTGAAGATTATAGGACCATAAGCTTAATGAGCCAACTGCTGAAGCTGTTTTTAAAAGTCATTCACAAAAGAATTTACCGGAAATGCAAGGGACAAATTGCACCCAATCATTTTGGATTTGTGAATGCCGTTGGTACGAGGAAAACTTTATTTAGCGTGCATGTATTGTTTCAGAAATGTAGAGATGTCAGCTGTAATTTTTTTTGCATGCCTGATTGATTACAAGAAGGCTTTCGATAAATTCAGGCATGAACAAATGATGGAAGTGCTGAATAGGACAATTCTGCACTCGGAGCACATTTTTGAAGAGGCTCTTAAAGATATTGATGAAGGTATCTCAATAAATTGAGTCAAGCTTAATAACCTGCGGTATGCAGATGATACAATAGTGCTTCCAATGCCATAGAAGGGCTGCAAAACTTAGTGGGCAAAGTAATGCAAACAAGTAGAACATATGGACTGGATATAAACACCAGCAAAACCAAGCTAATGATCATCAGCAAGGAAAACATTACTGGAGTAAATCTGTATGTGAACCAAATGAGAATTGAACGTGTCTCAAAATACAACTACTTGAGAACTATAATCAATGAGTCGTGGGACAAAAAGTGCATTCTTACCTATGAGCTGTGTTCAAGAGCCAGGACCTTACCCTAAAAGCAAAAATTAGGCTCCTTACATGTTATGTGTACTCAGTTCTTCTGTACGGAGTAGAAACTTGGACATTTAAGGCGGAAACTCTATCAAAACTTCAGGCTTCTGAGCTATGGTTATACAGAAGAATCCTGAAGATACCATGGACAGACAAAATCCCCAATGAAGAAGTACTGCGGAGGATGAACACATTCGCAGATTTAATCAACATCGTGAAGTGCCGTAAACTGCAGTACTTGGGACATATAATGAGAAATCAAGGCAGATACGAACTACTTACATAACTTACTACAATGCATTTTGTAAGATAAAATTGAAGGAAAAAGGGTCCCAGGACGAAGAAGAATATCCTGGCTTGCTAACTTGAGAGCATGGTATAGAAAGAACTCCACACAGCTATTCCGTATAGCAACCAACAAAATTATCATAGCCAGAATGATCGCCAAGGTTCGGAACGGATAGGCACCCTAAGAAGAAGAATCACACAACTTTCTCACATCCACCTCAAAACAAATCCGCTCTAAGCTAACTATTCATTTTGGCGAATATTGTAGCTATATTTATTTTTATTATTTTTTATAAAAATATGAAAGAAAATATTTTTTTTAATTCTGAATGTTTTCTTGTTTTTTGTTTGATACCCTTCAAAATAGACAATATGCTGAAATAGTTATTGATAAAATAATACATGACTTATTGTACTAAAATATTATAGGCATTTTTCACGCACAGCGTGTTTGTATTTAGGACAAAAGTTAACTTTTACATCTCGTTTGCATCACTTTAAAGCTTTATCGAGCATTTGCTCTATCGTGCATTACCAAAAATAATACATGGATGTCGTATTACCATATGTTTTGTAAATAACGGTGTTTTTAGGTTCTTTTTTATTCCATTAGTCATTCCGGTTGCTATGAGTTGCATTTGCAACTCATTAATATTTTCATAAAACATTTTGTATTCTTTTTTTTTGTGTTTTTTTCTTGGACAATTGTCATTCAGCCAGTCTCAATCAAGATAAGTTTATTAATGTAGTGTGTGTGTGTGTGTGTGTGTGTGTGTGTGTGTGTGTGTGTGTAGAGTAATTGTCTTGATACTTAGCAAAGTCGACGTCATTGTCTTTGCTAAGAGACGCTAATTGTATCCGAACGTCTGCGGTCCCTCCGGTGTATACCGATCACACAAGGATAGAAATTATTTTCATTTATTAATTTTTTTTAATAAACGAAAATTTCCACCCAGGTGGGATTCGAACTCACGACCTTTAGGTTTAAAGGCAGTCGCTCTTACCACTGAGCCACAGAGGGGGTTAACATTTTGTATTCGGAATAGATAACTAAATATACGGGTCTTGTTAATTCTCACATTTCCGGTTGTTACTAGCTCCTTAGGATAATAAACGCCTCAATAAACTGAGAATTTTTGTTTTGATGTGCTCAAGCATTGTTGAGCTTTATATTTTTTTGAATCATGGTGTCAGTGTCTTGAAGTGTTCAGTATTATTTCTTCAGCTCTTTTAATTCATTTTCTGCTTCTGGGACTGCACAGTAAATCCGTATTTGCAAATGCAAATCCGCACTATACAGTGCATTCATAAAGTGTGGAAAAGATCTATTACCTCATGACTTAATTATTTTCAGAGTTGAAGCTCTGACAGGTCTATTTTTATTTTTGTTTTTTAACCTTTTTGAAAAAAAATATCTTATAACCCCACTACTTTAGCAAATGTGATGTTATCGATCATTTTTTTAAATAGAAAGGACATATTTTTATCTAAAAAAATAAAAGCCTATATTTATCTGAGTACAACCGTATCAAACTTATTACATTCAAACTTCAGTATACAGAGTGTACAGAAAACCAGTTCTCCTATTTCTTAAAATTTAATTCAAAATTTATTTTACAAAGAAAATTATTAAAGAAGTAATTTTATTCTTATTCTTCTTCCTTCTTGTATGTAGGATTTAAAACCTGTTTCTTCTTCAATATTAGCCTCCTAAATTGTTTAAATTATCGCATCATCTGTTCTTGGTCTGCCAATACTTTTTCGTCCATTTGGTGACTTATCTTGTGCTATTCCTACTATGCTATCCTCTGTCATTCTACGAATGTATTCGTTCCACTTCTGTTTTCGTTTTGTCACCCATCCATTTATGTCTTCTATATTGCATGCTCTTCTTATGTTTTAGCTTCTCTCCCTATCCAACAGACTTTTCCCTAATATTTGTCAGAGTATTTTCATCTCTGTTGTTTCTAGTAGTCGTCTCGCTTTAGATGTGTCAGGTCTTGTCTTCGCTGTGTATGTTAATATAGGTCTAACTACTGCTTTATATATTCTTGTTTTTGTGTCTTGTTTTAGGTGTTTGTTCTTCCAGATTGTGTCATTAAGAGATTCACAGATATCTAAAACTTACTTCCTGCTTTAATATGTTCCCATTAATTTCGATTTTACATCGTAGTGGATATTTAGATGTTGACATACATTTGGTTTTTTTCCTGCTGATATTATCATATTTGCATTTTTTTGGTTAATATACCTGAATTTGTTTACACTTTAATTTAAATAAAAACTTCTAATAGATCAAACAAACCCTTGAACCTTTAACCATTTACGGCAAATGTAACGTATCACAGTATTACTTTAGAAAATAAAAATAAATCTCAGAAAGAAAAGCTAGTACCTGCATTCATAATCACTTCACTACTTAAGTTCTTAAGTACTTATCCATCCCGAAATAACATTTCATCCCGCGCTCGCAAGGTACAGTTCGCGCCAATCACCAATCTTAATGAAGCATCGGCAAATTTAAATTTGCTGTACTTGGTAATTAAATTCGTATGGAAAGAAATATATGTTGAGTTGCTCATCAACTAATATTCCGTTGATTTTTACATGTAAATCGTCAAGCTTGAGATCGGCTTGCCGAAACCCCGAAATGTGCCTTTTTAAGAATTCACATAGGCGGATGTGGATGTCTCCAATTTTGGATCATTAATTTGAAAAGTGTCTTATTACACTTAACAGTTCACTTAACGCTTAGATGGGACGAATTCTTTTAAAAACCTTGTATAAAATTTAGTCTCGTCGAATTGGTCTATTTTTTTTAAAACCATGAATAAAATTTAGTCTTTACTATCTCACAGATATTTTTTATTTTACAAAAACAAATGATATCAACTGATTACCTGTCACAATTAATTGTCGAAATACTGATTAAATTAAATTAACAAAAAAATCTATAATATTTATAAAGGTCTGGGTCGGCACTGTCACTGCCAACCCTGCCGACCCTCACCAGCCGCCAGTGTGGGCTTGCTAAGGAATTTGACATGTCTTCACAGCCTATTTGATTTTTGGCAATATAATGAGTACTGTCGTTACCACGTTATTTTATTGTATTGTTAATCTACAATCTAGTCTATTAAAAAGCCATTATCATTTGAATGAAATTGGTTATCTTAAATAGATAAACAATCTACCTTCTGTATCGAACAACAATAGGTCTCTCTATTCCAGCATTTGTTGTAATTATGGTATTTGTTTGTCTTTAATCTGAAATAACTTCTTTAATAATTTTCTTTGTAAAATAAATTTTGAATTAAATTTGAAAACTTTCGAGCACTAGTTTCCTTTACACTCTGTATACTGAAGTTTGAATATGATGAGGAATGGTTGTATCTACTCTTGAAAAATATATACTTTTATTTTTTTAGAAAAAATTATATCCTTTCTATAAAAAAAATTATCAATGACGTCATATCTGCTAAGATAGTGGGGGTAAAAGATAAAAATCGACCTGTCAAGAGCTTTAACTCTAGAAATAATTAAGTCATGAGATAATTTCCGTTTCCACACTTTTTGGAGACACTGTATATATACATAAGTAAGAAATATTTTAGTTGGAAAGAGTTTGAAAGTAATTTTTTTTATTTGGTAACAATTTTAATCCATATTTCTACCTATCTCGTTTTTATCGATTTTCACCCTGTGTAAATAATATTGTCAGTAGTAATTTAAAAAATCCGTTAATATAAAACCAGTTTCTCAGGTGGTCGACTAGACGCTCGCACAAAAACATCCAGCAGATGCTCCAGGAGCCTGCATCCTCCCGACTTGCTGGACCAGTTTTCTCGTTACTGACCACTGTCCACTGTTTTGTTATTCAGGAGAAGATTCCCGTTATTATCTCCGTAAAACTAGTTTTATTAAATTGAAATTCTAACGGTTAAATCGAATTTTTTAAGAGTTTAGTTATGTTGTGTTAGTGGATGTGAGTGTGTCTAAGGGATCTTTGAGTAGTGATCGTTTATAGGGATTTTAAAATACAAAATATGAAATTTTACGTGAATATTATCATGGTAAGATATGCTAGTTTTTTATTAAAATTTTATTTTTAATCAAATTCTATAGCTGAACATAAAATACATTTTCTGCTGGTTATTTTTGGTAATAAATTGTTATATTAAAGTTCTTACTTTCCGTCCTTGGAATTTCCAAGTAATGTATACTAGTAATTTTTATTTTTGTCGATTTGTAGGCTATTTTGGCACAAAATTAAAATAATTATATAACTACGCGTGTAAAACAAACATATTTTTTGGATATTTATTAAAGTAAAGTGTATGGTTTTTAATAACAACTGTTTTGTGTAACAGAATCTTGAACATTTATTAGATATATAGTTAAAAAAATATTCCAAAGCAAAACACATAAAGTCTTTGATATGATTTGAATATGAATTGACAGAATTTCAATTCCAAGATATGTAAGTGGTTAAATTGGGTGAGATTATATTACGTTATGTTTTTCTTCTTAGAGTGCCGTCTCTCTACGGAGGTTGGCAATCATAATTTTTATTCTTGAACTTGCTGCTCCAAATAAATTAATCGATCTGCGTTGATATAAATCACATCGATTCTTCAACCAAGAATTCTGCCTTTGGCCAACAAATCTTCTTCCTTAATCATTCCCGGTATTATGAGTCTCTTTCTCTTTCTAAAAGGTCTATTTCTGATTTCATTCTCTCTCCTGCTGTCACCCAATATGTAGCTTCGTCAAATTTATAATAATTTTTAAACTAACTGTTCTTTGTTTCGTATTGTGTAAATATGCCAGTTAATGTTTATAGCATTCGCCATATTTTTGGATAGCCTAATTTTGACGAAATGCCAGTGAAAATGCTCTAGGAGCGAAATTACTTGGGCAAGATTTAATAAAACGGTGCTCGATATCTGTCTTTTATTTGATTAAAGTTTATTTCTGATTTTTTAAGCACCTATGTTTCGCATGCATTTGTAGCTGTAGACATGATAACTGTTTTGTAGATTCTTTTTTTTTTGTAGATTCTTAATTTTTGCTTTTTTTATATAATTTTCCGTACTTGTTGTTTCCTTTTGTTATTCTTGTCTTTATCTCTCCTTATTACTGTCCCTTTTCATCTAATTTAATACCCAGGTAAATAAATTCTGAAACTCTTTTGATTAAACATGCATTTTTTCTATCTATTTCCAATGTGAAACAGTCTTTTTTTTCTTTATCTGGTTCTCCCATTATTATGTATTTTTTTTTTTCCTTACAATTACTTATTACAAGTCCAATTTTTTTGCCGCTTTTATTATATTGCTCATTAATATTTGTAGTTATTTCCTACTTGTCAATAATAGTGTTAGATCGTCTGCGAATGATATACATTAATGGCCATTTTTAAATATTCTTTTCTGAATATTCATCTGCTTTTTCTGATTATTCCTTCCAGTAGCAGATTACAAAGAATCGTTGATTGTGGGTCTCCTTGTCGTAATTCTTCCTATATATAAGGAGTTTATTACAGCTGCCATCGTTTCTCGCAACCTAGCTTCCAACGCTTGCCATCGTTCCAGTCATCTACTTGTAGACCCCTATCTTCCATTGCACCTTTTACTTCTTGTCTCCACAATCTTCTTGGTCTTCCCTTTTTCCTGCGGTTAGTGGGGATCCACTGTAACATTCTCTTTGGCCATCGTTGATCATTCATCCTTTCTACAAGGCCATACCATTTCAGCCTTTTGCATTCTATAGTTTCCAGGATGTCAATGTCTATGCCCATACGCTCTCTGATTTCAGTATTCCTTACCTTATCTCTTCTAGTGAGTTGGCAACATCTTCTCCAATAATTCATTTCCATTGCTTTTATTTTGGATGCGAATTTTTATTTATTACCGAAAGCTCTGAACCATATATGTAGCAATGCTTTTTATGATACTTTTGTATATCCAAGTTTTTGTGTTTCGGGTGATGTGGTTATTCCAAAGTATACTATTCAGTTGACGTATTGCTGAATTTCCTTGACCAATTCTAGTAGCTATTTCTTTTGTATTCCAACCATTGTTTGTAATGTTTACACCGAGATATTTATAGCTATCAGTATTTTGAATTTGTAATTCTTCCTTCATTTCAAAATTATTTTATTAGTGACCCTTCCAATGTATTTCATTTGTTCTGTTATCCATAGTCATGTTTATCATCCTGACGATTTTACTTGTTAAGCCCATCTCTTTTATTAGTTCGTACATCTGTTGTCACCCTATCGTAAGCCTACTTAAAGTCAACGAACGTAACATATAGGTACTACTGTTTTATGTTCGTAGGACGTAATTTTGATTTATTTTACCGCAAATATTTAGTCTATCGTCGACCTATTTTTTCTAAATCCGTCCTGATATTCGTCCAATATATTCTCAATGTATTGATTTAGCTTATGATTTGTGTCAAGATTTTGTAAACTACTTCTAGCAAAGCTGACACATCTCATTTTGACACATTTTTTGTGTATTGGGTATAGCACTGATATGACTCACTCTCATTCTGACAGTTGTTCTGTTTCCCATATCTTTTTACCAGATTATATATCTCGTTATGTAGCTTTTTGGCTCCTTTTATTAATTCTGCCGATATTTCTGTTATTCCTTTTAGTTTTATTTCTTTTTAGTCCCTTTATTTTACTTTCTATTTCTACCTTGTAGGTATTTCTATTGCTATGTGATCTTTGATCATTTTTAATTTCATTGATTGTTTCCTTTCATCTTCGTTTTTGTTTAACAGTTATGTAAAGTATGTTTGAAAATTCCTCACTTTTCCCCTGGTTCATTTAGCAATATCTCTTCGTCATTTTCATGTATAGGCTATTTTTCTCATATCCTCTTCCTATTTTTCTTGCTTCCCAGTAAAACGTTCGTAGTTCCTTTTTCGGCAATTTTCTTCTTTCTTCCTTCAATCTCTTTAAGTTTGTTTTTGTTGCGTTTTCTTTTTTTGCATGTTCTCTTCATAATTTTTCTTAATTCTCTGTAGTTATTATAATACACATTAATATTCAAAAAAACATTAATAAAAATAATTTGATGTTTTTTTTATTTTTGAAAAACAGTTTTTTATAATTAATGCAAATTAATTAATAAAACAAATCTATGTGTTTTAGGAACAATAAATACAAACATTTACTTATCTAATAAAAACTATACTGTATTATATCTCATGCAAACGAGTAAATATATTTGGCCTAAGTTGATTGAATAAATTTCAGTTTTGTCCTTAAATGAATATAATAGCCATATTATTTTGGTTTACAATATTCATCAGTGAATAGTTCAGTTCGTTACTGAATATTATAATTTTATAATTCAACATATTAATATTTATACTTAACATTCCCTATACTTTATAAATTATCCAAAACAAGATAATAAATTTAAGAGCCACCCTAGCCTTTTTTATTCTTGAAGGACATCCGAAAAATAAGACATTCATCTTCATTCTCGATAAATAACTTTTTGCGTGAATTTACGCAGAAGCCTCTGTCACAAGTATATTTATGAGCAGCCAAAAAATACAAAACCAGCGTCTGAACCCTTACATAAATCAACTTTCAAGTCATTTCCGCTCTCTACAGCCTTTAAAAAGTTACGCTGTTCTTACATAGTCGGGTTATAAGGATTAAAGATATTTACTATCAAGAGGAATCATAGACAAAAGGAGAAAGTGTAGCGTGTTTAAAAAGCAATAAATATTATTATATAATGGTAAACATAATAATGAAAAATATGAGTATATACCCAAGTCAACAATTACAAAGTAGCGAGGAAAAAATGAATCGATTAATCTTCTTCTTCTAGTGCCGTCTCCACTAATGAAGGTTGGCTATAACCATTACAAATTCGTCTCCATCTTCTGCTTTTCTTAAGAGCGTCTCTGTATGTAACCCGATCCAGTCGCGAATGTTTTTCAACCAGTATATTTGTCGTCTACCAGGACCTCTTTTTCCTTCGATTTTACCCTTCGTTATCAGCTGCAACAACTCGTACTTATCATTTCTAAGAATGTGCCCCAAATATGCTGTCTTTCGCCTTTTAATGGTGGTCAAAATTTCTCTGTCTCTTCCCATTCTGTTCAACATCATTTCGTTCGAATATGATCGGTCCATGGTATCCTTAAAGTTCTCCTAAAAGCCACTTCTCAAAAGCTTCCAAATTTCTCATTAAGTCAACATTAACAGTCCAAGCTTCGACACCATAAAGAAGAATAGAGTAGATACAACATTTTACCATCCGATATCGGATTTGCAGATTGAGTCTTTGGTTACTCAGAAATTTCCTTATCTTAAAAAAGGCTGCTCTTGATTGCTCTATTTTTGAGTGAATTTCAGATTTCGGATTCAGATTCTCCGTATTCCAGACTTCTAAGTATTTTATTTTGTTCACTTTCTCAGTATCTTCATTTTTTATCTGGATCCTTGTAGTGACTTTGCCCCTCTTACTGATAACCATGGTTTTTGTTTTCTTTATGTTTATTGTTAAACCAAACTATTCCCCAGTATTACAAATTGTGTTTAGTAACTTCTCCAGGTCTGTCTCACTTTCAGCAATAATTACTGTATCATCAGCATAACGGATGTTATTTTCAAGTGCTTGCGTAAATAACTTTTCGGGATATATATTAAATCGTAATGGTGAAAGTACACAGGCCTGTCTCACTCTTCTACTCACCTATTGCGCATCCATACTATTTCCATCTAATGTTAGAACAGCCTGTTAGTTCCAATAGTGATTACTCAATATGTTAATGTTATTTTTGTCAAGTCCTTTTCTCCTTAGACATTCCATGAGAATGTTTCTGAGCTTTCTCATAGTCTATAAACGCGACGAAAAGATCTTTTTATTGGTTCGATTAATAAAAACGGTAAAACACCAGTGATGGTAATAGTTTGTTGAAAAGTAGAAGACGGAAGCAATGGTAATCGGAAGCTGTTTCACAAATTAATAAAATCTTTTAGAAACGAAGAACAATAAGTATGTAGAAGTATATTGTAAGAAATATATAGTAAGTATATATAAGTAAATTGGGTTCAAATCAAGTGAATTGATCTTCATGGAGAATATTTTAAAAAGCAATAAAGTAATTTCTGATCATAAATACTTGTTTTTTTAATTGTTAGGCCAAAAATATTAATAGCAACCTCTCATGGTGTGTGCTAGTTGTACGTGATATCTCCGCTTCCCTTGACTCGTGTATTGTTGGTACGTTTTTGCTGTTTACTTCTTTTTTTTTGGTATTGGCAACCAAAATCAGTGAAAACGGTGAATATTGAAGATTATTCAATATATGTCATCCATTAAGTTGTCACAGCTTCATCATAACACAACAGGATATGTGAGCACGAAATAGGTCGACAATTCTTTAAGACCACAGCAGCAATGACAAAGCTCACAAAAATTTGAAAGGGGACCCTCATGAATAAAGTACTACACCATGTGTTTTAAGTGCATGTAGACCAACATATAAGTAATCAAAGGCTATACCTAATGACGATGTTATATCTTGCCTATACTATTGTACGGAGTTGAGTCGTGGACTCTCACAGACTCTACCTGTAAGATAATTGAGGTTTTCGAAATATAGCTTTATCGTAGAATCCTGAAGACATCCTATTCTGACCACGTTACTAACCAGGACGTTTTATTAAGAATGCAAAAAGGAAAAGTTGTTAACCACAATAAAAACAGCTAAAATTGAATATCTCGGTCACATCATGAGAAAGAGCGAAAGATATGGGTTGCTGCAATTATTTCCTCAAGGAAAAGTAGAAGGAAAACGAGGACCAGGAAGGCGAAGAATTTCCTGGCTGAAAAATCTACGTAAGTGGTTTAACAAAACAACCACAAATATTTTCAAAACAGCAGTTTGCAAAATACAGATTTCCATGTTGGTCGCCAAACTCCGAAACAGATAGGCACTACAAGAAAAAGACTACGTAATGAAATGTGAGTAGATCATATTCTGCATATATTTTGAACATCATACCTTCCGCTCGAAAGATCATCAAATTAGGATGAAAACTGGACGTCATTAACACCATCCTAAGTATCCTAAACCTTTTGAATTAGATGAATACACAGTAAGATCTTAATCTTAGAAACTAATTAAAAGAAGATAAGAAGAAGATTAAAAGAAAGAGATTATTATTATATTCTAATAACTGATAATAATTAAAAAATTATTTTTTTTCCTATCATTTATTAAAACTCTATTTTTTTCATTTATCCCATTTATAGTTATTTAAAAAATATTTCGTACGACCATGACTTCTTAGACTATATCTTTATAATTATAGGACGCCGAGACGTCGCCGAAATTCGACGCTACTGGACTGGCGTCTCCATCTACCAGTCAAGAACCTCAACTAATTTTGATCTTAAGTTGTTCTCTTCACTGAATTTGGACAAGAAACTGATTCCTGCAAATTATCATAATGTGTTTTCAGGTAAAACAGGTTTATTCAAAATTTTACCTAGTTATATTAATTATTTATTATATTTATTCCTATTTTTGCGCAGAAAGATTTTAATACATAAAAATATTATACTTAACACATTATTACACTTAGAAACTATGCTAGATTAAACATAACATAAGTACCCATAAGAATTGACTTATAGGACAATAAATAAGGAAATATAAAAATGCTTATAAACTGCATTTTCTTCAATATAAACTGCACATGCGTGTATATTTTGCTGATTATATATAATATATTATGCTTTCTGTTGTTTTCCGGGTTTTACTCCGCATTGAATAATTTTGGTTTTGATAAGAATCATTATTTTGACGACGTTTCGGCAAGGTCGCACTGGCCATTGTCAAGTCAGGTATTAACGCTTCTTCCTGATGCTTGAAGTATACTGATTGAAGGAGACAGTGTAGGAATTGGATGAAAAACGTCACATTGGGTGAAAGGAGCACATCTCTTATGTCACCACTATTCAATTCACTCACGTGTGGGTAGAGTCATTGTGGAGTCTTTGTTTTTTAGGTTTAGATAGGTCTTTTTTGTTTTAATGACTAGTACAAAGTCGTTAAAAAACCATTTCTTAAAAATGTTACCGTCCATCCATGCATTCCGTTGGATTGCGTTTTACAGGTTGCAGGTTCACTTCACACGTTTAAATTCACTTAACAGTTCCTTTATTTTTAGCAGCTAGTGTTTTAGAAGGAAGCATTTTTAAATTAAGGTCTGTCTCATCACAGTTAAATATTTGGTCTAAAGTCAGTCCATCTTTAAGGATAATGTCTTGTAATTTTTAATAAAATTTTCCAATTTCAGTTGAGTCAGCAGAAAGTTTTTCGCTACAAAGATTCAATTGTCGGATACCATATTTGTTCTTCCATGAGTGAGTCCATCCTTCATTAGCACAAAAGTTTTCTCCTCCATCCATAAACTTCTTGTGGAATTCTGCTGTGGCTTTTGCTTGGAGTATTTTACCAGTTATAGAACTGTCCAGTCCTCGCATTTGTGAAAACCACAAGAACAATGCCTTAGAAGTTTGTTTATGGCCTCCTTTCTTCATGGTCTTCCGCGCCAATCCATTCCCACCAGTCACACTTCGGTTCACCCAGTGTTCGATTTCATTCCATTCACGCTTCCTTAACACTTAACGGATTTTTACCCACATATTTTAGTGGCTCAAAACATGTACACCTAGACACACTGAGGATGGAATATAGATTCCGAAAACGTTTTGTGATTTTGATATAGGTAGCTTGATTGGGTGTTTTAATTATATTCTTCTTGTTCTTAACGTGGACTATCAAGTCACCTTGACGTTGGCGATTAACATGGCGAAACTGTCTCTGTCTAGAGCTATTCTAAATAGTTGCTCAGCTTTCTTTATTCCTGTCCACTCCCTGATATTCTTCAACCAAGAGGCCTGCTTTCTACCAATTCCTCTGCGTCCTTTGATTTTACCCATCATAATAACTTCAAGAATATTATATCGGTCTCCCCTTACTACGTGTCCAAAATAGGCCATCTTTCTACATTTGATGTTATCAAGCAGCTCTCGAGCAGCATTTGCTCTTTCAAGGACTGCCACATTTGTCAGCATAGCCGTCCATGGAATTTTTAGTATACGTCTGTGCAGCCACATCTCAAAGGCTTCCAGACGATTAATGGTGGATATTTTTAATGTCCATGCTTCGACACCGTATAAGAGGACTGACCAAATGTAGCATTTAACCATGCGCTTTCGAAGTTGAAGTTGCAAGTTATTATTATATTATTACAGAAGAATGACCTCATTTTTAAAAATGTCGTGCGGGCTATCTGGATTCTACATTTTATCTCTTGATCTGGATCTAGTTGTTCAGTAATATGGCAACCAAGATATTTAAAACTGGACACTCTTTGAATTATATGACCATCAACATATAATCGTGCATCTTGATGTGCTAAACGGCTAAACACCATGTGTTTTGTTTTTGAACAGTTTATGAATAGGCCAAATTCTCTTCCCACTTTATCAATGGCATTTAAAAGGCATTGTAATCCATTCATGTCATCACTTAAAATAACATTTTAATTTAACTTTAATTAAATACATTTTATAAAGGATTTTAAATAAATATTTTATTACAATTGTTGATAAGTAACAAACGTACCTCTTTTTCAAACGTTTATTTTGTAATTAATTTCGATTTAACTTCTGAGATAGTTTAAGTCTTAAAGAATTAACGAATTAAAAAGACAGTAATTCCTCTCGATGTTCAAATCCATTAATAACATTTTATTTTGTTAATAAAAACGAGTACTTTTTCATCTATTCGTGATCTAGTACCCCCACGCCCCACCTATGTCTTAAAAGCTTCAGATATCTGCGAAAAATTTTGCCGTAAAATCGATGATTTTTGCATAATCAGACTGGGCTAAAGCGGTTTGATAAACTTGGCGAAAAGACTTTTTATTTCAACTCCAGAAGTAGATATGGTGAAACTATAATGCTTGTGCTTACTTGAGAATTGGTAGGTATATTCATGAAAATAAAAAGCGAAATAAGCTCAATCATAGTAAGTACGACAGCGATACCGATGACGGCAATGGCGATGATATTGTGAACAATAACGACTAAATAAATCATTTTTGTGAAGCCAAAGTGCAGAAATAAAAAATATAATATATAAAAATATCTGATTTTAATTAAAACCTGACATGAATAATTTATTCTCATTGATAAGTAATATAATAATATTTGGCCTACTAATTTATTATGGAAAGAGTATCTTTATTTTTGTCTGCGTTTTTATTTTTATATTTTAATCATTGTTAAACATAATAGTATCCTACAGTTTACTATTTTATTTTAAAATTTCATTCTTCAAAATCGATAATTTAGGCGGTACCATACATTCATTTATTTGATCCACCCATTGGACTGTGCTCAGCTTTTAATTGGCTACCTGCAAAGAAGGGACTTTCTCTGACTATAATTCTAGTACCGCCTATAAATCTTCTGATTTGTGGACGTTTTTAGTTTTTATAGTACTTTGAAAAACATAAGCACTAATAGTGGTGATGAGTAATTTGTACCTTATTAGAATATGTGTTTTTGTTAAAATGTGAAGAATTTCGTAAATATAGAACATTTAATAATAACAGTGGTTCTGAAACTGTTTTCTTGTGAAATGTTTAAGTAAAATATTATTTATATTGAATTAAACCACAATTTGATTGTAATAAAAATTGCATTTTACATTGGTATTGACTTTACTATTTCCACTCCGGAAATCGTTTTCAAAAAGATTATCTTTTAATAATCGTGTTTGAAAACGATTTTCAGAGTGAAAATCGAAACTACAAATACCAACCAATGTAAAAAGTAATTTTTATTGCAATCGAATTGTGGTTTAATTCAATATAAATAATATTTACCTAATTTAAAAATTAAACACATTCGTTACAAAACTGTCAATACATTTTTCTCAAAATAGCATTTTTAAAAGTGACCCCAACTGTAAGTAAAAAAAAACTAACAATGAAGTTAAGACTTCTGGTGTAAATGAGTAAATGGTATATTTATTAAATTACTAAAATTATGAAAATATCCAAAAGTACCTACAATCATAATTTTCGTCAAACGTTTTCCGTCTTATCAAACCATAATCGAAAGAAACTTTACCATTTGCAAATAATCGCCTTAGAATATGTAAAAACCTTTGGATTCCATTTTAAATGTTGTGAAACTTAAAATTGAAGTCACATAATGTCGATGATTTTAAATTTAACCAACAGGAAACATATATAACAGCTCTTCAGGCCTGAAGGCTCATGACTTTTATTTTTTTCACTCATTTCTGTTTTTCGTCTTTTTCTTCCAGTCCGGTATTTTTAGTTTCCTTATATCCATTTTCACCCCTTCAAACCGCTTCTTTTTTGGTCTTCCTCTTCTGCGTTTTCAGCCCACTCCTCATGTTAATACTTTTTTTGCATCTCTGTTTGTGGGCATCCTATAAGCATGTCTTATCCAACATGCTCTTGGTGCTTTTATTTGATGATTTATCACCCAAATTTCACTACCATACATAACCGAAAATTGCACAATCGTTTTGTAAATCCTGATTTTTGTATTCCTGGATAATAACTTAGATTTGATCCGTTTTGTTTAGTGCTCCAACAGCTTTACTTCCTTTAGTAATTCTTTTTCTTTTATTTCAGCATCTTCTTCGACTCTATTTGTAATCGTCACTCACACTGCAATCGTCGTGTAATCAAGTTTTTTTTATTTGATCCACTTTTTCGAAACAATATTCTCTACTTCCGCTACTTAATATTAGATTATCTTCGGGCTCAATTTTCTTTGTTCTTATTTTAAAATATTTTGTTTTATTTTCGTATAGGCACAGTCCAAACTTTTTCAATATTTTTTTTTTATTTACAAAAAATCCGCTTCAACCTAATAAGGCTATTAGCGGAACAGTAACAGTAACGATTAAACTTTTTGCACTTTGCCACTAGCTCATGCTTTACCGTAAGGGGTAAACCCATCGAGCAATAAGACAAAAGAGAGAATCTAATGCTTATGAAAAGGAGACCAAAAAAGTAGCCTCTGATGGCGGACATATCCGGAAATGTGAATGCGCCAAATTTAAATTTTCCGACACTTATCAACAGTAGCTATATAATATTTTTCAGAATGTGTCTTAGACGAGAAAGTTTTAATTAATTATTAATGATAAGAGTCTAAAATGCGACACAATTGTTAAAAAGCTTCAATATAAATAAGATTTCATGTGACATTTGGGACAAACAATAACATAACCCAACTAAATTTGATGTCAAACAAGGAGAGAGACTATCTTTCCTTGTTTAATGTGGCCTCTAAAGATCGCACTTCCTGTCTAACAATATGTTTGCCCCCACTACCTTTACATTCCCTCTTTTGTCTTATTGCTCGATGGGTAAACCGCACTCATCACACACTGGGCGTTCTTCTTTCTTAAACAAATGTTCATGAGAAAACTTTGTATGTTTAAGTCGTTAACAGGAAATAATTAGGTATTTGCTTTCGCCTGGATACCTCGGGTAGTTGTCATGGTCCAATTTTATTTTTTTATCTCCTGAAGCTTTGATGCTGTGGATTTCTTACAGATTGGGGCGATATGGGGATACTGTTGTAGTTTATAGCTTCTTTGACAGTTTTGTCTGCTGCGTCGTTACCTGCCATTCCAACATGTGATGGGACCCAGACAAATTTGATGCTTGTATCTTTAGAATACAATTTATTTAGTTATTCCTTTATTAGTAAAGCTAATGGAGGCTGCGTGTATATTTTCCTGATTATTTGTAGTGATGACATACAATCTGTCACGATTAATATTTTGATCATTTTATTTGTATTTGCCTGTAATATCGCTTGGTAAATTACATATAATTCTCCTGTTAATATAGTTGCAGTATCTGGAATTCTATGTTTGAGAATCTCTGTGCCGTTAATTACTGCCACCCCGACTCCATTTTTATTTTTAGACGCGTCTGTATAATAGACTGTGTTATCGGAATGAGAGTTAATTAGATCTGTAAAGAGTTGTATGATAAGATTAGGGTTGGTGCTATTTTTTTTAAATTGTAACAGACTGCAATCGACTGTTGGAATTTATATAATCCAAAGTGAAGATGAAGATATATTTTTGTATTGATATATGGGTGGAAATTGCTTCCAGTTAAGTAGGTTCATTGTCCATTTTTAGTTTTAGACGCGTCTGTATAATAGACTGTGTTATCGGAATGAGAGTTAATTAGATCTGTAAAGAGTTGTATGATAAGATTAGGGTTGGTGCTATTTTTTTGAAATTGTAACATACTGCAATCGACTGTTGGAATTTATATAATCCAAAGTGAAGATGAAGATATATTTTTGTATTGATATATGGGTGGAAATTGCTTCCAGTTAAGTAGGTTCATTGCATGATAAATTCTGCGGGAATATGGAAGATTTGAAGAGTCATTAGATATGGATATATCTAAAATGTTATTTATTGGAATTGTTTTATTTAAAGTTATGCTAGAAGTGCAATTAAGGGTTGATAGCTGCCTACAAAGCTCTAGCGTAGTTCACCTATTTCAGCTTGTATGCTATTTATCGGAGTTGTTCTGTACGCTCCAGGTATAATTCTTAGGGAGGTTTTATGTAACGTATCCAAAGATTTTAACGTTGTAGTGCTAGCAGATGCAAATACAACACATCCGTAATCAATTTTGGAACGAATTAAGGATCTGTATAACATGAGTAGTGTTTTACCATCGGTACCCCAAATTTTGTGAGCTAGGTACTTTAACAAGTTAAGGACATATCGATATGAAAGAATTAACTACTGGATATGACTTTTCCAATTTACCTGTTGATCAAATATCACTCCTAAAAATTTTATTTCGTTTGTATAGAGAAGATTTTGGTTTTTAAGCATTAGGTTCTGTTTATTCTTGATATGTCGTTTTGAAAATATTATACTTTATTTATATTATATTACAATATATTTATTATATTTATTTATTTGTATATTTACTATATTTATTATATTTTGTTTTTTAGAGTAAAACCTGAAACCGGTTCTTAGGGACCAATTTACTAGCTTATTAAGGTGTTCTTGTAATATTGACGCCATACGATTAACGTTCTTGCCTTTGATGTAAATAATTAGGTCATCAGCTTATTGTCTTGCTTGAACAGGTTTCGCAATGATTTTTATTATATCGTCCATTGCTAATAAAAATAGAGTAGGACTGATAATCGATCCTTGTGGGATTACGTTTTGTTGTTCTCTAAGATAGGATATAGCATCATTCGCTCTGAATTAAAATGTAATTTGGGCTAAAAAATTATTTATAACATATTTCCTTGATATCCCATTTTTTTTTAAATATTCAATATACGGTGCTTCCATACAGTATCAAATGATTTAGTTATGTCAAAGTAAATTGCCATACAATTTTGATAATTTTTAAAAGCTTCCTGAATAGCGTTTTCTAGATTTATAATGTTGTCGTTTGCAGATCTGCCTGGTCTAATCCAGCTTGTTCGATGGAAAGTTGATCATTATGTCCTAGGTACCACATTAATCTGTTCTTGACTATTTTTTCCATAAGTTTACGTGAAGAAAATGTTAATGATATATGACGATATGATTCTGATTGTAATTTATCTTTATTTGGTTTAATAGTAGGAATAACAATGGCATTTTTCCAGATTTTTTGAAATGATTTTTGTGACCAAATCAAGAAACTTTTTGGCTTCTATAAGAAGTTTCTTAAACAATTGTATTGGTATGTCGTACGGAAATGGTAAAGTATCTTTCATGCAAGTGTTTCTTGAAACTCCCCATAGCTAAGAGATGTATTGATAGTTGCCTCCTCCCGTTGTTTGTAAGTTAAAAACACGTTACTGTAATTTTGGATGGATGAGAATTTTTGATAGGTATCAGCTAGTATATTTACTATATCCTGTGGATCCGTTAGTAACGTCCCTTCTTTTTCTAGACTTACGATTTGTTGGTAAGTATGCTGCCCTGCTATTTTTTCCAAACCGATGATATATTTGTGTTGCTGTTAATACTAGATATGTATTTCTGCCAGGATTCTTATTTCCTTTTTTTGTATGATTCTCCTTGCTTCAGCTCTACATTTTTTGTACTCCCTTAATAGATCAATATTTTTGTACTTTTTGTATCGGTTCCAAATTGTTTTACTTATTCGAACAGTGGTCTCATATTGGGTTTTCCACCAGAGAATTTTTTTGTGTTTTCGGTTTCTTTAAAAGTTAAGATTTTAATATGGCTGGCTATATTAGCAGCATCCAGAACAAGCTGACTAAAGCTCGTGAGTGTGTCGTCAATCGCCTCTGAAATTTTAATCTGATTCATTCTCTCTGATATAATTTTTTTGAATTCAATCCAATTTGCCTTTTTTAGTTTCCATTTTTGAGTTGGTACTGTATTTGTATTTAGATTAACTGTGTGTTTTATTAAGAATGGGAAGTCTTTTTTAATATTGTTTTTATTCTTTTAAATATTCTTATTAGTTTTGATTTTGATCTCACAAACAATTCTATATAAATATCAGTGGCGCCTATATTGTATAAAAAATTTTTACACAAACAAAATTACAACAATAAGATGTATGTACAAGAATAAGAATATTCGCAGGAAAATAGTTCCACTCGTTTTTTTATGTATGTGTTAACCAAACTGTACCATTTACATTCTATCGACATACATCAGAAGCAATTTAGGGGTGGCTTTGTGTAAAAATGGTGCACAGCATAATATGGCGGTTGTGGCAGACGGAGGGTCGTTTCTGAGTTAGTAGGGATCTTACTTGAATAGGTTAGAGGGTCGGACTTCCGATATTTACCGAAATTTCTTTATGTGCCTGGGCTTAATGCGTGGAAATTGCTAGTTTGTTTTTTCGTCTTCCCACATTTCGCTTTACTTGAATTTTGCTTTGCATAATGAGTAATCATGAGTATTTTTGCCATCTCATCTCATGTCCTCAAGCACTAAGTTTTCGTCTTTATCTTTTTGTTATTTTTGTTTTTATATAAACATAGCTCTGTCGGTTTTTTAATATGTCTCCAGTAAGTTATTGTTCCATCGTTCCATCCATTCTTCTTATGTAAGTATTCGTTTCATTCTACTCTTTATTTTCTTTCGATATTCATTACTACACCTTCATCATATCTGTACTTCTACCTCTGACCCATGGTATCATCTTTCCTAAGGGTTTCATCTCTAATGTTTATAGCATTCTTTTTGTTCTCCCTCTGCCAGGTCTTGCTTCTTCTGCTTATGTTATTATTGGTCTGATTGTTATTTTGTAAATTCTGTTTATCATTTCTTTTCCGATATTTTCAGTCTTTTATGTTAGTTCATTCATGCAACCGTAATGAAATACTATTTTGAGAACGACATTCGAAGTAGAAATGGCAAAAAAACTTTAAAATAAAATTATGGCTTATTCAGAACAATAATAAGTGAAGAACGTTATTTAATTTGACCCTATCAAATGCCTTCTTCAACTCGACGGAACATAAATAGGGCGGTCAGTGCATAATCTTTCATGTCTAAAACACTGCTGTTGTTCTTATGTTAGTATCACTGAAGTTCATCCAGTATATTTGTTATTATTTTCATTGTTAATTTCAATGTTACTGTTTTCGTGTTTTGATAGTTAAAATAATTCTTGCTTCATTTCCTCTCCGTCTAAATACTTTCATATTTTTGGCATTCTTTGATTTATTCCTGCCATATCTAAAATAAACTTTGATGGTACACAAGGCAAATATCGAACACAGTAGTTAATCAAATCTTGCCCAAGTACTTTCGATCACAAGATCATCCTCAGGGGCATCTGAAATAACCCAAGAAACGTTTTTTTTTTTAAAGCAAAATTAATTCACTTGGATAAAAACTCTAAGTTTATAGTTGAAAAAAGTTTTTTATGTGATTAACGTTTATAGACTTACTTCGTCAGTTGTGGCCTATCCAGCAGTAACAGAATGTTATAAATGTAAATCGGGACATAACAAATACACGAAACAAAGACAAACAAACACTTTAAAAATTAAGAAATGGAGAAGCTACATTTTATATAGAAGCCGGAGACAGAATGGCTTCTAACCTGGCGGAAATATTGAGATGACATGTGACAAATGACAGCTTGTGAAGGGCAGTTACAATAGATAAGCGATCTGCGCTTTCAAGATTCTATGAAACTAAGTATTGACCAAAGGTCCAACTGACACCACTATAGGAAATCAACTGATGAAATATAAAATTATATCGAATATTTTTATGTAGATTGAATAATTCAGATCTCACACTCAAACCTGTCTATAATAATTAGGATGTTAGTTTGAGAGCAATTGAAGTTGACATAAAGTATGAATGTAAGAAATAGACTAAACAATACAGTACTGATAGCGCTTAGTGGACCATTTTATTGTAGTCAACTATCCACTGTCTAATATATTAGCCAGCTATATATATAATATATAGCCAGCCCACTATGGAATAACTCCGATTCCATAGTGGGCTGGGCACACGTGAAACTCTTCTCTGCATAAGAATCTTTTTACAAAAGTGCTGCTAATTTTGTAAAATGCAAAGTTCTTCCAATTGTGTGAAATAATTCAGCGTATACAACCACGATATGCGCCTTTTAGTAAACTTGTACTACAAGCAAACAGCTGCAGACAAATTATTCAAAGGAGTTGCAGACGAAATACCAATAAGGCATGGTACAAGACAGTGTTGTATTCTGTCACTTCTTTTATTCAACCTATTATCAGAAGAATATTTCGTGAGTTCCTACATAACAGGAGAGAAGAAGTAAAAATAGGAGGTGAGATCATAATCAACATAAGATAAGCCGATGATACTGCCATCATCGCAGAAACCATGGAGTACTTGCAAATCTGCTGGATATAGTGCATGAGACAGGTCGTAGATGGGGCTTTAATATTCACACACAAAAAACAAAATGGATGGCTGTAAGTAAAATAAATACAGTAGAATATTTCGTTAATGGATACCTACCATTACAAATAGAAACTTCCTAGTTCAAACGCGATTACGAACACTCTGATGTTACGTATCACACAATTGATACCGTGAACGAAATAGAATTCTTTGAAATGTGGTATTACCGATAAATTCTCAAAATTTCCTGGACCAGCCATACGAGTATTGAGGAAATCCTCTGGCAACTAATTAAAAATCGAGAATTTTCCTGAATATTGCCAAAACTAGAGAGATTAGCTACTTCGGTCATGTAATAAATATTACATCGCTCTCATGGTTATCCAAGGTAAAAGCTATAAAAAACTCACATGGCATTGAAAGGAAAAGAAGGGATAGTATAAACTAGTGCAAGCATCGCAACCAGGAAAAAGAAAACTGACAAAGTACGCAATGAGAGTGGATAAATAATATAAATAAAGCCTATAATAAAAATAAACGTAAAACAGAGAGCTACTTAATGAAAATAGGAAATTAGAAAACTTTTTCAAGAAATGCCTGAGTTATCCTATAAAACTTTGATTTGTTATATTAATGGTATTTTATTGCACTATTTTAAGCTTTTAAAAATTATACTCTGTTCTTTATCAAAAATCAAGTAACACTGTCATCGTCCGGTCCTGATGAAAACTTACAAGTTGAGCAACTATCTGCAACTGGTAGAGGGGGCTTCGAAAATGTTATGAATATTGAGACAGCCGCAAGCAATAATTAACATAAGATCCAAATTCCATCTCGATCTCCCGATATCCAGAACTTTACAGTTCGGTCCATAAATACTTGCGAAACTTATTAATTATTATCCCCTAGAGGTCCTAGGAACAAGAGAAACGTGAGATGTTGGAGACCGGACCATTAGCCGCGAAGTTAGCCATAAGTACAAACATTTTGGAAGCGGAAAGTAAAAACTTCTTGTTCGGTAAAGCACGCAGTGAAAAATTATTTCTAACCAAGTGTAACCAATCATGTACTTGTTATATATAATACTATACTATCTGAGATTGTAGTTTAACTACGTCAAACCCATATATTATTACTCTTGCAATAAAACTCAAAATAAAAAATTTTATGAGACTTTTGGATAGCTACAAACCAAACAACACTCACCGGCATCAAAACGGAGCACCTCCAATTTTAAAATAAAAACTTTTTTAATTAATTCTCCTTTAAGTTTTTATTATTATAATAACGTAATCCCAAAAGAAACAAACTGTTTTAAGTAATTTCTAATAAAACTTATACGAAATAAGTGCTTATCCGAAAAAAATGCATAAAAAATCAGAAATAAAGAATACATTATTCTTATCACTTTTAAAAGTGCAAAGGTAGCTGTGAGAGTGTGAGTACGACTTGTCTGTGCTACTTGTCTGTCAAGTCGAATCAACTGTCAAACACAATTTGAAGTTGAATTGCGTTGATTTAATCTCAAGAATTACGGTTGTAAATCCCGAAACAGCGGCTGCTATTGTTGCGTTGCCTCAAGACGGAAGAAGTGAGCGATATTTTGCTCAAAAGTATCAAATATGTAATTGAAATGTGCACCGTATTTTTACACATTTCTTGGCAACCGGTGTTTTCACTAGAAGACCTGGAGCAGGTCCCCAACGAAGAACTAGTAAGTGAAAGAATAATTAGACGAAGGCTTGAAGAAGCAAATTTAAGCAGTCGCAGACCTGTAACAGGCCTACAACTTCTCAGGCACAATCGAGTTGTGCGATTTCAGTTTGCCAAAAACCATGCTCATTTTACTGTAAATATTTGGAGTCACGTTTTATTTACCGATTTTATTTAATTTTACCGATTAGTCCAGGTTTATCTTGCAGTCTCTAGATCAGCGATACTCAACCTTTTTTTTCCCTGGGCCGCATAGTAGCTATTGCCACAGCCAATCTAGGTGAAGTAGTATATATATATATATATATATATATATATATATATATATATATATATATATATATATGTATATATATATATATATATATATATATATATATATTATATATATATATATAAATATATAATACTTGCGCAAAATTTCGGTCAAATGCTTTTTAAATGCGTTAATTTTTTTAATCCTTGGAAAACTAATAAGAATTTTGGAAAAATTTAAACTCAGAATAAAATATTAGGTTATTACAGATGGCCAAAAGTCCCTAAAAACTTCTATACTGTTTATTTTAATAAGTTACAGGGGCGCAGGACCGTCTCATGCTATGATACAGCGAGGCAGTCGCATCAGGCGACATCACAAGGGGGGTGGTATAATCAGTACAATAAAAAAAATGTCAGGCTGTGTAAAAATGTCAGAAACTATAGACAAAACGAAAAGTTACAGATAATATGGCTAATAAGCAAATGAAAATTTATTGCAATTGCAGAAAAGTTTATATTATTATGTATTGCATTTCCAGCTAAAAATGAAATTCAAGCCGGGATAAAAAAGCGAGCCAGGATAAAAATGCATTGGTTTTTTCGACTTCTGAGAAAACTAATAAGTATTTTTGAAAAATTTAAACGCAGAGTGAAAGATTACATTATTACCGAGGGCAGAAAGTCCCTGAAAATTTCTATGTCTATTTTAATAAGTTACAGAGGTAAAAGGACAGAAAATTTATCTAAAATAATATCAAAATATTGACATTAAATATTTCATTCAAAAGAAACGTTTTATTTATTCTAAGGGAATTTAGGCTCTGGGTAATAATGAAACATTTCATTCTGCATTTAAAGTTTTCAAAAATATTAATTAGTTTTCTCAGGATTTCATAAAAAAATGCATTTAAATAGCATTGCATAAAGACTTGCATGATATTAAAAGATGTACCGCACGGCTCTGCAGGGTTGAAAACAAAGAGAAAATTTAGTATGATTTTTCATTTCAAATACATACAATAATGTGATCTTTCATTTGGCGTTTAAATTTTTCAAAAATACTCATTACTTTTCTCATGATTCGAAAAAAATTAATGCATTTAAAAAGCATTTGACCAAAAGTTTGCCTAAGTATGATATATTCTTGTAACCAGTATTTCAAAAGCGTTTAAATGAGGTGTCACATGATGTATGTACTTTCCCATTTAAAAAAATCATAGTAACGACTGTAACCTGAAGAGGGATCGCGTAAAGTTCGAAACATTTATGTTATAATAATATATGATGTGTGTGTGTGGATTCTACAAAAAACCGGACTCGTAAAATTAAAGCATTTATTTAAGATAAAAATTAATGTGATGGTTGACACTGACGCAAGCTATTAACAATTTTAGATAAATCTGGTACGTAATTACTACAAGCTACTCTCAAAACATAGTCCAGGTGCGAATCAGTGAGTCGGGATCGGTAAACATTTTTTGCATATTTCATATTTGAATATGATGATTCGCACAGGTAGGTTGAAGCAAACAACGTGAGGAGCCAGTATGCGCAACTTTTGAGAGTTTTATGATTATCCGGTACTAATTTCCAGAATTCTTCATAATGATTTGTGTCCCTTTTTTGACGTTGACACTGCCGTGTCAATAGTTTATAGTCAACATTATAGTTTGCTGCTGCTGCTGTAACGACCATTTCAAGACACATAGTTTTTCTCTTCCCAATGCAGAGCCGACTGGGAAACTATCGCTAAACATCTTGTGTTTTGTATTATAGTGTCTCATAATATTATACTTCTTTAATATAACCGTTGATTGAATAATCCATAACTCTCTCGACAAATCAAACCTCAAAGTTGCTGAACCGTGTTAGTTAGGTATAACAAAATATTCATCTTTCCAATTGTCTTGAAATAGTCTGTTTTCGTCAGATATTTTACGTTTTGATTTTGAGGACACGCCAGCCATTGTCACTGTTTTAAATTCTCGGAAAATCAATTATAATTAAAATTATTATAAGTAAAAGAAACCCACTTCACTTGACATAATTTGAAAAAGACGATACGTGTGTAAACGGAAGCGCTGAATGAAATTGATATGTTCATATAATAATTGAACTGGTTCCAAATCGACATGAATTGGAAACGCAAACATAACATAACAACGTCAACTTCGGGAAATCCCCGGTTGAACACCACAGGGGCCGATCTTTTTATATTATAAATTGAACTTTGTTGATTAGGGAATTTTTAATAATATTTTATAATGAATTACAAAAGTATCTAATATAATCGTATTTTTTAAATTTTAAGATTTTATAAATACATATGTAGGTAAAGTCAAAAATTCTTAGTAAGCCTTCGGGCCGCATAAAAAACGCCCGAGGGCCGCATGCGGCCCGCGGGCCGCAGGTTGAGTATCACTGCTCTAGATGGTCGTGAGAGAATATGGCGAAGACCACATAAGCGTTTTGCAGAATGTAACTTTAGTTCTAGGGTAGGCTGTCAAGGGGGCTCAATAAGGGTGTGGGCTGAAATTTTTCTAGAGGCCCGTACAGAATTGTAAATCGTTTCGAGAGGTTCCATAACAGCTACCAAGTACATTGATGAAATTCTCCAAGATTTTGTTGTGTCTTATGCAGGTTTTGTTGGAAATGACTTTGTTATGATCCGTGATAATGCCAAGACCCACAGTGCAAGAATCACTGAACAGTTTTTAAATAAAGTAAAAATTTCTGTAATAGTATGGCTAGCGTTGAGTCCAGACGCAAACCGAATCGGAACATGTTTGAGCGAAGGATGCAAAGTCGTGTTCCTGTCCCTTTCCCCTTAACTCAGTTACAAGAAGCCCTTTTAGAGGAATGGAAACTATTCCTCTACAGGATATTTCTCATTTGATTTAAGACATGCCAAGGAGAATTCAGACAATAATTCGAGCACGTGGAGGAAACATTCATTCATTATTAAAATCAGTTTGTCCGGACACATTATTTAAGTTTTCAGTATTTGAGCGTCATTTTGTTACAATATTTACTGATGTTTTTTCTTTAATTTTTAAATTGTTATCTTCTGAAACAGTTATTTGTTCAAAAGTTAAATTTTTATTAGAAATTACTTAAAATAGTTTTCGTAAGTGTATATTGTGTATAAAGTTGGTTTGAAAAATTGAAAATAAAATATAATAATATATACTGAATTATGTATTACATCTTCAGTTTCCATTTTTTGTATCTAAGATCTCTGTTAGGTTGTTAGGTCCACAAAGCAAAGGTATACAGATATCCAGTACTCACTAGTTTTTTCGAATATCTTTTTGCTGTAAAAGTTACAGTTCGCTGACTGTAAGGATGTTTGTAAATAGTTTTAGTGAGGTGTCTATAGTTTATTTTAAAAGTAAGGTAGAGTGAGTTCTTCACAACGCTTAATAATCTCCGAAACCCAAAATATATAGAAGCTCAAACTTTAAAAAAACTCTACGATTTATTTTAAGAGTGATACGTTGAAAGAATATATTTAAGAAGTGTGTGATTATATTAAATATGAATATTTTTGTTGCATATGCATTTATGAAAGGTTAAATTTGATAAGTGTGTATAGAAAATCATATGTACTTAAGATTAATACACACATAGTGTTAACAAGGACTAAACAATTATAGAAGAACAAATCAAACAAAAAATATTACCATTTATTTAATATATATAATATAATAACGGATTGATTACGGTTGTCGCCGCTTCTAAGCCCCCAATTTCCATCTTTTTCTGTTATACGCAGTTGCCTCTTCTAAGTCTCTTGCCGCCATTGCTTCATCAATATCGTTGCGCCAACTTCTCCGTGGTCGGCCTCTCTTTCTTCTTTCAGGAGGGATCCATTCCAGTACTCTTTTAGGCCATCTGTACTCTGGCATACTTTTAACATGTCCGAACCAGATTAATTGTTATCTTTCTATGTCATCATTGATATTTCGCTCCATTTTCATTTCGTTTCTTATTTGTTCGTTCCTAACTCTTTATAGTTTCGATCTACATCTTCATTTAACAACTACCTAAATAATGCTCGGGGTAAGACTTGTAGACAAAAAAACAAACAAATGGATTAGAAGCAAAACCAAAGTATAAGACGCAGGAGAACATGTTGCCAAATTAAAATGGAGCTTCGCAGGACACAATGTTCGACTAAAGGATAAAATATGGAACCACGAAATACAACAATGGAGACCATGGTTAGGAAAGAGAAGCTGAGTTAATGTCAATGTCATGTTGACATAAAATTGCTCAAGTGCTGATGTAGGGATCTTCAGTAGTAGCTATCTGTACATCATATTCCTTTTCTTTACTTAGAACAGTTTTGTTTCTCTCATTTTTTTTATATACAACTGACCTAGTGCAAACAAAACAATCCATTAATTTTTCAAAAGCTTTTGCGGTCGGCTTCCCCCGTTCAGGATATCGCTCGTGATGTATTCTGGATGCAACTAAGCAATTTCTTGAAGTTTCTCCTAATACCCAGATCATATATTAACTCTTCTAAGGAAAAATTCATTTTTAACAATAAACACAAGCCACACGCACCGATTGAAAAGGTAATAATATGAAAACATTATTTTGACGTGCAATTTGACGTGAACTTGACGTTGGATTCACTGCGACACTTAAAATATCCACTTTCACACCATCTTCAATGAAGTTCGGTTTTCTTTTTAATGGTTTGACATGTCCAAGTTCTCTGAATTATGTATAAATTTTAGACACAGTAGGTACCTTGTGAAATATTAGGCAACTGAGGATACCTCAGTAAGTTTCCTACTTCAACTTGACTTCTATAATTCTCCCCGTAACCGATCATCATTAAAATCTCAATTCGGTGGGTCTCAGTTAAATATTAATTTTTATGTCTGCAAGAAATTGGCTTCTAATTACGAAAATATACAACACACCAACCAAAAACACACCAACAACTGATTGATAACAATCCGCATTATTTACCGATTTAGTTTAATTAGCAGACTATCTAAACAGTTTTTACCTATTCATGACAAAAAATGTTAACACGGTTACTAAACAGAAATTTTCCCCAATATACTGACAATTACAGTAGAAGTGTATTGTCTGTTTAGCTAATTCAAATTCTAATTTATCACGTGTTATTACCATAACACCTGATAAATTATTAATTTCAAAATTTCACCTTGTATTATTCATTTTAGACCCTACATGATATAGTTCGTTGAAATCACGTTGTTAAGAATCTTAAAAACATAAAAATATACAAGGTGTTTCATTAATAATAAGGATTATGGACTATGCCAGACTTGCGTGGATAACCCTTTACATTTATATTTATGTTTAAAATGCGCATATTTAAATTTAAAAGTTAACGTGTCCCAGATTTTTTTATCATTTTCTATAATAAGGACACAAACAATTTTATTCCATAAGTGGTTTCCACACTGTATGTATTCTGGATGGAGGTAGTCGGATCATTGTTAATTTGGGTGTATGTTGTATTATCTTGTAGAAGAGTATCTACTTTTTGAATATAGTCTAATTTGTCCATTGCGACAGTACATGTTCCTTTGTCTGCTGGTAGAATGTATAAGTTAGGGTGATCCTTGAGAAATTCTTTTGTTTGATAAAATGATATTTTAAGATGAGAGAATTTTACGGTGTTAGAATTTTGAATAAAATTCGTTGTTATATTGGTTACCTCTGCTCTTAATAAATCTGTAGATGTGCTGGGTATATCTTCTATGATGTTCTCGATGTCAGCTAAAATATGTTTTATATTTATATCATTGTTATTACATGAGACACCAAATTTTGGACTGAGTGATCACAACTCTGAGATATCTGGTGGTATGTCAACTGTCGAAATATTTTTAAACCATTTTGAGTTGTTTAGGAAAAGTACATTTTTGTCTAAATTGTTTATTAATGCATTAAATTTGTCAATTTTTCGTTGTTTAGTTTTGTTAAAAAGTCGATTTAAAACTGGATTGTAATCGATTGGAGTATTCACTGAAAATTGTAATGGGAACAAGATTTTTTTAGTTTAATTTTTATATTTGTTATGGTACGATATAAATATGAAGGTGTATTAAATGTTAATTTAATCTCCAAATATAAAGTTTTGCAGTTTAATGTTGCAAATATAAAGTTTTCACTTTTGTTGTTTAAAAATCGGTTTGTATTGATAGTTAGAAGATTTTCAATGTTCTTTTTGCTGTCTTGGATATGTCGGATGATATATTTTTTTTTTCTACATCGCAATAGAAATATTCTTCTGATGGTATATTTTGCAAGCTGCTGGTTTGATGTTGACCATTTCTTCATTAACTTCACTGTATGGATTCCATAGATGTTACGAATTTTTTTTATTTTTTTTTTATAAATTATATATATCTTCTTCTTCTTAGAGTGGCATATCCCTACGGAACGTCGGCGACTACCATGCTTATAATATTGTTATACTGATCTCGGTCTTGCGCTACGTGTAGCAATTGGTCCGTTGTCAAACCTGTCCACTGCCGCAAATTCCTCAACCAAGAGAGTTTCTTTCGTCCTATCCATATTCGAGATATTCTAGTTTACGCCTCTTAATAATATTTAATAGAGTTTGTTGATGTCCCATTCTTCGAAGAACTTCTTTGTTTCTGGTTCTGCTAGTCCATGGAATTTTTTAGTATCCTTCGATACAACCACATCTCAAACGCCTCGATTTTATTTATGATATCGGCGATATAAGTTTCACATCCATACAAAAGTACAGACCACACGTAACATCTTGTAAACTTTTCATGGAATTCCAAATTTAATGAGTTATTGGATAATAGAGGCTAGAAAATGAGTTTCTTGTCTGTTCAATTCTACATCGAATTTCGAAGGATGGATCTAGATTTTGGGTAATCCAACATCCAAGGTATTTGAATCTCTGAACTCTCTGCAGCGGTTGTTGGTTTAATATCAGTTGGGTTGCGCAGATATCCACTTTACTGGTCACCATGTATTTAGTTTTATCGATATTTATCGACAGTCCCCAAATTTGTGCATTCCATGTCAACTCTATTGATTAGCTCCTGCAGATCGTCGATGTTTTCAGCTAGAATCATAGTATCGTCGGCGTACCGTATATTGTTAATTATTTCTCCTCCTATGATAATTCCTTTTTGATATTTTAAAGCTTTCCTAAATAGATTCTCAGAATACACGTTAAAGACGGTGGGAGATAGTATACAGCCTTGTCTTACGCCTCGTTCAATACTGATTGGCTTTGATTCTTTGTTGTTGGTATTAATAATGGCTGTTTGGTTCCAGTAAAGTTTGGCATTAAGTATATATATATATATATATATATATATATATATATATATATATATATATATATATATATCCATATATATATATATATATATATATATATATATATATATATATATATTATATATATATATATATATATATATATATCCATATCCATATATATAATTTATACGATATATTTGTTTATTCAAGATATAATATACTTCTGTACATATGCAGTATTAGTTCTGCTTGTATTTACAGCTAAATATATTCTCTTTCTTAAGTTGTAATATATTTCGTATATTTTACAGTCAAAGTAATTAGATTGAGCGTCCGATTTGTCGTGATTAGTGACAATAAACAATGATAAAACTTAACTATAAACTCCTCCATTCCTTTTAATATCGACCATAAAGCTCCGTACTGCTTTATATGTCGCTGTGTAACAACGCCGAAGTTAGAACCGGGCAATTATAGCGATAACGACTGAGTTGTAAGACGCGGCCGGAAAGTGTTCCCCAAGGACCCAGTAAGGACCCCACTAATCCGCAAGACTCCCATCTCCAGGCGGGAGTCGGTAATTTATTCATGGCCCTCCTCGACATGACTATTTGAATCGGTTCGCAAAGAGATTTCAACTTGGATTAGCTCCAGTCATAATCACGCGAGTTTCTGTACCGTCGTCACCCCCCTAGACTCCGAGCTCACCCTTCCACGGCATTATTTCCTCTCTTCTAGTAGACGAAGGAAAGTTTTATTGCTGTAGGATGCCAAATCGCTATCTTGACGACTGCGATCTGATTATGGCAATGTATACAACGGTCTCGAGTGCCAACTTTATGGCGGTTATGTGTATATAAGGATAAAATCTTTAGCAATGCAGAATTGTATTACAATGATAATTTTAGCATTCCAAATAATTTAGGAATAAAATAAATTGAAGGTCCTGTTTGGACTAAGTTCTCTTATAGCTTTCACTATATTAAAAGGAGTAACAAAACTAAATGTAAATCAAGCATCTGTAGTGAAAAGAATACTTCGTTCTCTCATATTCGACATTTTATTTTCTCTAGCCCATTTTTAAGTTTTTTGCATAATCTTCTTTGCGTTTCTACTTTCTAAATAATATATCCTGTCGTTTACTTTTAGCCCAATAGACAGAGATTTGATCTCTAAAAACAAGATCAACAAATTGAATTTTGAACTGAGAATGTCAATTTTATGTTCAAAAAATTTGCAAAAAGTTTACCACTCCTACCCCCGTCTTCGCACTAAAACCACACCACTTAGGGAGACAAAAAAGAAAAAAATCGATTTACCAAGAATCCGCAAATATTTATGTATATGCCGCAGAAAAAAATGTTTTAAATAAAAAATGTAGCTAAGATAATTTTGAAGAAAAATGTATTTGTGTAGAATAAACCGTTCTCTCAGAATCACTGATTAAAGCGACCGGCGATTTTAAATGTCAGTCATGTGCGTGACATCAGTTTTTTAAGTAAAATTTGTATCAACTCGACGGTAAAAATTCGATATCTTTTATAGTTTATTTTTATGAACGAGAGAGTAATTAGCATAATTTTAAACTGGTACCTTCGATCACTCCGTGGGCATGCTCAAGATTAATTGAAAAATTACTTTGAATAATTGTAAAAAATAAATGAATTATTTCAGTGTTATAAAGTGTTATGTGTATGTAAACAAAAGTGACCTCTTTTATCACACACTATATTAGAACTGACTGGCCTACATTAAAAAGGGTTTTAAAAAATTCACATTTTTTTTTATTTTTAAAAATTACAAAAGAGAAAAAGAGTTTTTAAAACCGTCTAAGGTATGTTAAATAAATGAATAAAAATATTAATATAAAACTTACAGCTACTTGTTACAAATCCAAATCAGATTCAGAAGATGAACTTTCAGAACCAAGATTTATAATAACTGGCTCGATCATTTTATCAGTAATATTGTCCAGCTTCCACATTTTTTCCTCTTCTTTAATAGTGTGATTTACTGCCTTTTCCCAGTTTTCAGGTTTTACATTATTTACGGCCTCCAAAAACAACTGTTTAACATCATGAATTTTAAAAGTGGTATTTTTTCTTGAAACTTCACTCTTTATCTGTGCCCATACCAGTTCAATCGGGTTTAATTCACAATGATATGGTGGGGATCTAAGTACTGTCATTCCACGATTTTTGGCAATTTCATCAATTTCGTATTTTTTAAATTTTTCTTTATGAAGGGCACACAACGAATAAAGTTCCTTTCTTATAGATCCTGGATGGTACGTAATATTTTTTGAACTCAGCCAATTCTGCAAGTCTTTTTTTAACCACTTGGTTGTGGGCAGTCCTTCTATAAGTCTGGAGTGATAACTTGCATTATCCATTACTATTGCACAGTTCTTAGGAAGAAGATCTATCATTTGTTCGAACCATTCTTGAAAGACATCAGCGTTCATGTCTTCATGGTAGTCACCGGTACGAGTTGATTCAAAAGTTAATAAACCACCTTCAACAAAACCGTCTGAACTGCCAATGTGTACTATTATCAGCCTGCGTCCCTTTCCTGATGGTGGATTTAAACCAGTAGATAAGTTATTTACAAAAGCGTGCCTTTGACTTGTAACAGTTTGATCCTGCCAAAATTTATTTGGTGTATGACCCTCGTTGATCCATGTTTCATCAAGATAAAATATTTTTCTTTTTTGGTTTCTCATTTCCTTTATGGTTCTTAGAAAATGTCTTCTCCATATGACAATATCGCTTCTTTCTAATAAAATAGACTTTCTGGGATTCTTTTTTCAGCGGAAGCCTATTTCTTTTAAAAGTTTCCATAACGTACTTCGACTCAATTCTGGGTAATCCTTATCATCTCGAACTGAGACAAGAACTTTATCCAATGTTGGAAATTCTTGTCTAAAGAAGAATTCATGCACTTTCCGTCAAAGTCCTTCTTTAAAATGATATTCTATTTGAAATTTTGGTTTCCCTGGAGCATTATGTGGCATTTGAAAACTACCACATTTCTCTTCTTTAATAACTCTGTAAATCGTAGATTTCCCAACACCAAGTGTACTGCTAACTAACTCAACGGTCTCATCAACACTTTCATATAAACGTTTGTCTGTAAATGATTTAAAACAATTAAATATTAATGTTTTTTTATTAACTGTTAAAGGACCAATTTTTCGTCGTTTACACGGCACTTCCAAATTTTCCATAACACTAGTATACACAATAAACTGCACCTTGCAACTGAAGTACCTACTTTTAGTGAACTGTTAAGAATTTTGAATACGCCACTTGGACCTTCCTACAAAATGGAAAAACCCATTATCACATTTTCTGTGGAATAAGTTTAGAAGGTAATTATCTAGTCAATTACTGTCGTAGATTCCTGGAATTAAAGAATTAAATGTTTGATTGTTGAAACCCTTACTTCGTGGAATGCACTCATTTCAGATAAAATAAAACGTTTTATTTTATCTAAAGAATTAAACTTTATTTTGCAAATAGGTAGGTACTTATTAAACTTTTATTGGTTATATAAAACCAATAAAATAAACATCTTACATTTCTTGCAAATTCATTAGTACCTGTTAACCTCCATCACTCCGACACTGGCAACCTTATTTAGGGATTAGTAACCCTCACAACTATTGTATTCTATTCTGCTCCAACCTTTATACCTGGTGATCATACCCAATTTAAAATTGTTTTCCTATATACTTCTGTAAACTTGTTGACAAATATCTGTTTTTCATTGAGTCACCCGTATCAACAGTTTAGGGATTTGCATACATAATTTATTGTTTTATTACTCTCTCATACATAAAAATACACTATAATGAAAGTGTCCTCTCGACAATAATCAAAATGCGTTTTAGAGGTGAAGAGAGCACCTTTCGTATATAGTTTTTGTTGTTGTTGTTCCAAGATAATTCTAAGGGTGCAAATATCAATAGCCGAGAGTTTGGCATGGAAGCCTGCTTGGCTACTTCTCAGTTTTTTTATGTAGTTCCAACTTCAATCTTTATTTTTGCACGCCAATTACTGTATCTACTCAGGTCTCCTTTTTTGGTTAGTTTTATTATCAATCTCCCATTCCACTCCTTTGGTAATTCTTCGTCAGTCCATATCTTAGTTAAAAGTCTATGTCATTTCTATTAATTATTATTGCTTTGACACCCGATCTGTAAAAATCGATTCTGATTCGGCGATAGTGTATTGGTGATAAGTAACAGGCCATCAGCCTTGTTTTTACCGTCTTTATCGTGTACATGGGTGGGTATCAAGTGTATAAATTATTTATAAACTATTTAAAATTCCATAAGGAAACTAAATTCCTGTAGTTGGCTGTATACCATGTATCACAAAAAATTTAGCCCTGTCGGGCTACATCACAGTACGTTTTCGGAATTATTATTCCATCATCAAGGCTACGGTAAAGGGAGGAGAGATGGACCACCTTTTAAAAAACTGAAGCCTGTTTCTTTATTTAATAAACAGAATAGAAAAAAATTGTATAACATAACTTAACATTTTGGTATTAGTAAAAACTGGAAATTATAATTCTTAAATCTAAAAAAAAATATAATGCACTGGTATGGCATCGGTCCATCTTTCCTCACTTGTGGAGGTGAGATGGGCCACTAGGAGTAGGAGGTAGGAGAGATGGGCCAAGCTAAACCCGAGGAAGGTCTCGATTGACAAACATTCTTTTCATTTTTATAAATTCTTGTCTTGCAATTTCAATACGTGTCCTTATTTCTCTACCTTGGTCATTGTTTTCATTTACCCAGGTTCACAGATATTTGTAGTTATTCACTCTTTCTACTTGGTTTCCCTCGATATCTTGCCTTCCTACTGTATGTTGCTTGATGATCATGAACTTCGTTTTCTTAACGTTCGTTTGTAGTCCATATTTGATACTGACTTGATGTAATCTATTTACTAAGCGTTGCAATGCTTCTAGACTGTCTGCAAAAACAGCGGTGTCGTCTGCGAATCTTATGTTGTTTAAGATTTTTCCGTTTATTGATATACCCTGTTGTTACTCTGCTTCCTTATTGCTTCCTTAAAAATAGCTTCGCTGTACAGATTGAATAATAATGGGGACAGCACGCAATCCTGTCTAACACCTCTTTTGATTTCTATTGTTTCTGTATCGACATTTTCGATTCTAACCTTTGCTTTTTGATTCCAGTACAGATTGACAATAACCCGTATATCTCGACTATCTACATCCTTTTCTTTTAACAGTTTTACGAGTTTTTGATGTACTCTATCAAAAACCTTTTGATAATCTATAAAGCAGATATAGAGATCCTGGTTCATATCTAGTCGTCTTTGCGCGAGAACGTTAAAAACGAACAGAGCCTCTCTCATTCCTAGTCCTCCTCTGAATCCAAATTGGGTGTCATCTATTGGCGACGTGCAAGTACTTGGAGGGGATACGCAAAACGATCGTGAGCGAGTAGCGGAGAAATTTTGCATTTTTTACTGCACACTTCATAGATTTCATAAATTCATATTGTCAATTGTCATATTTCATATTCGTTTTGTTTATTTACATTTACACCTTCTGTCTTTGAAGAAAATGGGATTTAGGAAATGCTGTGTTATAAATTGTAATAATACAACAAAAAATTGTCAATTTAAGTTTTATTCGTTTTTAACTTCGAAGCACAAAGCTACTACAAAGAGAAAAGTGGATTTATATCATAAAAAAAGCATAAGTAACATAACCTAAATTTTATTATGCATTATTCTTGCGCCCGATTTTAAAGTCAGTTTGAAATAAATAATAAATAAAAGTTCACTTTTAAGTGTAAATTTTAGTTTACACTCACTTAGAGTTCATTTTAACCCAAAAATCAAGTTTAATGTTTATTAATTTTATTTTTTTGAAGTTTACAAGACTGCATCAAGTTTCAAGTTTTTCTGAAGATGCATTAAGATATATTCGCTGTCCAAAAGTTTACAAGGAAAGAATTAATTGTTCAAACCAATATGATGATATCATGGGCTTAACCTGCTAATTTATGCATTAGCATTATTTATAGTAATTTATTTTTCTTAATTCTTCCATTATTTTTTGATATTTGCCACTACTAAAGCTTTTCCCTTTGACTCAGTGCTTGGTTGAAAAGATATTTGGTGATTTACTTTCTCAAATCCAGTTTTTATTATTAAATCCATATTAACAGTAATGCTGTAATTCAATAATATATTTATTTGTATTTACGTTACATCAACGTTTACCTTTTAATAACATACCGACATAACCTCAATCTTACTTTTTCTTCTTATTCTTTTTTGGGGCCACGTCCTTGACAGTTATCGGGTTACCTCGATCTAACATAAAAGCGCAGTAAATTTTGCTGATTTACGACACCAGGTGTCGCTGTTATCTTCTTCTATTTTTTTGTATAGTCTTCCATGTATTATTTTGAGAAATATCTTAAGTGTGTGGCTTATTAAGGAAATTGTTTTGTACTGGGAGCATTCTGTCGCATGTACTGACTTTGGTAGTGTTACAAACGTAGACAGCAAGCAATCTTGGGGTATTACTCCTGTTGTATATATTTTGTTGAACAGATCTAAAAGTATATGCAGTGTTTCTTCGTATTAATTTTATAATACACCGTTGCGTTTGTATCTCCAAAACATTTAAATTAGGCTATGTTGTCTTCTTCTCTCACAATTAAAATAAAATAAAAAAGCAGGAATTTCAGAATTTAAAATATTTTTGAATTAAGCAAATGCATGTACATTTTAAAATATGCAGACATAACTTGTATTAAAAAAACATAGAGTAATATTTTACTTGTAAAAAAGTTAAGGGAAGTGCGTTCCGCCACTGCTAATTTTACCATGACACCACTGCTAAACAAAACCACACAACGGAAATAAGTAAAAGAATAAAAAATACTAAACTATTTAGATATTTTACATTTATATTATTTCATTAGACCAAAAAGCAACATTATAATTGAGGGTCTGAGCAAAATTACATTTACAATTTTAAAACAGAGTGACTAGTCTATTAGAAACAGATAAACAAAAGTCTCTATAAACTTATTTCGAATAGTTTGCATGATGATGCCCAGAAAAAGATCCCGGTCTCACCTGTAAATCTTTTTTAATAATTCTTTTTAGTAGCTCACCCCTACTGATTGAAATTGTATATCTCGGCGTTAATAAAACAATGAAGCGCTTAATATGTAGACATATTCACAAAATATTTACTCAACAAACTTTTGAAAACAATAAGCAAATGGTTTTGATTTTCCTTCTCGAGCAGAACTAAGACGTCAGCAGGGAATGTCTGTGTCAAAGGAAAAGCGTGTAGTTGACGTGTGCAATGAAGGGAACACGTCACTAGAGGACGCCATCGTCGGAGTCATTGGGGCAAACTCAATTAATGTCCGCACAGATACAATAATTTTATTAGACGAAGGCTACTGCACATCGCCCCAAGACCCGGGGACTAAGAAAGGACTTTTCATTCGGTAAGGAGAGGGTTTCGTCTTTGATCTCGCTAACTTAGGAGAAAATTGATATTTAGGTAGTAATAACATAAATTTGGGATGTTGCCATATTCAACTGCATTTATTTTTTTTTAATATACATTTAGACAATATAATAATAGATATTATATTTTGATATCATAAATATTTGACTTTGTTTAAACCTTCGACAGTGCGCATCGCAGTAATTTGCTGCGTAAACTCAATGTTTCTAGGTAAACTGTTATAAACGCAATATGCTACGTACCTGATCTTTTTCAAATTATTTTATCGGTTAATCCTCAGTTAGTACCCATCATCGTCTATTTTAGTGAGATTCAAATACAATTAATTAGTTATCGTATTATGTTGTGAATAGTGCATCGAAGCAGACAATTGCTGTAAGACGCCTGGTGGTGAAAGTCGCTCAAACACTTTTCTAAAAAAACGAATATATTATATCTGTACCATAGAGGTAAAAGATCTTTTTTTCCATTTTTTTGTAGATACGAGCGTGTATCACTCGTAAGAACACTTTTAGAATATGGTTCATCAAGCTAATTGTCCTGTGCTGTTCACACTTCATTACATTTGATTCTTTGGGTATTGGAATGAATATTGATATTTACCATTTTTTTTAATCTTTCTTCTTGCTCTTCTTTTTATTCTTCTTTTTCTTCTCGTGCCACTCCTAGCGGAGATTGGAAATCATCATGGTCACTGCGACTTTGTTAGCACCGCGCCTAAAAAGTTCAATCGAACTACACCCGAACCATTCACGTAGATTACGAAGCCACGATATTTTTCTTCTTCCCACACTTCTTTTGCCCTTAATTTTGCCCTGCATGATGTTTCTTAAAAGTTCGTACTTTTCACCTCTCACAATGTGCCCCAAGTATTCCATCTTTCTAGTTTTTATCTCATTTAGAATTTCGCATTTTTTGTCTAAAGTTTAGAGTACTTGCGTGTTAGTGACGCGGTCCATCCATGATATTCTGAGAATGTGCCTATAGCACCACATCTCGAAAGCTTCGATGTTTTTTATGGTCAACTGTTTTAGTGTCCAAGCCTCAACTCCATATAACAGGGTAGAAAAGACATAACACCGCAGCATTCGTATTCGTAATATTGATATCACGATTGCAAAAGAGTTTGCGCATTCTATTAAAGACTGATCTAGCGATGTCTATTCTACATCTAATCTCTTTTGTTTGATCAGTATCGTCTGTGATCCAAGCACCTAGATATTTATAACAGGGCACACGCTCAATCGTTGTATTGTCTATTACAAGATTAGCTCTGATGTTCTTTGATTTCGTGATTACCATAAATTTAGTTATTTTCAAATTAATTTTCAAGCCGTAACTGTTACAGTATATATTGAGACTTTGAACGAGATGTTGTAGTTCTACTAGCATTCCCGTTAGGAGAAGCTAGTATCGTCAGCATACCTTATATTGTTGATCGTCTCACCATTTATTATCAGACCAAGATCTTCTTCCTCGAGTGCTTGTTCACAGATAGCTTTACTATACAGATTAAATAAAAGTGGCAATAAGATACATCCCTGCCAGACTCCTCGACGGATTTGAATTTCTTCTGTTAGTCTGCCCTCAACCTTGACATTTGTTGTTTGATTCCAATATAGATTGCATATAATTCGAATATCTCGGCTGTCTATATTTTTTTTATTAGAACTTGTCTTATTGGTTCATGTTGTACTTTGTCAAAGGCCTTTTCGAAATCAATAAAGCAGGCGTAAATTTCTTGGTTCATGTCTAAGCATCTCTGTGAGAGAACGTTCATTGTAAACAGAGTTAACGTTAATCTTTCCCGTATAATAAATGTCATTAAATAATTCTATTAGTGTGTCCATATGATTTTTTGTTAATATTCTTAAGATTTCTGTAGGACTTTCATCTGGTCCCATGGCCTTCTCATTTTTTATAATCGTCTTTGGTGATTGGTGGCCCATTTCTTCCTCTTGGTTCAATGACCACAATTTTCTCGTCGTCTTCGAATAGCTCTTTTATGTATTCTTCCCATCTGTTTATTTTATCTGTACAGGGTTTCTCATTATACTTTGACCCCCACTTATTTTCCTTAATTTCGGAAATACAAAAAAAAGTTTCAAATAAAAGCTGTATTATTTTATGTGTACCGACCAACAATGCAGCAACAGACCATGTTGTGTATACAGGGAGTGCCCAATAAAATGCATCTTCAATATTTCAAATGGGACACCCTGTATTTTTTAGTTTTGAATAGCCCTGCATTTCCTGATTACCAATATATAACATTGTGTAGCATTAGTTTTGTTCTATAATGGCATAATATTGTACTAAAAAAGGGTAACCATGCAACTGATATTTCAAAATAAAACAATTTATTAATTTATTATAAACTGTCAGTCCTCATACCGAAATGGGTTATACTGCAGATTAAAAAGTAGAAATATTCTTAATTTATGTAAAAAAAATATAAAAACAACAAGTGGCAAGAAGAGAGTATAGGCTGATTTATGTAGATTGACAGACTCCTTATGCAAATACATTTTTATATAATTATCTTTATGTCATAAATGAAAAAATGTTTGAACGGAAGAAACGTACTATCGTAGGAAATTATGATGAAGATCTTAATACTTTGCTTTACTTTGAAGGTAAAAATTAAATACTTAAATAATAGATTAAATCCATAATAACATTTTTATTTTAGAAAAATCCGAAACTAGTCTAAACAACGCTACTGACAATATATAGTCTGAGAATACATAGATTTTAAAAAAGCACAACTATAAGCCGTACAAAATATTACCGGTACAAGAACTTACCGATGTTCATAAGAGAAAGCCTTTACAGGTCTGTCAAGACATGTTTGAACATTTATGGACACATGAATTAAATTTTTCAAGTTCAGACAATTTTAATAGAAGAAATAGATATTCGTGGAAATAGAAAAATAATAGAAAAAGAAAAATTAGGCAAATAAAAAAGTCAGGAAGAAAATCAATAAATGTGTGGTTTTATGAGTATAAATTTACTGGTGAATCATACTTGGACACAGTCATTACAGAAGTGGATGAGTTCAAGAACATTTAAATAATTAATTCAATGTGTGGATCGGCAATAAGGATACCTTTACATGGCCACTAAATAGTCCCGACTTAACACCATGTGATAATTTCTTATGGGGGTTTTTAAAAGAAAAAATGTATTTTGATTCAAATGTATTAACACTATCACGGCAAAAGTTCGCGCGAAAATTGAAAATTTAAATGGTCATAATAACACAATATCTGACGCATTAGAAAATTTGAGACTTACTTGTGCATTGATAACAATGGGGGGCACTTTGAGCATCTATTGTAATCTTAAATGTAGAAATTTTGTTGACTTTCTAAATATATTTTTTCTATAAATATATTTTTTTCTTATCTTAGTATAGTATAGTAGTACCATACGCCATTATAGAACAAAACTAATGCTACTATGTTATATATTTGTAATCAGGAAATGCAGGGCTACTCAAAACTATAAAAAAATACAGGGTGTCCCATTTGAAATATTGAAGATGCATTTTATTGGGCACTCCCTGTATACAAAATTCGGTCTGTTGCTACACTGTTAGTCGGTACAGATAAAATAATACAAGTTTTATTTAAAACTTTTTTTGTATTTCGAAATTAAGGAAAATAAGTGGGGGTCAAAATATAATGAGAAACCCTGTACATTCCGTTATTATATTGTTAGTTTTATCCATAATATTTTCGATACCCTTCTTCTTGTATATGCTAGAAAAATGCTAATAAACATTATTATTCAAATTATCTCAGCTACATTTTTTATTTGAAACATTTTTTCTACGGCATACAGGTTCTTGATAAATCGATATTTTCCGTTTCTCCTCCTCCCTTCGGAGAATGGTTTTAGGGGAAAACCGGGGGATAAACGTGGTAAACTTTTTCCAACTTTTTTGTGGTTACAAAATTAAGATTCTTAGAAAAATTCAGCTTGTTTTTTGGATTTTTAGAGGAGAGGTTTACTGGCATTTTCGGCTCTAACAACTTGAGTAATTGTCGGAAAATTTTTAAATTTAATAATCTGACATATTTCTAAATACAATTATTCAAGACTACCTTATATAAAAATGTGTAGGTAGACATAAAAACATATTATTGTAATCTTTATTTGTTTTAATTAATTAATTTGCGTAAAATATATTGGAAATTTTGAGCATAAAGAAACATGAAGGAACGTAGAAAAAATCGGTATCGGCCAATATGCGCTCGACTGTTTTGCGCCCTTAACTGAAATCGGCCGGTTTGCGCTCTAACACTTTCTTAATGTAGATGTATAGCTAATTATTTTCTTATATCGACCGTTTTGCGCTCTCTTTTAATCGACGTTTAATTTTATTCTACCATAACGATCAGGTAACGGTTAGGCTAGTAAAATTAGTTTTAAAAAATCATAAAACTATAAAAAAAATAAAAATAAACCATCTTCCCTTCACACTTTCATTCAGGCTTAGGACTATCATAGTTTATACATAATACAAACATTGGCGTGTTTAGAAGATGTTTTTTTTTTTATTTTTACATTTTTTTTCTTTTTTTTTTTTATTTGTTAATTTTTTTTGTTTCTTTTTTTAATTTTTTTTGTTTTTTTTTTAGTTTTTTTTTCAAACTTTTTATACAGTAAAATACAAAAATTTCTTGGAAATAAAAAATTTTCTATTTATTGCAGTTTCTGGATATATGCCAATGCCCTTAAACACAACCTTAAGTCCGTTGTATCTTTATATTTCTATAAAGTTTTGGATATTCTTTCATCAAGATTAATATATTTTTTCTTGCGCCGCTTTTCTTCTAGATTGAAAGTAAATCGATCATAAAGGTGATCACAATATTCTGCTTCTTTAACCAGGCACTTCCCTAATTGGAATACATTGAGATGTGGTCTAATTAATGTATTCAGACTATGATTCCAACCTTCTAAAACGTTATTACTGCGATTTCTTTGATCATGTCTGCACCATTTACTTGGTAATGTGAGTATTTTCTAACCATTGTTTGACAAAGTAGTCATAAAACTGTTCCATTTTTTCAGAAATAGGAGAGGTTTCTTGAATGCATAACCAGCCATCATCGATATCTTCTATGGGTAGATACGCTAACGCAGCACACATTCTTATGTGCAAACGTATCTCTTCATTGTCAGTGTATTCAGAAACAAGTCCAATATTTTGAACATGTTTCCATATACATTGATTGAAATGAAAATTACAACCAGAAATTTTGGCTTCGGCAAAATAATTTTCTAAGGCACCAATCACTGCCTGTTCAAAATTCAGTTTTATAATAGATGGTTTAAAATTTGGTAGTTTCTCTTTCATTGATGAAAATAACATATCGTATGTCTCTTTGGTTTTGTTAGGAAGTAACGCAAATATCAATGGAATTGTATTTGCGTTACTTCCTAACAATTCTTCTTCTTCACGTGCCATCTCCACTACGAAGGTTGGCTATCATCATGGCAATTTTGACCCTGGAGGCTGCCGCTCGGAACAATTGTATGGAAGTGCAAGCAAACCACTCCCTGAGGTTTCTCAACCATGACATTCTTCTCCTACCTATGCTGCGCCTACCTTCAATCTTTCCTTGCATAATTAGTTGTAACAGTTGATATTTATTCCCACGTGTAATATGTCCCAGGTATTGTAGTTTTCTCATTTTAACACTCAATACGACCTCCTTTTGTTTGTTCATCCTGTCTAATACAACTTGGTATCTATTGATACCATATCTCTATAATTATACAATAATTATATCTAAATAATTAACTTACAGGTAGAAGGATTATAAACAGAGGTATTAAGGATTAAAGAACAGTCTGTTGTTAGACAGTATTAGAAAAATTTAATAATTTTGTTAGTTTTGATTTGACATTTTTATTTTCAAATTTAAAAGAAAAATATGTTTCTGTTTATTTGACATGTTCGTTTGTTCATTGCAGGTTCACCAGAATATTATTGTAGAATGAAATTAAAATTATATTGCAAGAGAGCGCAAATCTGCCGATTAAGGAAACTATAGTAGTTAGATATTTCTATTATGAAAATTGCAAAGCGCAAACCGGTCGATTTCAGGTAAGGGCGCAAAACGGTCGAGGGTAAACCGGCCGTATTCGAAAAAATCTGTGTGATTAACGAAAACCTAATATTGAGGGTTTTAACCATCGCGACACCGATCTTTTTTAACTGTTCAAAACTTCAATAATTGTTAAAAATATTTCGATTTATTATTAAAAGCTTTTTTATATTTGTTCCACCTTGTAAAAATAATTCCTACGCCTTCACTGAACAAAATATGAGCGTTTCACTATATCTAATAGACGCATATATGCAAAAAGTTTCAGTCTGAGACTAAGACGGATCTAAGAGTTTAAACGTAAGAAGACAAGACCAACAGCTTTGTTTGCTTTATATAGAAATTAGTAATGAAACGAGCCAGCTTACGTGAGAGCTTTAGAGTTGGTAAAGTTGCAGGAAGTGTGTGACTATAAAGTATAGGAGGAGCTTCGTTGGGCAGCTTCTACGCTTTACGGGGTATAAACACTTGTCGAACTAATTAAACTTATTATCTGCAGCCGTAGGGCCTACAAAGTTCCTGCTGGCTACTACTACTGCTACTGCTCTAATAACTTTCTTCTTGTTAAGACTCTACCGCCTCCGTCCGACTTCATGTATACGGACGGACATAAAGTTCGGTGTAAGGGAAATTAATTATAAAGCACCTTCTGTTTCCAAGAATTTCAAAATAATGTAGAAAATTACAGGTAGGAATAATCAAATATTAGCATTATACAAAGGTTTCATCAACAACTACTGTCTAATAAATGTCATAGTTAAAGTTTTAGGTACTAAAATAACAGTTTTATGTTAACTCTTTACTGCATGAATTTTTGTTTGCCAAAAATAAATTCTCAGTTAAAAATTTTAATTCTATTTTCACGTAAAAATATTGAAAAAAATCTAGCTATATGGAAAACTTTATTGACAAAAAAAATTTTTGGTGCCAAGTATGGAACATCATGCAACAATGTAATATTAAAATCAAACTGTTTTGAAGTTCCAGTATACACTATACCAGGGGTCGGCAAATAATTTTATGTGGGGTCCGGATACTAGAAGAAAATTTGAACAATGTCTAGAAAAAAAAAACAAATGATAACATTTAATGACAAGATGTTTAATATTTTGGCACATTCTTAATGATAAAACAAGACCTTAAATTAATGCGAAAAATTGCACTGTATTATGCAATACAATAAGTTGGTGTAATATGCACTGATATGTTATTAAATTTGAATTTTTAACCCTGATCCTCTTTACTACACCTTTTTCTTTGCCAATCATTGCTAGGACCCCATCAGTAGAAAGCGAAATCATTTTATTATAACTGATGTTAGATGGAGTTAGGCGTACCAAAGAAGCTGACCATGATTGCGCGAATGTGTGTCAACAATTCCTTTGCACAAATTAGAATAGGAGGCAAAACTTCAAAGGCTTTCGGCATAAGCACCGGGCTCAGACAGGGAGACCCGCTGTCCCCATTAATATTTAACCTAGCATTGGAATACGCAATGCGAAAAATCTATACCAGAGTAAAACCAGACATAACTGCCAGAGGAGTAAAGATTATTCTCGCATTTGCAGATGATGTAGATGCAGTAGCACAAACAACACTGGAAGTTAAGGATATAGTATCGAACTTTGTTTATCAAACATTACCATAAACGATCATAATTTTGAGGTGGTCAAAGAATTCAAATACCTAGGAGCAACAATTACCAGTGAAAACACAGGAGAACGGAAGGTTGAAATACGAATACTGGCGGGAAATAAATCATTCTTTGCCATTCAACATCTAATGAAATCAAAGCTTCTCTCAAGGCTTGCCAAAATCTAACTGTACAAAACCATAATACGACCAGCAGTGACATATGGAAGTGAAACATGGACATTGAGAAAGAAAGAAATCAATAAGCTATTAGTATGGGAACGCAAAATCCTGCGAATTATATATGGTCCTTACGGGGACAGCGTGACAAATGAATGGAGGAGTAGATACAACAATGAAATAGATTCAACAATTCCCTCTTCGGGAAAGGAAACATCGTAAGATACATAAAAGCCAACAGATTAAGATGGGCAGGCCACGTGGTACGGAGTGATGACGACAGATTGATTAGCAATGTGTTTTGGGAAAGACCAGATGGTAAAAGATCGACAGGAAGGGCTAGAAAAAGGTGGAAAGACGCAGTCAGGGAAGACCTGGAGAAGATGGAAGTAAGGCCATGGGAAATAATAGCACAAGATCGGAATCAATGGAAGGCAATAGTAAACGCAGCAAAAACTCACGAAGAGTTGTAAAATCCAATGATGATGATGATGATGTTAGATTTAGAAAATAATTCCTTAATAAATAACCTTAAATAAATCTTCTCCTCGAATGTTACGTTATAGCGGCAAACTCTTTACTAAAAATCTGACACTCAATATCAAGAAATTTTACAAAAACAGACATTTGTTCATCATCAACAGTTCACATGATTCGTCAAGTGCTATATCGTAGCATGGTGCCTTTTGCAAAAGATTTAGAAGAGAGTTCTTAATATACGCAGCTAAAATTTCAGTTCTTCGTGTATTACTTCGCGGTGACAATGAGATGCTTTGAATTGCTGAGGCAATATCTCTTTTTTTTCTTCAAAAAGTGAGTTAGCTACTGCCGCATTCATTCCTTCACACTATCCTAGAATCAGAAAATGGTTTTTGGTGTTTATTAATATCCAGACACACGTAACGCTGCCTATGTGGATTTTTCTTGGTCGCTCATGCAGCGAACTAGGATTTTTGTGCTTTTTTCGTAAGAATTAATATATACTCGAAGTTTTTCTTTACTCACCTGACTGCCAAGAGGAAAGTTTTTGTGGAACTGCTGATGAGTTTTTTTTTTGTAGTGTCGCTTCAAATTTCCACTTTTAACTAAGGCGACAGTTTTGTTGCATATAAGGTACACCGGAACCGCTTGCGGCCTATCAGGTAGTGTAAAACAATATTGTTCAGTCCATTCTGCCAGAAACTTCTGATTTTCACTGTCCACTTTTCTCCTTTTTAGATCCATATTAACGTAGATACAAAAAGATATTTTATAAAACGAAGAAAAAGGCGAGTAATCACAAAACAAAATAACGGTAGTGCAATACGTGCATGTCACTTCCCCCCAGATTTATATATTTCCCAGATTTATATATTTCAGTTATTGTAAACATACAATATTATTATAAAACAATATTTCATCACTTAGGCATAATTGTTATTATGTTTATTTATCATTTCACTTCCTCTTTGACTATTAACAGTAGTTTTATTTTGAACTTGATTGACTCAACAATCGATATTCCGCAGTTTGGTCCACAGTTCAACCTTTCTTCTTCTTTGAGTACCGTGCCCAAGTTTTAGGCGTGGGTAGCTTCCATTACGATTTGCCGATATCGTTCTCGATCTCGATCCCATCTTTACGGAAACTCTCTTTGTCGACTACCCATCTTTTTTGAGGTCTTCCCATGCTTCTTGTTGTCGTCCTTGGTCTCCATTCTAGAATTCTCCCTGTCCACCTGTTATCATTATATGATAACAGGTGGACCTGCCCAGCGCTATTTCATTTTTGTAATTTCTTCCACAATATCCCTAATCTTCGTTTTAAGTCTTATCTCTATATTTCTAATCTTGTCTTTCAGTGATACTCCAAGCATGATTCGTTTCATTGCTCTTTGCGTTGTTTCTAATTGTTTGGCAGATTTTTTGGTAAGGGCTACTGTCTCCAAGCTGTACACACACTCTAAGGTACAAACTGGTAGTATGCATATGTTATATCTTCTTCTTCTTCTTCAGCCTGTGTTCGTCAACTGCTGGACATAGTCCTCTTCCATTTCCTTCCATCGATTTCTACTTTTGGCAATTCTCATCCACTGCTTGCCCGCGACTTGTTTGATATCGTCTGTCCACCTCTTCTGCGGTCTGCCTACTCCTCGCCTGTTCTCTCTTGGTCTCCAGTTTGTTAATCTTTATGTTATATACCTTTTCTTTAAGTTTACAGGAATGGAGGTGTTTTTCAAGATATATGCTAGTTTGCCGAAAGCGCCACATGCCAGTTGTGTTCTTCTTTTAATTTCAGCATCTTGATTTGGTTTCCCTAGTTTGATGACATGACATAGATATACATAATGTTCAACATTTTCTATGGTATGATTTTGTATTGTTATATTTGTCTGATCTCGACTTATTATTTTTGTTTTGCTGTAGTTCATTTTCAAGCCTACCGCTCCTGAAACTGCATTTAATTGCTGTAACATATCATTTAGTTCTTGGATATTATCAGCTATTAAAACTATGTCATCTGCGAATCTCAAGTGGTTTAAGTATGATCCATCGATGTTAATACATTTGTTGTTCCATTCTAGTTTCTTAAAAATGTCTTCTAGAGCAAGGGATAATGGTTTGGGAGAGATGGTGTCCCCTTGTCTTACTCCCTGTTGTAGTTTTATGGGATTAATTTTTGTGCTTTCGTCTAGCTTTATCTGCAAGTGGGAATTTTCATATATGTTTTTAATTATGTTAGTGTATCTTGAATTTATACGTGCCCATAATTCGATGGAATCGAATGCTTTATGGAAATCGACGAACGCGATATGAATTGGAACATTATATTGGAACTTCTATTAGTGTTCTTACGGTGTGCAAGTAGTCTATGGTACTAAAATGTATTCTGAATCTAGCCTGCTCGATAGGTTGATAGAAATCAAGCTTATGTGTTAGGCGGTTGGTTATGATTTTAGTTAGTAATTTATACAGATATGATAGCAAGGATATTGGTCGGTAATTCTCGATGTTTGCTTTGTCTCCTTTCTTGAATAGTAGAATGACTTCGGCGTTGTACCATTCTTGAGGAATCTTTCCTTTAACAACTACTTTATTAAATAAAATATTTAATACCTGTTCCATTTTTCTGCCACCAATTTTCAATATTTTAACTGTAATTTTATCTCTTCCCGGACATTTATTCTGGGATTTTTAGTTGATTTAGGGCCACTCTTATTTCATAGTCGGTTATGTCCAGTATTTCTTCTGAGCCAGTGTTAGTTATTGTTCGTTCAGTACGTCGTTGTTGTGGTTGTGTATTTACCGAGTTTAATTTAATGCAGAATTTTTTCGAAACTCTAAGAAGAAGAAAATGTAAACAATTAAAAAATGTATGCTAAGCAAAAATTTTACTTTGATAAGAGTTTATGACAAATATGTTTAAAATTATAGGTATTGAGAAAGCTACTTACTTAATAATATGTATCATGTAAGTACAAAGATACTGTTAGTTTTCTTACAATACGAGTATATTTAAATTGGGTTTTAATTACCTTCTGAAGAAAAGAATAAATTTAATGTCACAAATAAATATCTTCGAACCAAAATCTACAACACGATTTGCAACAAAATGGACAACATCGTGAAATATACTCGAAAGAAGCCAGAAAACTTTGCCATAAAACGACAAAACATTGTAACAGAGATAAACTCAACCAAGTATGTTTTTAAGTGCCCATAATAAAAGTCCTGAATGTGCAATATTTTGCAAAACTTCAGCCATTTCGCCATCAATCTCGAACTAAAAGAGTCCTTAATATTCCTTGCCAGAAACCCCACTTTATTTTATTGTGTTTTCCTCTTGAGGATCAGATCCGTATCTACGTTGTAAAGTGAAAAATTATTTTTTTTAAGTATGCATTTACATACATGTACTACATACCAAATCAAATTACAGGTAAAAAAAATATAACACTCGTGAATAATGATAATCTAGTATCGATATAAAAAACAGATAAGATTTATAAAAACATTTAATCTATAATAATCCACGATGCATTCGTGTGGTCTAGAAAAAAAAACTTGTAAAATAAATACATGTAAAAACGTAGAACCTGAATAACTTTTGGTATAGATACCGTATGTAGGCAAACATTTATACATTTTAGGATTTGTAGATTATATAATATTAATTAATTAATAGCTCATGATTGCTTGCTAGAGTTTTCGGATCTTGTTGAGCTTCATCATCACGGTTTTGGTCACTACTTTTCAGTAGCTCCTCTTTATCTTCGGAATTATGATTTGCAACGCATCTCAGTTCCATAGTTTTCGGATGACTAAGGCTTCTTTGTTTATTTTTCCTGGTTCATTCTTGTCCACGAGAATCTAGGAAATGTATGGTATGTGACTTTAGAGAAGTCACTCCAATGACTGGACCTTTACTTACTTACTTACTTACTCCGTGGCGTTACAACCCTTCGTGGGTTTTAGCCGACTCGACAACATGCCACCACTGTTTTCTGTCTTGAGCAACGTCCATCCAATTCTCCACGCCCATAGTGCTTAGATCTCCTGCTATATTATCTCGCCACCGGAGACAAGGGCGCCCGTGTGGTCTCCTTCCAGTTGGGACTTCCTCCCACACCAGTCTTACTGTTCGTTCATCAGAATGTCTTCTGAGGTGTCCTGCCCATTGGAGTCTTCTGGACTTTATGTCTTTTATGATGTTGGCGTTTGGGTAAAGTTCTTCAAGCTCTTTGTTAGTTCTTATTCTATATTGTCCTGATGCTTCATCCAGCACCGGACCAAAGATCTTTCTTAGGATTTATCTTTCCCAAACACGTAGTCTCTCTTCGTTTGCCTTTGTTATCGTCCACGTTTCGCTTCCATACATCACAATGGGTCGTATGATTGTTTTATAGACCTGTAGAACAAGAGAACAGAAAAATTAAAATTACGAAAGCTGTCAAATTAAACCTAAACATTGAGAATGAAGAAAAACAAAGAGGGGAGATAGATGGAGCAAATACAAAAGAAAATGAAATTTTAATCAAAAATGAAAAACAGGTGAAAGAACTACAAAGCCGAAAGCTAACAATTCTATGAATCTATCTAGAGGTGGGCGACTACGAACTAAGTGACTACGTCATTGTAGTTTACGAAGAAAAACATTTTTTAAGAGTAGTAGAAGAAATAAGAGAAGATAAATTCAAAATCAAAGCTATGGAAATATAGGATATCATTGGAGATGGCCAGAGACAGATTATATTATTTGGTATGATCCAAAGGAAATTGTTGGTTTAATTGCACCGCCTTAATACATTAATAAAAGGAGTCTTTTTTCTGTATCTCAGACCTCAGATAAATAATTTGTAGGTCTTTCATAGCTCTTTGCTTTTGAAATAAATGGAAAAAAGAGTATTGCTAAGTAACTTATGAAAGTATTTATTGTTGTTTTTTTATGTTCAAAATGTATTACGTATATACATATTTTTATTTTATGTAGTTTTTCTATGCCTCTTCTATATCAAACTTATGTTTTATACCTAATTACCACTAATTTTTTAACACAGGCCGGAATTAAAGTTTTTTGCATTTTAGAGAATTTTTTTTTTCGGCGAATAAAAGACACATTTTGTATTAAATATTTTGATAAAGAAAACGTCAAGCTATCAAATATACTTTAAATCAATTTCCTCTATTATTTCGTGTCCTTAATACCAGTGGCGGCCGGTCAGGGTCGGCGGGGTCAGTGTGGGTCAGGACCTACACCTTTATAGATATTATAGATGTTTTTAATATTTAATTTAATCAGTATTTCAATAAATAATTGTGGCAGGTACTCAGTTGATATCATTTGTTTTTGTGAAATAAAAAAAATATCTGTGAGATAATAAAGATTAAATTTTATCCATGGTTTTTAAAAGAATTCGACCAATTCGACCAGACTAAATTTTATTCATGGTTTTTAAAAGAATTCGTCCAATTTGAGCGTAAAGTGATCCCTGCGTAGACACTTTTCAAACTGATGATACGATATCGGAAACATCCATCCGCCTGTGAATTCTTAAAAAGGCACGTTTTGTTTTTTCGGCAAGCCGATCCCAACCTTGACGATTTACTTGTAAAAATCAACGGAATATTAGTTGATTAGTAACCAAATATACATTTCTTTCCATATGAACTTAATTACCAAGTACGGCAAATTTAAATTTGCCGATGTTTCATTTGGATTGGTGATTGCTCGCGACCTGTACATTGCGAGCGCGGAATGAAATGTTATTTCATATAAGAACGTAAGTAGTAAAGTGAAATGATATTTAGTGCACGAACTAGCCTTTCTTTTTGTGATTTATTTTATTTTCTAAAGTAATACTGTGATACGTTACGTCTGCCGTAAATAGTAAAAGTTAAAGGGTTTTTTGACATATTAGAAGTTTTTTTTTAATTAAAGTGTAAACAAATTCAGGCAAATTAACCTAAAAAACGCAAGCTATGAGAGAAACTGTAAGTATTGATAAGTCTGATATTGTAAATTATATTTTGCATAATGGGTTTTCATCTATTCCATACGAAGAACAAATTGTTATTAAAAATAAGGGGCGTCCTTTGCCTAAAATGTCCCGACTTATAAATATTAGTGAGGGTAAGGGAAGTAATAGATCATTTTTAAATAATTGGTACAGCAAGTATTCATGGCTTACCGGTAGTGCAATAAAAAACAAACTTTTCTGTTGGCCTTGCAATTCATTTTCGGCAAATAGGGACAAACATCAAAATCCGTGGTGTGAATATGGTTACGATAATTTAAAGGAATTATTTAGGGCCTTACATAAACATGATATTTCGAAAGATCATACTTACAGCCAGATTAAATAAGATTTATTTGGAAAACAAAATATCTATGTTTCATTAGATAATGCCCAACATGAAAATGCTATTAAACATAACGAAATTGTAAAAAATAATCACGCAGTTTTACGTCGTTTAATTGATATTGTAATTTTTTTAAGTTGTCAGTAATTATCTTTTAGGGGACACGATGAATCGGAGCATTCGTTAAATCAAGGTAATTATAGAGAACTAATAAAAATGTTTAAGAAATACGATATGGAATTTTCTAATTTACTTTCTGATTCGAAGACATTTAGCGGTGTATCTAAAACAATCCAGAATGAATTAATAAAATCAATTAGTTACATTTTGAGTAACGTTATTGAATCTGAGATTCAGGAAACCATTTGCTTTTCACTAGAAGTAGATGAAACTACCGACATATCATATCATTCACAATTATCAATTGTTGTTCGATACGCGTTACGTGGTAATATCTATGAGAGGTTTTTAGGTTTTACAGACGTGAGTAAAAGCCATAAGGCAGAATATATTTTTGATGTTTTAAAGGACAGATTAACATTTTTTGATATCAAAAATAAATTGGTAGGGCAAACTTATGACGGCGCTGCCGTGATGTCTGGTGAATTAAATGGTCTCCAGAAATTATCCCATCTCCCAAAGATGGGATAAGTTACAAGATATGTATAATTTTATATACTGCAATTCATTACAACAAACTGTTACCGAAATTAATAAATTATTATCATTAATTTTCTCATGGCCACCAACATCTGCCTCAAATGAACAAGATTTCTCTTACCTCAAAAGAATCAAAACTATTATCGAAATACCATGAAAAAAGAGAGAATGTCAAGCTTGTCTCAAATGTCAATAGAAAAAAAAACTTTTAAAACCTATCCAAAACTCTAATAAATTTTACGATGATGTTATTACCCATTTTGCTACTTCCAAACAACGTAGACTAGAGTTGATTTATAAACATGTTTAGGTTCTAAATTTATAGGAAAAAACAAAAAAACAAACAAAAAACAAGAAAACAAAAAATCTCCTATGATGATTGAAGTCTTTATTAGACGGTATACCTGTCTTAGGAGACAAAAAATACCTTGTCGACCTTGTCTTTCAAGCCACGAGCCGCCACTGTTTAATACATATTTATTATAGGTAAACTCAAATATTCCTTAACTGGGTTGTTATTGGGTCGGTTTACCTTAATGGATTTTTCCGTTTAGTATTTGAGTTTGTTGACTGTTATCAAGCAAATTGATTGCCGTATAACAGCTTCCTAACCCTTCATTTGTTTTGTTTGGAGATTTTTTTAATAAATTTTTTCACAGACTTTTGTATATTTGTAGATTTCGCCTTTGTCAGTATATGAATAATATTAGTGTATTGAGTTACTCACCATAGTTGATTGATAGAAACGTCATATGTTTTTGTATATCTATAAAAACTCAATGTTTTCCCTGTTAATTATACTATCGTTTTTCTATAACATGTTTACCCCAGAACATGATATCTGTACATGGTCTGCCAACGCTAAAACCATCAAAGAACTTTTAATTGATCTATTCACAATACACTCATCAGTTAAAACCAAAAAAATGTGAATTTTTAAATTACAATTCTGATTTTACCGTAAAATTGATATTGAGTGTAAGTATAATAAAAGAAAAACTTAATAAATAAAACAGGCAAATCTAATAATTTTTTGCTGTAACACAATCAGTGTTTTGATATAATGAAGTTGAAATTGCTAGTAAATTAACTAATAAAATAAGAGTGTCATTATTTTTATATATAGTTTATGATTTTGGTATTATTCTTTATATTGGTTTTGTCGATGTTTGGACATATTCACATTTTTTTCACTAACCTTTGGGTCGTGCCACGTAAATTATTTTAAAATTTATATATTAAGTGAAAATTTATTGTAAAACAATTCCACTTTCAAAACAGTGTGGTTTCAGTCTCTATCTCGCTATTTATCTCCGTCCTTCGTTATGTCTTTGATATATTCTACTGTGATGGACAGGTGTCTTAATTACATGGTTTTAGAATCTGTGAATAGAAAAGCATGTCCAATTTACCTTGGACGGATAACAGTAGAAAAAACATGTACTGTTTATCTTTCATCATATTCCGATAGGTTGGATTAGGTTAGGTTAGGTTATATTGTGTTAATCCAGAAACGCTTCAAACATATAAAATTTAATTATTAACAAAATAATGTATGTATTTATACGATATTTTATTTAAAAAATATCCGAGTATGACCCTGCGTGCAATATTTCTATTTGCCAACCCCTATTTCTGGCAAGCTACGAAATAGGAAAAAGATGGAGACGTAGAGACTTATAAAACAGTGCACCCCTTTAAGGGTGTCCCTCTGCCCTTTCGGGATGTCTGGTATTATATACCCTTCTACAAGGGCTTTATCATTATAATTTGTAAGAAATTTGGTTGCACTTACGAATATGGAATTTGAAGATATAAGCATATTAATATTTCGATTATGGTTCGGAAACTGTAATAAAAAGTGTTCACAATGCTACAAACAAGACTTTTTCTTTTTTTTGGGTTGCATCTTATTATTATTTTTTTTTTAGTATGTATATATGTTTGTGTATATATTTAGTATATATGGAATGATTTATTTGTATATTTAGAATGATTTTTTATATTATGCCTCTCTTTAGAACGATAACTTACATTTTTTTTATTTTTCAGGTTAAAATGTATGAAATAATGCCAGCAGAATTCCAGATTAAATTTGTAATCTCAAAGCTTCACAATTGAATGCAAAACCCCATCTTGAATAAGAATTCAGAGTATTATATAAATATATAATATTGCGACGAAGCCAGACTTACAGAGAGCCGGATGAATGACCTATAATTTCGAAATTCATTGACATGTAACACGGGCAATACTTAACCACTAATCACCATTACCATTCTGGTTTTACAAACCTTTGTGAGTCCTAGCCCATCCCCATTATATGTCCCCCTTAGACATCCTATTTGAATATGTTTAAAGATATTTGATAACTGGTATATTCTATATCTGTAGTTCAAAGTTGTATCGGCTTCTTCACTGATCACTGATAATACTGTCATCCCCGCAAAATCTCTTTAATACCTTCCTTACAAAACATTTTAACCTGTTTTCATTTTTTTTCTGTTAGAGTCCAAATCTGTAAGCCGTACATGAGGACTGAGCATAATATTGTTTCGTAAAGCTGCACTTTTACAATCCAAAAGGAAAATGAAATTCTTGTAGTTGGCTGTATACCATAAATCACAAAAGTTTTGTTTAAAAATTCTTTATAACAGCTATATAATTAAAAAGACCCTTTCAGGTTATATCACAGAACGTTTTCGGGCTAAAAAGTTAATCATCAGTATATTATTACCTGGAATAAGTATCACCACTTTGGGTTTAGTTTAACTAAGGTTAAAAATGCAATGTGGTTGAATATTTATTGGGTAAGCATGAGTCAAGCTACTAAATATCTGGGTAAAAACCCCTAAAAAGTTACGAAATTTGTTACATGTTACATTATTGTTGAACAGATGTGATGTTAAAATATTTAACAGATATCCTCCCAGAGTAAGACTCCCAATAGGAGTTGCTTGCTGATCCTCAGACCATGTCTGAATGGATTCTAGACGGCAACTCATGAAAATGACAGTTTTTGAACGAATGGATGGACAAAGCAGTCAATATAGCGTATAATATGTGTCTAATGTGACACCAGCTAACAATGTGTTAAATGAGTATGTTGGGAAATTATAAAATGTTTAATTTATTGTTCCTCATAACTGTAACAAACTTCAGTATGTTGGGGTAGAAGAAAATATGTTAAAACCTTGTGATGAAACTATTATATGTGTGGAAAGACTTTAAAAATGTTTAAGTCTAAAGTAGGCTATACATCAATATATGTACCCAGTGGAACAAGAATAAAAGAGATATTGATAAAGGCCCTTTATTTTATAAATTGACATTTGGTACCTGGAAATAAACTGGTAGATACATCTATGATGTTGAGATATTAATTGACAAAGACAGATTGTTGAACTGTTTTGTGTGTATATAGAGTTGGATGTAGAAACCTACGAAATAAAAGTGTAAAAGAGTTATATTGTAATTTATAATTACTAATTTAAAACATATGTCCTCTATATTAAGTGCCTGACTAAAATGTTTCACATATCAATTTAACACTTCGTTCTTTACCTTTAATAGCTCTAAAGCCAGGCTTCTGCATTGGTTTGTAAGAAAACCGGTTTGCGTTATATAGACGTTAGTCCCAGCTGTATATTATAGAATATAATAACGAAATTGTACAGTTGTAAATAAAAAATGTAAATAAAAATAAGCTTGTTTTAATTACCGCTACAATATTCTTTAAAGTATGAAGCAAAACACATTTTTGTATGATTTGTACTAATAAGAAAAGAAGATAATAAAAAATACAATCAGTATTTTATAGATCTTTGGAGAACCAGTTATTTCCGTAATTATTAGATGTCTACTGAGAAGATAGTAGCAGTATCTATTATGTCAAAGAACGGCAGCAAAAATCGAAGAAACCATCTTTAACCAAGCATTGAAATATGAATAAAGAAATCCATACAATATGCATACAAATCTTTTTATTGTCATTTATTTATCATCTTAGTTAGATTTATCAAACTTAACATTAACTACCCCGTTAAATATGAGCAATAGTATAATTTTCGTTAGAATAGTAATAAATAAAAATCGTTTATAATATATATTATAAATATAATCACTTAAGCGCTGTCCTTCATGCCATATTCTCCCTAATCATCGTACCAAAATCTTATCTACCCCTATTGCATCGAGGAGTGTATCTAAACCCCCTTAAACAGTTAGACGCAGAATGGCAAAGGGACGAGTTTCACCTTATATCTCCTGAATATGGCCCTTTAGTCACCCTCTTACGGAAACTGTGGCGGCACAGTGTCCTGCGGAGTATAAAAAGGAACTTCAAAAAATATTCAATATTTTAAGTACGGTAAAAACGTGTACCTCTGAACATTTCACAAAATATTACTTTCTGATTTTTTTATCAGACAAATTATAATACTAAGAAAAAATCTTTTTGTGCAACCTGTTTATCAGACTCTTGATTTATTTTGAATTTTCTATAATCTAAAAGTTGCGTCATTTTAAAATCAACATGCATTTGTTAAAATACTGTCATATTGCTCAAATAGACTGCACATACGTCTACCTTTGGACTGGTTTGAAGGTACGTTAGGACAGAGATTGTACCTGGACGTGTAAAAAAATAATTACAAATATGTCTTGTTCTTCTTATTATATAGACATGACTCTGTCTGTTTTTTAATGTGCCTTCAGTAAGTTGTCGTTCCATTGTTTTCCTGGTCTTCCTACTGATCATTTTCCTATTGGGAAACCGTCTCTTGTCGTCTTTACTACTCTATTTGTTGTCATTCGGCTTATATGATCGTTCCATTCTACTCTTCTATTTCTTACCCATGTTCTCCACCTTGCATCTGCGTCGTACTTCTAGCTCTGTCCCACAGTGTCTTACCACGTATTTTTCTAAGTGTTTTCATCTCTGCTGTTTTTAACATCTTTTTGTCATCCCTGTGTCAGGTCTTGTTTCTGCCGTATGTCATTATTGGTCTGATGACTGTTTTGTAAATTCTGTCTTTCGTTTCTTTCCCGATATTTTTATTTCTCTGTATTGTTTCATTCAGGCAGCCTACGACTCTGTTTGCTCTATCTATATATCTAATTAGCCTTCTTCGGTCCATCTTTGGACATAGGCCTCCCCAATCCTTTTCCATTCTTCTCTGTCTGTCGCTACAGTCATCCACCTAGAGCCCACGTGCTTCTTGATATCATCTGCCCATCTCATTTGGGGCTTTCCTCTGCTTCGTTTATATTTCCACGGTCTCCAACTTATAAGAATTTTGTTCTATCGGTCTTCTTTTTGTCTTATATTGTATCCCGCAAATCTCCATTTCAATTTTGCAACTTCTTGTCTAACATCCCTCACTTTTGTTTTCTCTCTTATCCGCTCGTTTCTTTTTGTATCCATTAGTCTTATGTGCAACATTTGTCTTTCCATTGCTCTTTGGGTTTTTATGATTTTGTCCATGTTTGCCTTTGTAGATGTCCACGTTTGGGAACCATAAGTAAGAACAGGGAGTACGCATTGATTGTATACTTTGGTCTTAAGAGGCTGTGGATATCTTTTGTTTTTAAGAATGTAGCTTAGTTTTGGTCTTGCTGTAATTCAAATTATGGCCTATCTTTCCAGCTTCTACGTCCAGTTTTTTCATCATTTCAAATAATTTTTCTTTTTTATCAGTTATCAATACGATATCATCAGCGTACCTTAGATAGTTCAAGCGTTGTCCACAAATTTGTAAACCTTTTTCTTCCCATTCTAATCTTTTAAAAGTATCTTCAAGAGCCTGATTGAAAAGTTTCGGTGATATTGTATCACCCTGTCTCACGCCTCTATTTATTTGTATTGATTTTTTTCCTTCATATACTTTAATTGTTGTTTTGGTTTCCTTATATATATTGGCTATTAGTTCCGTATATCTGTGGTCAATTCTGCTGTTAATTAAAGAATTTTCCACTGCACAATGTTCGAATCTGTCGAAAGACTTTTCGAAATCTATGAACGCCATATATAGAGGAATGTGGTATTCATTTGCTCGTTTTATAAGTATTTTCATACTTATAGAACATCTAATTTTGTCGTCAATCTATTGGTTAAAATTTTTGTTAGGAGTTTATACATTACATGTAGTATTTATATCGGACAGTAGTTTTTTATATCTGCTTTATCCCCTTTCTTGTGTAGGATAATGGTTACTGATTTCTTCTAGTTGTTTGGGATTATTTTTTCTTTTAATATCTTGTTAAAAAGGGGATGTAGAGTATTAATTACCACTTTTCCACCATATTTTAGCATCTCTGCAGTTATTCCATCTTTTCCAGGCTTTCATTTGTTCTTTTCATTTCTTTCAATGCCTTCTTTATTTCTGATTTGCTTATTTCTAGCTGTAGCTCTGAGTTGAGATTTTTTATTTTAACCTTAAGTTGGTTTTTTATTTCTTCTGGTGGTTCCTTTTTTGTTTTATATAATTCTGAGTAGAAATGGTGGATTATATTTATGATGGCATCTTTAACGTTTGTTTCTAATCCATTTACATCTTTTATTTTGTTTATTTCAAACTTACCTAATTTCTTATATTTTTGAATTACTTATAAAAAATATGATTCTGTAAGTTCTCAGAGATATATTCAGAACTGGTTGAAAAACTTAAAATAGACAAAATTCTCCCATCTTTTTAACAGTGTATTTAATTTAATTTTTTCAGAAAATTTCTTTATATTAATTCCAAATTCAATTTCCCACCTCTTTCCTACGAACCCTTTTACATTCGTCCGCCCTTTGGATATGACTCATCCTTTAATAACTGTTAGTTACTTGGTTTGGCATTCTCAACATTGCATCCACTTGAGAGAATCTCAAAGATTCAGCAGAAGACATAATTCGTTATCGTTATCGTTATGAACGAAATAGGATTTCAGTAGTTTACAGTTGTAAATTTATGAGCTTATGAGATTTGAATTAGATTGGAGCGTTATACAGTAGGATAGAAGAGTACAAATACTCCTTAGATGACCCTTATACAGTGCGTCCATAAAGTAACGCATAAATTTATTATTAGATAAATAAACAAGTGTATCAAAAATTCCCTAAACAGGACGATTCTTGATTTTATTTTTACAAATTATAATTTAATATACAGGGTGAACCGCCTTGCATGATGACGTCATCACCATTTTTTTAAGGAACCCCTTTTTTCAATTTATTTCCTTTGCTGAGCTTATAAACGTTCTACGCTTCTAGTATTTAGTATCATAGTACTGCTAAATAAATCACTTCATAAATACACAGAAACTGTATACAGGGTGTTTCAAAAAAAGGTAACCCCGTCTCTAGGGTAGGTAAAAAACTGAAAAATAATTGGGGTTTGCTTATTAAAAAATTTTTGTTACGCCATCCGTTTTCAAGATACAGGGCGTTGAAGAAAAAAAAATTTACGCATTTTTTACGATTTTGCCGAAACTGCTGGCAACATTGTAATGAAATTTTATACGAATATGTTTTGGAAGCTGATACATTCCATGAATTCGTTTTTATATCTGATTCTCATAGAGGGCGCTAGTTACACGGATCGTACTAAGTATTAGTCAATATAACTTTTTTAAGAGTATAATTATTAATCAAAATTTCAAGTAAACTTAAACATCATTTAATTTTACCCGAAAAAGTTACTCTTGGTAAAACTTGATACTGTGTACCGTTTTCGGAATATTTTGATTTGGAAATATGAAGTAATAATTGATGCTGGTATAAAATAGTTAGTAATTAAACAAAACTCACAAGAAGAAAATTAAATTAATGACTAAGAACATAAAATAAAATTCAATTACAGTAAGCGTTCAAAATGCCCTCCGTTTTCGCGAATACATAAGTCTATTCTTTTTTCTAAAGATTCCATTAACCTTCTAAACGGTAGGTGATCAGCTATGATGTCATTAAATTGACATTGAATTCTTTCTTCCAATTCTTGGAGTGAATTTACCTCTGTAGCATAGACTTTTTCCTTAATATACGACCAAACTGCGTAGTCCAAAGGGTTAAAATCGCATGATTACTCAATGATTACTCAACCAATTACGACACCTTCTATCAAAATGTAGTGGAGCTCCATCGTACATAAAAAATAAAGATCTTCGATCGTTTAGCGTTAAATCTTTTAATATCTCGAATAAGGAATTATTTAAAAAATCAAGATACATATCACCATTTAAATTTCCAGGTAGAATATGATAACCTATTAATTTGTTACCTAAAGTTGCTGCCCTAACATTAACTTTAAATGAGTGTTGGTAATGCGATACCCTTTTGACTCGTGAATACTCATGACACCAGTAGTGTGCATTATGGGAGTTAAACATACTTAGTCGGGTAAAGGTGGCCTCGTCCGTAAAAAGAATGCATTTTAAAAAATTTGGATTGCGGGCTGTCCTTTGTTGCAATGTTTCACAAAAATCCACTCTAACCGGTAGATCATCTGGCAAGAGCTCTTGGACTTGTCTGTAATGATAAGGATGTAATTGCTGCTCTTTCAGTATCCGCCAAGTACTTGAAGAAGAAGTATTTGTTTGTCTTGCTATATTTTTTACTCTAACTGTTGGATCTTGATCAAGTAAATTTAAAATATTATTTTCTTTATTAATTTTTCTTGTCGTTCAACGGATTTAAATGTTTTTTTACTTGGTAAGTTTCTTTTAGGAAACTTTTCTGCATAACGTGTCACAGCTGCACTAGAAGATCCTAGACATTCGCCTAAGGTTAATAACATGTCAGTGTATTCAACATTTGAATAAATTTTTATTTGATTTTACAAATAACAAGATTTCAAAACTTTAATTATTGTTGATTTATCGTCATAACAATCAATAAATATCAGATCTCCATGGCACACTTGGAGAAAATAGAGGTATACCTATTAGAACTTTATCATTACTACAAGCATTAATTATTACTTCATAATTTTCAAATCAAAATATTCCGAAAACGGTACACAGTATCGAGTTTTACCAAGAGTACCTTTTTCATGTAAAATTGAATGATGTTTAAGTTTACTTGAAATTTTGATTAATAATTATACTCTTAAAAAAGGTATATTGACTAATACTTAGTACGATCCGTGTAACTGGCGCTCTCTATGAGAATCAGATATAAAAACAAATTCATTGGATGTATCAGCTTCCAAAACATATTCGTATAAAATTTCATTACAATGTTGTCAGTAGTTTTGGCAAAATCGTAAAAAATGCGTGATTTTTTTTCTTCAACGCCCTGTATCTTGAAAGCGGATGAAATTACAAAAATTTTTTACTAAGCAAACCCCATTATTTTTCAGTTTTTTACCTACCCTAGAGACGGGGTTACCTTTTTTGAAACATCCTGTATATACTTAAATTTTTGTATTACTCTTAAAGTATTCAAAGTTTACTTATGTACATTGTTTTATTTATTATTTATGAACCTCTATTATACTAATATGGCTATCATTAAATAACATTAAACATAATGTATGTTTTCAAAAGAACGTGGATTGTTGTCTGCCAAACATGATACTTCTACTAGATTAATGTCATGTTTACCCGATCCTGGATCTGCAATATTAATCTTCTAAATTGCTTTTTAGTTGTTGAGAAGCCAATATTTCTCTTCATTACAACAGATTTGATTTATTAAACAATGTCTGAGCATAGCTATGCGGAGTAAATATTAATATTAATGAATTTTCTGCTGCCGGACTGGACGACTCTGATTCTCAACGAAAGGTTCTTAGCTAGATTAACAGGCTATATATTAGAGATTTAAGACACCATTAAAATATATTTTTAAAATAAATCACAAAATAGATAAGAATTCAACATAAACTTATAAATAAGGAATAATATATGTACAAGATTATTATTGGCGACGTGCAAGTACTTGGATGTGATACGAGAAACGATCGTGCGCGAGTAGCGGAGAAATCTTGCATTTTTTACTGCACATTTCATAGATTTCTTAAATTCATATTGTCAATTGTTATATTTCATATTCGTTTGTTTATTTACACCTTCTGTCACTGAAGAAAATGGAATTTAGGAAATGCTGTGTTATAAATTGTAAAAATACAACAAAAAATTGTCAATTTAAGTTTTATTCGTTTCCAACTTCGAAGCACAAATTACTAGAAAGAGAAAAGTGGATTTATATCATAAAAAAGCATAAGTAACATAACCTAAATTATGCATTATTCTTGCGCCCGATTCAGTCAAAAGTCAGTTTGAAATAAATAATAAATAAAAGTTCACTTTTAAGTGTAAGTTTTAGTTTCATAAAACTCACTTAGAATTTATTTTAACCCAAAAATAAAGTTTAATGTTTAAATTTTATTTTTTTGAAGTTTACAAAAATGCATCAAGTTTTTCTGAAGATGCATTAAGATATATTCGCTGTCCAAAAGTTTACAGGGAAAGAATTAATTGTTCAAACCAATATGATGATATCGTGGACTTAACCTGCTAATTTATGCATTTATTCATTGGCATTATTTATGGTAATTTATTTTTAATTCTTCCACATAATTCTTCTATTCTTTTTTGACATTTGCCACTACTAAAGCTTTTCCCTTTGACTCAGTGCTTGGTTGAAAAGTTATTTGGTGTTTACTTTCTCAAATCCAGTTTTGATTATTGCATCCATATTAACAGTAATGCTGTAATTTAATAATATATTTATTTGTATTTACACTGCATACAACGTTTATCTTTTAATAACATACCGACATACCTCAATCTTACTTTTTCTTCTTATTCTTTTTTGGGGCTACGTTCTTGACAGTTATCCGGTAAGCTCGATCTAACATGAAAGCGCAGTAAATTTTGCTGATTTACGACACCAGGTGTCGCTGTTCCGAACTTGCACGGTCCCAATATTATTATTTAGTATGTAAACTGCGAGGCATAAGTTAGGGATATAGCTTAATATTAAATAAACAATTATACAGTAGGATAACTGTAAAGATATCAATAAATAACCACAATATTTATTACACTGGAGAAGACAAAACTGATCATCGATACGGAGTAGCTTTCATCATAAGCAACACTATTATATAATCAGTGCTAGGTGCGATTCAAATCTCAGAAAGAATAACAATGCTAAAAATTCAAATACGGGACCGTAATAGTAGTATGATTTTAGTCTTTGCTCCCACAGCTGATAAGACCGAAGATGAGATCCAAAAGTTTTATTCAGAATTGTACAATACTATCAAGTTAACAAAATCTAGAGATATTACTTACATTTTAGGAGACTTTAATGCAAAAATTGCTAAAAGAGTAGGTACAGTTGAAAATATAGTTGGACAGTTCGGATTAGGAACTAGAAACAAGAGAGGAAAAAGGCTCATAGGGTTTCAGCTTCCCAAGAGAACACTATATACATGGACGTCACCTTCACATACAGAAAACCACATTGTCAGAAACCAGATAGGCTTTATACTCGTAAATAGTAGATATAAAAACTCTATAACCTCAGTTAAAACTTATCCTGGAGCAGATGTTAACTCAGATCATAATCCGTTAGTTGCTGACGTGAAAATAGAATTTAAAAAAAATTGAACTAAAAAAAACAACCAAAAATTAATGTAAGAATGCTAAAAAACGAATAAATAAAAAACGAATTAAAAAATATTCTGAATGTTAATATGCATAAAACACTAACTGACAACAAACAAATTATGAATGTAAATAAAAAGTGGTATAATATAAAAAAAAGGCATTACTAAAACCAGCTCAAGAAATTTGATACAACATAGGTCAGAGGCTAAAAAACAATGGATAACAGAAGAAATACTATTACAGGTGGAAGACAGAAGGGAATATAAAGGAAAAGAATAATCAAGGAAAAAATCAAAACAGCTAAAGAAATCTATTTGATGTAACAATGTAAAGAGATAGAAGAACTAGAAACAAAATATGATATAAAATAAAATAGAAAATGAGAAATATGCACAAAAAAATACGAGAAGTGACTGGAATTGGTCGAAATAGACAGCAAGGATACATAAAAGACAAAAAAGGAGTACTACTTATAGATTTACCAGAGAAATTAAGACGATGAGAGGAATACGTTAGAGAACTTTTCCAATATGAAGGAGGTGAAATGCAGAAAATACAAGAATTAAATCATTTAGAGAGACAGAAGATCACGATAGATGAAATCAAATATGCTATCAAAAACTCTAAAGACAATAAGGTAGTTGGATTAGACGAAATGCCAGTAGAACTGTTAAAACTAGTGGAAGAGAATAACTTGGAAATATTGGCAGATTTATTCAACACGGTGTACGATACGGGAATAATACCACACGAGTGGTAATACTCATATACCCCACGGTGCTCCTCAGTGAAGCTGCTTATCCTACAATGCGAAGAGATGGAAGGATAACGATGCTTTCTGATTGTACTTATAGTTCGAATCTAATGTATCTATCTTTTTGGATGTCCTGGTCACTGACCATTTGGTAGCTGTGAATTGTGCCGTTGAAAGGTGGCAGCGGTGAGGGCCTAAAAGCCTTCAAATCTTCATCAGGGATAGCTGTAATCGGATGTGCCTAAACCACAGAATAATGAACAATCAGAATGCCCACTCTCAGATGCCGCCTTTGAAGTTTGTCAGCACGCGAACGCCATGTTTTAGACGGAAACATAGACTCGAATTGAGAAATTTGTGACAAGCTACGTACAAGCTACGCTTATAATGTAGATGCTGTATGCTTCAAATATAAAAAGATAAAGCTTTACAAAAGTACATTTTGTTTATATTGTGTTATAAATTCTACAATTTTTGATTTATATAAAACAAGAATGAGTAAATATTTGTTTCTTTGGAGATTAATTGCAGTTAATTATTAGAAATCTTTTTAGCAATTACCCTTTGGTAGATTAGAGGATAGACTTGGCAATCGTCATATCAACAGTTGCCAGATTACAACAGATGTTTGCAATTAATCTAGACAGAGACAAATATCTACTCGTTATTGCTTCGTATAACTTAAAAATTGCAGAATTCATAAAATAGTATAGGTAATCAAAATGTACTTTTGAAATCTAAATATAAAATCATGCCAACACTGTTAAACCGAAATATTTTTGACATTTGCGATTTGCGGCTATCTTCAGCTTGTACTTTCGGTAAACTCAACCTTATTTTTATAAGCAGAGTGGGCATTCTGATTGTTTATTATTCTGTGCCTAAACTATAAAAATATTAATTCAAATACGGTAATATGCTTGTAATAATAATAGCTTCTTAGAAAGTATAAGGAGTCCTAGAAAGCATAAATATGGAGCATATATGATAATGATAACGACCTAATAACTTTCCTTTAAAAAGTTGAACATGATTATTTAAAGAAACGTTAATCGTAAGAAATAAGCTGTATTGAGGTGTAAGCATCTAACTTCAGATCAATGGATGGATGTATTTCTGTCATCGGTCATCTAGGATGATTTCTGTCATTCTGTCAAACTTTAGATGTCAAAAAATAAATAAACATTTTGCACTGTCTGAAAATGAGTATCAATCCAATTCTTTTGCAAAAATCTATAAAAGATAATGCAGCAGACCTGCATGACTTTTCAAAAGACCTAAAAAGTTGGGGTGAAGAAATGAAACGCAAGGAAGAAGCTTTGAAAAATGATAAGGTAATATATATCATAGTAACCTCTATAGATAAATGTTTTAATAATCTCCTACTGTTAAAACGATAAATAAAGCTGCTTAAAAGGCATAATTACAAAAGTAATTAAGTAAGAAAGGTTATATATGTAATAAGTGTGTTATTATGTCATAAATGTATGGGGTGACAAAAAGTAAATCATGATTTTTTCATTGCAAGACTCATGGATACTAGGTAATGTCACATAATGTTTATTTTATAACTGATAACCAAGAGAATTGGGGAGTATTTTATTGATTAAAAATTTTAGCCCCATGTGCATCAGACCTGTGCACAGCATGTTTTTACTATGAAACATGTATACCAATTTTTTCCACAGTATTATTGTGTTATAATAACGTGGCATAAGTATGTTTAGTCTGAGATGAACGGATCATGTCTATGCTTTTGGGCTTAATATGTTAGTAAAACATCTTACGATTTTTTGTATGGATTTTTAAACAATATGCAATTAATGTTAATTTAAAAGTTTTTGTGTATGTATCTGCTAACCTTATGTTCTGGATTGGCTGATTTCAGTCCAAACTGTATTGTTAATTTAGTAATTATTCTTTGTTGCATTGCATACATTTTTACCAACTAGCAATGGCTGGAAATTACTTTACAACCAAGCATACATGCATCTAGCCAATATTTTACCAAAAAAATATTCACATATAGGTCATTAACAAAATAAAACTTCATCAATTAAAACAAAAGTTTTTTTAATGAAAATTACTGAATATATACTCCAATTATTTATTAATTTTAACATCATTTAACCATCAACTGAATGAATGGATAATAGTAAATGATACCAATTAAAAAATGTTATAAGGAAGAGAAAACAGTGCAGTATGTGTATGTACTGTGACGCCCTTTGAACTCTGCCATTTTTTTATGACACCCCTAAATGCAGTCACTAAAAATACTTAACAATTTTAGTACTACCCTAATAATAGGATATCAGAAAAACACTTTTGAGATTTATAATTTTTATTAGAAGATAAGAACAAAATCAAAACAAGCATAAAAATAAAACAAGATATTTATCTAGCTGGCTGGCTAGTTATTTGAGAAACCTGTACCCTAGTTTGTAAATTGCCATTCTCTTTTCTTTCATAGCTCCATAATTCAAACAATTTAACCTTGTCATACTGAGGCTTTACACTGAAATCACAGGACAATTCTATTAATTATTCTTCATCTTCCTCTATTGAAATTTGCGATGCTGAGGGTGATTGGAAAGGTTTTTTAACACAGTGATATTGCTCCAGCTACCTTGTAAAGCAGGGAAACAGTCAATTACTTGATCTTAAATTTTTTTCTTTCATAATAGCAACTTCTGAAACCCAGTAATTTTATCTTCCAACTGCAGGATATGAGTTGCTTTCCTGCAAAGGCTTATTAAGATCATTTTTTAATTTGTTAAATATGTCACAGAGATATGCCAATTTTATTATAAACTCTATATTATCAAAGTTTTGTGCATCATTCTGTCTAAATTAATACTAATTTTTCTAATAATTAAAACCTGTCCATCAGAGATACATAGTTACTTAGGAGAATTTACAATTATGTAGTTATAAAAAAATTCATTATTTTAGGCATCTATCAATTCTAAAACTGTAAACAAAGATTCCAAAAGCACTAAAAAGTTGAAACTTAATGAGAAATTGAAAAAACCAGCTACAAAACTTGGAGCTACAGACTATGCAGCATGGGATAAATTTGATGCTGATGCTGAGCTTGAGAGATTAGAAGAAGATATTCCTGATGACTCGGATTTAACAGATGAATGCAATGAAAATATGATAGATGAATCTATTGTAGAGAAAGAAAAGGTATATTTTATTTTACTTAAATTAACATCATTCATTTATACATATCTAATAATTGTTATGTTACTGTTGTTTTTATTTTTCTTTAATGTTTTAGGGCAACCAATTTGTTAAAAATCAAAAGTGGGAAGAAGCTATAAAATGTTATACAAAGGCTATTAAATGTTACTCATATGATCCTATATTTTATGCAAACAGGGCTCTTTGTTATTTAAAATTAAATAAGTAAGTATTATATATTTCCAATAATTAGCAATTCAAGTATATTGTTTGTAAGTATACTTTGGATACATTAGTAGAGAAAGAGAAAGTATGGAAAGATGATAGTTGAAGGCAATGTAGCTGGTAAAAGATCTAGAGGAATATGTTCATCAAAATGGTCAAACCAAATATATATATATATATATATATATATATATATATATATATATTATATATATATATATAATGGCTTTACACCCCAGTGTGGAGTTAAACCACAAATGCTTTCTAGATCCTATTTCTTAAGCAGATTAGTCTTTTTTTGTTTATCTTATCTTCTTGACAATATCTCTCCATTTTTTCCTGTCTCTAGTTCTTCCTTTCCATTCACTGACTCCTGCCCTTTGGAGGTTTTCTTCAACTTCTTGCAGCCACTTTGATCTCGGTCTCAGTCAAACCAAATAAAGAACTTAATTATTATTCTCAGAAGCAAAACAACATGTACACAGAAGAGATAAATGGACACCAGTAGTCAACCAAATTACTTAATGACATAATGACAGATGAGGGGGAGAAACAATAATCTACAATTTTGTTTTAAAATGGCGTACCAACAAGGCCTTTTAGGTTGTTAGACTTATTTGTTTGTCTCTTTATTCTTCTCTGTGCTAGTTCGACAATGATAAGAAGGCTATTCTTTCAAAAAATGTTCTGGGAAACAATTTAATTTTATTAATAGTTTTATTTTTATATAACTTTTAAAAAATTATTATTTTATATTATTTTTATTGACCAGTTAATGTAGTTAATAATCTAATTTGTAGATTTGAAGAATGTGAGAAAGACTGTGACCTCTCCTTAAAATTGGATGACACGTATGTTAAGGCATATCAAAGAAGGGCAGCATCTAGAATAAAACTTAGTAAATTCGAACATGCTGAAGTGGATTTAAAGAAAGTACTGATATTAGAACCGAAAAACAAGGAAGCAAAAGCTGAATTAGACAAACTCTCTATACTTTTGAAAAGAAATGTAGATGTAAGTTAATATCAAAAATGATTTTAAATAATTGCATAACTATTATATTGTGCAGTAGAGCAATCAAGATATAATAATGAATCTATCACCGATAATGAATCTCACATTATTCTTAACTTCTTAATATTTTATAGTTTCACCGCGGATAATTGAAACATTGTGGAAACATATCGTATAATATTTTAATAATTAGTTCATTTACCTACAACTAAATAAATTGCCGAATGGTATATTTTCTAATTGAACTTCCCAAGTGTTGCAATTACGGCCTAGATTAAATTGTAATGTAAGCTAATAGTTCAAAGTTTGTTAGTATGATAGATGGAATGACCTCTGTGCTGAGGTATGAATTATTTGTGAGATTATAAATTGATTACCTAACTAACATCACATAATGTAATTAGTAGTAGCTGTCAATAAAATCAACATTTTTCTCCACAACTTCAACCTTTTATTATATTTATCATTGTCGATCGGAACAAGAAGCGGACAAAGAGGCATTATAAAACGATTTGAACCTCATAAATACGTTCGAATCTGTTCATTTGGTCCTTTGTCAAAACATCATCAAAAGGGCGTTAATTGGATTGGAGCTTCGAAGGAGACGACCCTCAGCGACCTGAACACCTGAGAAAGAGGTAGTCTTTCCTAACAATAAAATTGCTATACTGAGGTGTCGTTTTATAGTTACACAATTAGTACCCACCGATCTAGGTGGTTGCTTTATTATTACACACTGACGACCAATGTTGTTTTATTGTTACAAAGTTTTTACTTCACTGTAAACTTTTTTCACTATAACAGTATAGTACATCTAATCACTGGGAAGTTTGGCATTAAAAGTATTACATTATTATGCATTTGTTAACACTTTTAAATCACATTTTTATAAGAGATGGACTACATTTTATGTTTTTATAGCACTTATTTTCCCACATATTAATACATATTTCTTTAATTTTAGGTAGCTGATCCAAGACCTATCTCAAAATTTACTGCATCCAGGAACAAATCAAATAGCTCAACAAACTTAAAACCCTTTACGCCAATTTATAAACCTCCAAAGGAACAAGTGGTTAACGAGTTACCACAACAAATAATCGATGATAGTACACCTATTCCACAATGGGTCTCAGATCCAGAAATAATTGAAGTGAAACCAATTCAAAAACCTCCTCATTTGAGATCAAAAAAACCTCTTAAACGAATAAAGATAACTGAAATTGGTGATACTCACACAAAAATTGATGTGCCTAAACCAGTAAATAAAGAAGCCGTTAAACAGCATGTTTTAGAAAAGAAAGAAAATGATAACAAACAAGAGTCTATTACTCCAAGACCAATATCAGCTTTTAAAAAAGATAGGAAAGAAAAATTCATTCAACAGGCCGATAATTATTTGAACGAATCTCAAGAATCTCCCAATCAAATATCATTAGAATCTGCTAAAACTGCAGAAAAAATTTTTAATTCTGAATCAATAACGAAACCTGAACCTAATTTACATCACCTCAAGATAGAAGATCTGAATGTAATTGAAAAGATCAATCCCATGAGTACAGCTAAAGATGTTAAAAATTCAGTTAATGACACTAAAAAACTTATAGAAAACAATGAAATAAACACAAGCTTCAAGTGTCCAAAAAATGCTGTACAATTTTATATGAGTTGGAAAAATTTCAGAACCACCGAAGAGAGATACACGTATCTCAAGTTGATTGATTGCCAGGATATTCCTAAAATATTTTTAAATTCTTTAGATAGTGCTGTATTTAGTAATATATTAGAAGTTTTAGTCAAACATTTTATAGGGAATAACGACAAATTATACGACATTTTAAATTCATTTACCGAAGTAAAGAGGTTTAGTGCCATAACTATGTTCTTAAGTGGAGAGGATAAAAGCAGTAAGTAAATTGGGTTGGTTGTTTTAAAATTAGAATATAGAATAGAAATATGCTTTATTGTCACTGAAAATTGTACAATTTTATGGACAAAGCTTACAAAAGTCTAAATAATAGTAACAATCATCATCTTGGAGCTACAGCCCTGAGAGGGCCTCGACCTACTCATCTTTCTACGCCATTCTATTCTGTCCCTTGCTTGCATTTTCCAGTTCCGACTCCGATCTTCTCCTCATCTTGTGTTACCCCGTCCATCCACCTAAGCTTTGGTCTGCCCTGTCTTCGCATTCCCACGGGTTGCGCTGTTAGAATCTTTTTTATCATGTTCGATTCAGGGGCCCGGGCTACATGTCCTGCCTACTACAGGCGGTTTCGCTTAATTATAGTGGTAATATCTTTACCACCAAACGTATGCTTGTAGATATTCTGCAGTTCAAAGTTATATCTACGCCTTCATATTCCGTTCTCACAGACTGCTCCGAATATCTTGCGTAGCACCTTTCTTTCAAAAAACGATAGAGCGGATTTATCTGTTTTAGATAACGTCCATGCATCTGATCCATATGTGAGAACGAGGACTATCAGTGTTCTATACAGCCTTATACGAGTTTTTTGAGACAGACGTTTGTTAGCTAAGTAATTTGATAGACCGTGATAACACCTGTTTGCAATTATTATTCGCCTTTTTATTTTCTCAGATGTGTTATTATTGGGGTTAACTGATGTCCCTAGATATATGAACTCTTTGACTGCTTCGAAGTTTTGGTCATTGATGATTAAATCTGCGTCAATATTTCCAGCTCTTGTGTTTGTGTTAGTCGCCATGAATTTGGTTTTATTTTGATTTATATGTAACCCCATTCGTTTTACTGCTGCTACTAGCTCGGTATCTTGATCATCAGAAACGCCCTCGCTATTTTCTGATTCAAAAATTAAGAAAACAATGTAAGTGGAAAAAAAAAGGTTTTTTGAACTTTTAAGAATGAGTATGTTGGAAGCACTTACGTTTAATGTAAGTTCAGGAGTTTTTCAAGCAATTGTTGATTGATTTCATGCGTTTCATTAAGTTGTTCTTCAAACAAACTCATTGAATTTAACGGTGGAATGTTCTAAAAGAAATGAATCGACATTTTAAAACTATAACCACCTAAGCGTTATACAAAGGTACAAAATATATAGAACAGCAAGGTAATTAAACTTATTACTTTATTATTAAACCAGTAGGTATTAAAGATTTGCAACAATTTAGATAATTTAAGGATTATCTACCTGATTTTCAAAAACGACATCAATATCTAGGCTACCTATTGCACTTTCAATAAGTTTCTTGACTGATCCATCGCAATATTGTCAGATACCTGAAATTGCATGTCTATATCTATATATAAATGTAATATCTATATAAAAAATGTAATAGATATTGGCATATCTATTACATTTTAGTACTTACCATTTTCGTTTCTATTTCTATCACCAACTTGCCCGGAGTCTTTAAGTAGATAAGAGCCTTTTAGTTCGGCTTGAATACATTTCTTTGCTTTACTTGCAGTAAACTCACTTAAAATTATTCACAGAAGGGCTTCACCGGTCTATACAACTTTTTTTAAGGTTATGTTTTTGTAAAGGCCAATCTCCAATGACTTAAGGATAAAAAAGCCAATGTGTAATACTCACTGGATATTGGCCCTTTTATTTAAGTAGAGTGAGCAGTTCTATGTGCACTTTGGCCGTTTTAATTTAAACTGATTTGGAGATAAGCCCGAAATTAAAATTAAGAAATCGACAACCATTCATACAAGAAGATTTGCCTTTTTTGTATGAAAGTTTTGAATATTATAATGTTTGTGGTGATACTAACTCAATAAAGGGAAACATGAAGTTTGGCATTTTTAATACTCAGGTCCAGAAATACGAAAGGTGAAAATCGGTAAATTATGACACAGTAATTTTATTGAAAAAGCATAGAAAATATTTTAGAATAAGAGTTTATTAGTTGTTTTTGATGATTTGTTGTTTATTGCTACAGTGCTAAAATTTTAGGGAAATAGTTACTTGATGTTAGACAATGCACATAATGAAAAGTATATCATATCCTACGCATTTTAATCATTCAAACATCAACATTATTGCATCACTTATTTTAATCATTAAAATTTTTATAGATGTATGGAAGTTATTGGATCACATTAAAGAATGTAAGGAACGAGAAAAAGACGACGTTGACAAATTAATAGCCAAATACGAACTTTAAATTAATTTGCAGCACAACGCACCTTCACGATGTTCTAATTTATGTAAAAATTATTTACGTGTGTAGCACGTTTCTCACTTTATTTTAGGTTCTCTTTTTATATTTATAATATGTTGATATAGTTGTAAAAATTTAAATAAAGTTATAAAAATATTTGTGTTATAATAGATAATATTTATAAAAAATCAACCCTACATTCCTTAATAAAAATCCTTGTTAAAACATCGACGATGCCGCAGAGCTATTTACAAATTGCATTCCTACTGCGGCCGACCAATGTATAGGTAAATACACCATAAATTCCTCAAGAAACGCCGTCCCATGGTGGAACGACTTCTGTAAACTCACAATAAAAGAATACAAGAAGGCTCTTAATAGATATCGCAAAACTGGTAGCATCGAAGATCGTATTCATTTTAAGAAAATGCGAAAAAGTCCAAACGAATTCTGAAGGAAAGCAAAAAAGAATCCCGGAAAAAATTCGTTGACAGCATAACTTCAGATACCCCTCCCTTCCAAATGTGGAAAAAATTAAACAAATGGGAGGTTTAAACACATATCCGTAATAACAGTTGGAGATAATGGCATTACAAATTATAACCGTAATGTTAGCCAAATACTTTCAAAACAAACCTAAGTCTGAACTCTCCATTTCGTACCCCACAAACCAATCACTACCTAACCCTATCCAAACCAATCCAATAAATCTCGCCTTTACAGAAGTAGAGTTAATTTTGGCAATCTCATCAATGAAAAACTCATCTGCAGGTCCTGATGACATCCCGTTTATCTTTCTCAAACATCTACAGGCAGGAACCCTCTTGAAGCTACTTGCGCTCTACAATAAGATATGGTTCAGCCAAAGCTTTCCGAGTCTTTGGCGATAGTCGCTTATCATACCGATCAGGAAAAATGACTCATCTTCTAACGCTGCCAGTGCCTTCGGGACAATCTCACTAACATGCACAATGGTCAAACTATTAGAAAAGGATCAAGTCTCTCGAATTACGGGAAATATGATTAGTTTCTCCCTATTACTAGATTCTATCAAAACTCATTATTTATTAGAAGTGTACTTTTCGGGTGAATAATATCCAAAACTGTGATAAATTTGTAATGTTGCACTAAATCATCAAGGTTCTAGATCGGTTCAAAAAAAAGTTATCTGAAAAAATGTAACAGTGGGATCAAGTCTTCTTGTCTTCTCTTCTCCCCTAGAATCATTGTTATTATATATAAGACAAGCATAATTCAAGCAAAATAAACTCACAGAAAACTCAAGGAGTTCGTTAGAGATTAGAAAATACCGGTATATTGTTATTATGCAAAACGCAAAAAGTGACGAGATTCTTATAATCGAGAATTAAAATAATCTATATTTACGCAATAAAATTTGCGCAATTTGCCTAATAAAAGATAATGAAATATGCATAATTCTCATGAATTGTTTATCAATATATTTTTAATTTGATCTAAATCTCTATTTGTGATGGCACGTGTCGCTAACATTGTTTAAAGTTTTTTTTTTATTTTTCATTATTCATTATTTAACATTTCCTGCACACATAATAAAAATAATTTGATTGATTAATCGTAATATAAAATGATCTAATGATATTTATGAAAATGATACACATTAACAAAACTTCTGAATCTATCAGTTACAAGACTGATTATTCCTGTAAACTCCTTTTAGCCTATGAAGGCCGATATGTAATTAAGATATGATCAGTGGGCCTCAAACAGTGGGGCGTTAATATTTAATTTAAATCGTTTAAAAAGTAAAAATATTTAATTTCCTGTATTTTATGTTCAGTAATAATATTGGATTTTACTGTATCAAAGTCAAATAAAATGAATATATGTATATACAGGGCGGTTAAAAGATGTGGGACGGAATATTTCGAATAATTCAAATTATTTGTCGACATCAAATGTTCATCAAGAAAAAGTAGAGTAAAAATTATACGAATGGTTTTGCATGCAGTTAAATTGGAAAATACTTGCCAAGTTGCTAGTATGTCCAAATTTGAATAAAATACATCCAAGACTTTACTTTTAGCAGACACTGTATTAAATATAACCTTGAAACAAATTGGCTCTAAATCACTTCCGAGTTTTCAGAAAAAGAAAATGTTTTGTATAGTCTAAGTAATTAATATCAAAGCTATTGAGAGTATGCAGTCCAGTAATTAAACCAAAGGTACTTTATCATTTAACTAAAACACACCACAAAGTTTAAATTGAATTCCCGAAACACTTTTTTGTTTCTTCATTTTAGCAAACGATTTGTCCAATTCACTGGTTTTTGCTGATTATGTATTTTGTTAAATTAATAAAACACAAAAATACAGCCCACGACCATCAATTAATTTTTAACGATAAACAGAAGAGAAATATGATGACGTTTGAATTTGAACTACTTTGTTTATGACGGTGTCGTTAAGAGAAAGATATTTTAAACAGCATGAATCATTTTTTAATGATTGTGTGGATTTAAAAAATACATTACTAAACAAATTTTTAAGTGTGTATAAAATCTTAACTGTCTTTTTTCCTGAGATTACAATTATTATGACATATGGTATTTACTCCTTATTTTTCAAATAATATATTCTTGTAAATGCACAACTTTAATTATTGGGTAAACCTATATTATACGATACCTATGTCAGAAGAAATTTAAAAAATTAACATTGCAATAAAATTAAAAACCAATAAAGGATAACTTGTTGAGCAGTCCTGGTTGAAACAACAGAGCAGTAAAATGTTATTCATAAAGGTAATGTAAAATATATAGCCGCTTATCTGGTCCGCTAGTAATAAAGTTACCAGCATTTAATTGCAAAGCGGTCTTCTTCTTAAAAGATGAAGAAGTTGAGGTATCTAGAGCTGAGAGTGCCCTACTCCCATCTTCACTTCATCTTTCACTCAAGCATCAAGGCATCATCTTCCACTCTCATTTGGGTTTAAATATGAATCTCAATATTTCAATGAGCCAGGATTGATTGGAGATGGCTTTTATAGACTTTCGCTCAATGAGTGTACGGGAAGTAACAAACTTTCTTTCACAATTTAACTGGGATGATTTGTTTAAAGATAAGAGTCTTGATATGATTAACATGTTTTATGATGTTATTTACCTTGCAATTAATATTTTTGTTCCCCTGAAAAAGTATTCAGCAAAAAAGTTTCCTGTCTGGTTTTCTCCAGAGCTTAAAAACCAATAATAAAAAAAAATGCACAAAAGTATCTCAAATCTCAATTACTTGCTGAATATAATGAGTTTTCTTTATTACGAGTTAACTGTAAACAACTGAAAGAACAATGCTATCTTGATTATGTTGTTCTAACTGAATTTCCTCTGAAAGATAATGTTAAAAATTTTTGGAAATTATATTAAAACCAATAGTTGCAGAGATATATGAAAAGACAACAAGAAAAAATATGCATTAAAAGTTTTTAATGCATTGTTTATATATTTCTCACCCAACTCAAAACATATATTGCCTGATATAATAAAATATATGAGTGTCAAATACAGGGAAGATAGCATATTATGTTAAAGCTGAAATGTTTAGACAGAGCAATTAAAAATTAAGCTCCACTTAAAAATTTACTCTAAAAAATGCAATATAATATTATAGAAGCTACGTAGAATAATAGAGAATATATTACAAATAAAGTTTCCAGATTTTGGACTCCAGATTTTTTGAAATTTACAGATACAACAAATCAAGTCATGCATGCACTGCTAACACACAATGATATGTCTAAGTGATAAGATATCTTAAATAAAAATGCTGTAATAGATTATATCTTATATATTGAAAATATAAAAATGGGTTTAACTTCAACAATATTATTTTCCCCCTCTTAAACGAAGTACCAAATGAAGGGTAGACTCGTTCTGAATATTGTAATATAAGAGAGTGTCGACATCTTCCAACTGCTTTCCAGCAAAGATTAATCTTTGTTGATCTGGCGGTACACCTTCTTTGTCTTGAATTTTAGCTTTGACAATGTTAATTGTATCTGAAGGTTCTACTTCAAGGGTAATGGTCTTACCACTTAAAGTTTTAACAAAAATTTGCATACCTCCTTTAAGACGACTTACCAAATGGAGGGTAGATTCTTTTTGGATGTTGTAGTCTGAGAGAGTACGGCCATCTTCCAACTGCTTTCCAGCAAATATTAATCTTTGTTGATCTGCTGGTATAGCCTCTTTTTCTTGGATTTTTGCTTTGACACTTTCAATTGTGTCTAAAGGATGTACTTCAAGGGTAATGGTGTTTCCAGTAAAACTTTTTCGCATACCCAATCTAAGATAAAGCGATACATGGACGGTAGATTCTTTGTGAATGTTGTAGTCTGAGAGAGTACAGCCATCTTCTAACTTCTTTCCATCAAAAAATAATCTTTGTTGATATCGTGGGATGCGTTCTTTGTCTTCAATTTTAGCTTTGACAATGTCAATAGTATCTGAAGGTTCTACTTCAAGGGTAATGGTCTTAACAGTAAAAGTTTTAACAAAAATTTGCATACGTCCTTTAAGACGACTTACCAAATGGAGGGTAAATTCTTTTTGGATGTTGTAGTCTGAGAGAGTAAGGCCATCTTCCAACTGCTTTCCAGCAAATATTAATCTTTGTTGATCTGCTGGTATAGCCTCTTTTTCTTGGATTTTTGCTTTGACACTTTCAATTGTGTCTAAAGGATGTACTTCAAGGGTAATGGTGTTTCCAGTAAAACTTTTAACAAAAATTCGCATACCCAATCTAAGATAAAGCGATACATGGACGGTAGATTCTTTGTGAATGTTGTAGTCTGAGAGAGTACAGCCATCTTCTAACTTCTTTCCATCAAAAAATAATCTTTGTTGATATCGTGGGATGCGTTCTTTGTCTTCAATTTTAGCTTTGACAATGTCAATAGTATCTGAAGGTTCTACTTCAAGGGTAATGGTCTTAACAGTAAAAGTTTTAACAAAAATTTGCATACGTCCTTTAAGACGACTTACCAAATGGAGGGTAGATTCTTTTTGGATGTTATAGTCTGAGAGAGTAAGGCCATCTTCCAACTGCTCTCCAGCAAATATTAATCTTTGTTGATCTGCTGGTATAGCCTCTTTTTCTTGGATTTTTGCTTTAACACTTTCAATTGTGTCTAAAGGATGTACTTCAAGGGTAATGGTGTTTCCAGTAAAACTTTTAACAAAAATTCGCATACCCATTCTAATACGAAGACCCACATGGACGGTAGATTCTTTGTGAATGTTGTAGTCTGAGAGAGTACAGCCATCTTCTAACTTCTTTCCATCAAAAAATAATCTTTGTTGATATCGTGGGATGCGTTTTTTGGCTTCAATTTTAGCTTTGACATTTTTGATAGTATCTGATGGTTCAACCTCGAGGGTGATGGTTTTACCATCAAGTGTTTTTGCAAAGATCTGCATTCTGTAACAAAGAAAAATTTAGTTAGATAACATTAATTCAATAGTAATAACATAGAAGCACATTTCAAATGGGCGATTTGGTCACGGTTATTATTCTTCAAAACACTCCTGTAGAGTAGGTTTAAAACCATATTGTGAAAGATGGAGTTACGGGGAAAAGAGCATGAACGGATTTATTAACATCCAGACTTAAAGAAATTTCAATGGCATTGATTTGCAAACTGTTTTTTTTTTCACAATAAAATATTTAATTTTAATACATTAAATTTTTAATTTTAAAACTTAGAAAGGTATGAAAATTTCAATATTTATTTATTTTTTTAATACATGTAAATAAAATTTTATAACTTTGAATTAAACATAGCAGTGGCGGCCGGTCAGGGTCGGCAGTGCCGACCCACATCTTTATAGATATTATAGATTTTTTTAATATTTAATTTAATCAGTATTTCAATAAATAATTTTGGCAGGTAATCAGTTGATGTCATTTGTTTTTGTGAAACAAAAAAAAATATCTGTGAGATAATAAAGACTAAATTTTATTCATGGTTTTTAAAAAAAATCGACCAGACTAAATTTTATTCATGGTTTTTAAAAGAATCCAATCTGAGCGTTAAGTGATCCCTGCGTAGACACTTTTCAAATGGATGATTCGATATCGGAGACCCGCATCCGCCTATGAATTCTTAAAAAGGCACGTTTTGTTTTTTCGGCTAGCCGATCCCAACCTTGACTTTACTTGTAAAAATCAACGAAATATTGGTTGATTAGCAACCAAATATGCATTTCTTTCCATATGAACTTAATTACCAAATACGGCAAATTTAAATTTGCCGATGTTTCATTTGGATTGGTGATTGGTCGCGAACTGTACATTGCAAGCGTGGGACGAAATGTTATTTCATATGTAGAAAAGTAAAGTAATATTCAGTCATTCAGTGCACGAACTAGCCTTTCTTTTTGTGATTCATTTTTATTTTCTAAAGTAATACTGTGATACCTACGTTACGTCTGCCGTAAATAGTTTTTTGAATAAAGGTTAAAGGGTTTTTTTGACATATTAGAGTTTTTTTAATTAAAGTGTAAACAAATTCAGGTAAATTAACCTAAAAAATGCAAGCCATGGGAGAAACTGTAAGTATTGATAAGTCTGATATTGTAAATTATATTTTGCATAATGGGTTTTCATCTATTCCATACGAAGAACAAATTGTTATTAAAAATAAGGGGCGTCCTTTGCCTAAAATGTCCCGGCTTATAAATATTAGTGCGGGTAAGGGAAGTAATAGATCATTTTCAGATAATTGGTACAGTAAGTACTCATGGCTTACCGGGAGTGAAATAAAAAACAAACTTTTCTGTTGGCCTTGCATTTTATTTTCCACAAATAGGGGCAAACATCAAAATCCGTGGTGTGAATCTGGTTACGATAATTTAAAGGAATTATTTAGGGCTTTACATAAACATGATATTTCGAAAGATCATATTTACAGCCAGATTAAATTAGATTTATTTGGAAAACAAAATATCTATGTTTCATTAGATAATGCCCAACGTGAAAATGCTATTAAACATAACGAAATTGTAAAAAATAATCACGCAGTTTTACGTCGTTTAATTGTAATTGTAATTTTTTTAAGTTGTCAGGAATTATCTTTTAGGGGACACGATGAATCGGAGCATTCGTTAAATCAAGGTAATTATAGAGAACTAATAAAAATGTTTAAAAAATACGATTTGGAATTTTCTAATTTACTTTCTGATTCGAAGACATTTAGCGGTGTATCTAAAACAATCCAGAATGAATTAATAGAATCAATTAGTTACATTTTGAGTAACGTTATTGAATCTGAGATTCAGGAAACCATTTGCTTTTCACTAGAAGTAGATGAAACTACCGACATATCATGTCATTCACAATTATCAATTGTTGTTCGATACGCGTTACGTGGTAATATCTATGAGAGGTTTTTAGGTTTTACAGGCGTGAGTAAAAGCCATAAGGTAGAACATATTTTTGGTGTTTTAAAGGACAGATTAAAATTTTTTAATATCAAAAATAAATTTTAGGGCAAACTTATGACGGCGCTGCCGTGATGTCTGGTGAATTAAATGGTCTCCAGGCAAAAGTTAAAACTATTGCACCGCAAGCTTTATTTACTCATTGTCATGCGCATAGAATGAATTTAGTTTTGCAAGATACATGTAAAAAAATTAAAAAATGTCGTCTTTTTTTTGCCAGTTTAAGCGGATTTGCTTCATTTTTCTCAAGCTCACCTAAACGGATTAATGTTTTAGAACGGTTTGTTTCGAAAAAAATGCCAACAGTTTGTCAGACGCGATGGAATTTTAAATCTCGGTTAGTTTTCACTGTAGCAGATTTTCGTGAACAGCTTTTGGAAGTTTTTGATTTTATTATTGAATGTGACGATTTTGAAAGTGATGATATCTCGATCCGTGAAGCAATCGGTTTGAAAACTTTATTAAATGATTACTCTTTTAACATACTTTTAAATATTTTTAAGAAAGTGTTTACCCAAACCGATTTGATATTCAATATTGTTCAAAATCAGTTAACTGACATTATTCATTCCAAAAATAGAATAACAAGACTGGTGCAAAATCTCAGAGATTTTCGTAATGATAGTAATTTCCAGTATATACGCAGGGACGTTTTGGACTCGCTTGATATTTCCAAACCCCAAAAAAAAGACAAAGGCATGTCACAGAAACAGATCTCGAAAAAAGAGTATATTTTGAAATTTTGGATACTATTATTATGCAAATAGATACTCGTTTTTCGAATTTTGAAGATTTGCAAATTTTTGACCTCTTTGACGATTCAAAATTTAAAAGTTACGCCAAAGAATTTACAAGATATTTATTAGACAGGTTAGTTAAAAATTATCCATCATTCTTTAATAAAATAAAATTAGAAAATGAATTAAAAGTTTTATATGCTGATCCAAATATTTTCGGAAGATGGGATAAGTTACAAGATATGTATAATTTTTTATACTGCAATTCATTACAACAAACTGTTACCGAAATTAATAAATTATTGTCATTAATTCTCTCATTACCACCAACGTCTGCCTCAAATGAACGAGATTTCTCTTGCCTCAAAAGAATCAAAACTTATTGTCGAAATACCATGAAACAAAAGAGAATGTCAAGCTTGTCTCAAATGTCAATAGAAAAAAAACTTTTAAAATCTCTCCAAAACTCTAATAAATTTTACGATGACGTTATTACCCATTTTGCTACTTCCAAACAACGTAGACTAGAGTTAATTTATAAACATGTTTAGGTTCTAAATTTATAGGAAAAAAAAAACAAAAAACAAGAAAACAAAAAATCTCCTATGATGATTGAAGTCTTTATTAGACGGTGTACCTATCTGAGGAGACAAAAAATACCTTGCCGACCTTATCTCTCAAGCCCGAGCCGCCACTGAAACATAGGTTTATTTTTAATCACCTCCGGACCTGGTGATTTATACGACACAAACGTGTTTATTGCCCATTTGATTTTGTCCAAGTTTACCATTTGTTTTGCCACACGCTAGTTTTAACTAGAACCATAAGTTATGTTATCCATTCCAGTTTGCTGCCTTGTTTCTAGTAGTATCAGTTTTGTTTGAGACACAGGAAAGTGCAAACTGAAAAGTTCGTTAGTCTGTTCACCATTTAGAGTGTATTCACCTGACTCATTTTGGTTCGAAGAAATAATTATCCAAGGGTCTTTTGAGAGAACTTTATGCAGCCTTGACATTTCTGAAGTCTGTTTTATCTACTAGCAACAGAAGCGGCGTAGGGCGTGAGCGACGTGGGTAGCGTTGCCCAAATGCAAGAACAAGACGAGACTTAGACAGTCTTGGTCTTGGTCTTGCACCAATACACCTGGTCTTGATCTTGGTATTGCACTCCTAGTCTTGGTCTTGGTCTTGCAGCAAGAGTCTTGCAAGTCTTGCAGTTACCCATTAGCCTATTACTATTTATTCAATTTTACTTTGGATCTTAGAACAACGTAACAGAGTAAGTACCTTCATTTTAAGCTTGAATTAACATAGCCATAATAAAGACCCACCAAATTAATAAATGACTAAACAACTGACACCCGGTGGGGTTTGAAGCCACGATCTAAGAGATCCGTGCCTATGCTCTAACTAACTCAGCTAAGTATCTAGTATTCCCTACGGAAGTCAATCTGTTTCTTAATAAACGTTTGCGTTTGCATAAGCTTACATGTGCTAAAACATGGTTAAAACACAGAAAAACCAAATTAATGACATATACTGTATTTTAAAGAAAATTGTCTTTCTAGAAAGGAATTGATCGACCCCAATATATATGAAATGGAAATCTTAAAAAAGATTGGTATGTGGCAAAGAATTCACATGTATCAAGGACACAGATTCTTTAGGTGATCAGATAACCAAACTATAATCCACTTATTAAAGCAAAATAAATGTTTTTAACAATCTTAGCTCTACTTTTATATAAAATACTAACTTGAAAAATAAGGAATATTTAAAAAAGCAATGATAATCAAAAGAATTATTTTAAATAAAGGAGATACCTACTTAATAAATACATTAATTTACCCAAATAAAGTAGTAGGCACATAATATATGTGATTGGTAATAAGGTAATAAGTATATGTTTTTAACATGTCTACTTTTTCCAGCGGTTATTTAAAAGCTTGTGATATCTCCACCGAATTTTGGATTTTCAGGAAGAAATATTTGTAATACCTTTTTGTGAAAAGATATTAGATGCTTCCTTAATCCTAACGTGTTTCTGTGTTTCATTTTCATTTCAACGTAGTCGTTTAAAGTTGAAATATCAAACTCCTTTGTTAAAAAGACATACAATATTTTGCTGAATAGAATTTTGACTATCAAGCAACAGCTCCAATATTTTATATAATAAACAATAGGTTTCGTTATTTAATAATGTAATTTTTGTCGGCATTTATGACACCAACATACGAGTAATCGCAAAACATATTATGTTACCTTTTCGGTACACTATCTGTGATAAAAGGAATTTAAAAATTTCCGAACTGACAACACAGAAAATTCAGTTTTAAATAATATACTTTCGTATTTTAAAGATAAAGTCTCTAGTTTGGTGCAATTTTATTTATTTAAATCAATATTTAAATAAAATTTTAATATAAATGTAATAATAAATTTTTCATCTTTTATCAAAAATCTGGACAATTAATTCCAGGGCGAAGAAGTCATCTGCTGGGAAAGAATGTACAAAATATTTTATTTTTACATTGTAATTACGACCTCTGAGCACGTGTCAAATGTGTTTTTTTAATGAATATTTTGATTCGGTATGTATGTTTTATAATCTCGTCAAAGAACTCTACAGTGACACAGAAAGCAAAATCCTACACAACGGCATAACATCTGACCCAATAGCTATGCTAAACGGAGTAAAGCAGGGCTGTGTTTTATCCCCATACTATTTAACATTGTACTGGACTCCGTACTAACAAAGGTAAACTCTAATAGAGGAATTTACTGGGGATTAACAAACAGACTGGAAGACCTAGATTACGCTGATGATATATGCCTCCTAGCACATACAAAAAGGACATGCAACTCCAAGTAAACAAAGTACAAGAAGCATCAAAGAAGGTTGGTCTAGAAATAACCATCAACAAACCAAAGAAATGCGATTTGGTACCAGAAACAACCAACCTATTGTTACGAACATGCATTTAGCGTGGATTACCTAACGGTCGCATCTCGAAGCACCGAGAGTTTCGGCGATATTTCGAGCGCTGTAAAATTCCACCCATCAAATAACGAATTAGAGGTGGGACTATTCTCGAATATTCTCGAACATAATACTTTGGTATATATATGTAACGAAATTAGGATTTAAGTTTAGTTGATAAGAGAATACCGAACTGTAAAGTTATAAATAAATATATTTATATAAATTCGAACCGCTCGTTTTATTTAAAAACAGTACAGTTGGTGTCACCGTGTGAGGACAATTGATTTATTTAAACATAAATTTAACAGTGAAAAAAGAGACTTTTGAACTTTGAAAAGTATTGTTTGTCGGGAACATCCGCGTAGTTCAGTAGTGATCGTTGTACGAAAGAACATTAAAAAAGTACGTGTGTGCCTGACCAAAGATGCTGCTAGTAGAACTTTCAGTGAAACAGTTGCGTGAGCAACTAGAAGAACGCGATGAAGACTGCAGCGGGTCCAAGAAGAGTCTCCAAGAACGACTAAAGACTGTTCTTAAAAAGAATGGATATGACCCAGAAACATTCCATTTTCAATCAGCAGAAGAAGCAGTTTTAATGAAGATCGAAGAGAGTTCCAGAAAAAATGATAGTAAATTTGAAAATGTGTCGCATATGATAGAAGAATCTTCTAAAAAAAATGATGATAAATTCGAGAACGTTTCCAAAAGATTCGATGAAACGTCTCAAATTATTAAAGAAGTAGCTAGACAAAACGACGAGAAATTTGAAAATGTATCTAGAAGATTCGACGAGACTTCACAAATAATTAAAGAAATATGTATTCAGAACAATGAGAAATTTGAAGAAGTCTCTAAAACATTCGAAAAAGTAGAAGACAAAATCAAACAGTTAGAGAGCATGATAACAAACACAAAAATGCTACCACCAGTTAACCCTTTCGCTCACGACTTTTTGTTTCACAAACAAAAATTCTAAAATTGAAGATACAAAATAGATGATTTTTTTTAAGATTTTTAATATAATTTACAAAATTTTCTAATTTCCCAATTAAGAGTTATAGTATGTATCCAAACGTATACATTGTGACTTGCAGGTAAAATTGATTAATTAAATTTTTATTTGTAAAATAAAATAAAATGGTGATTTCTGTATATAGAATTGGTAGTTATTATAAAATCTCATTACAAACTTTTATTTATTTATTATGAAATGCAAAAAAACAGTTTTTATTTTTTTTGCAAACATAAGTGAATGTTACATTTGACACACATAATACGACTTTGTCCTCTACAATCAGGATTTTTACATCTTGATGCATATGAATTTCCGTCAACAGAAGGTAAGTGTCCTGTGTTATCATATCTGACATCTGGAATTGGTCTGGTTTCAGACTTGGCCTTTTTGGGTGTCGAAGAAGTATTTTCAGAATCTTGCTCTGATAGCGGTCGTCCTCTTCTTTTATTATTGCATTTGTTAACTTTTATTAGAGCTTCTGCTATGTAAGCTCTAAATGCCAATAAATCTAAAATTTCATTTTTTCGAATCCCAAGTGCTGTGGCTTTGCTTTTATATTCTAGCCATGCATTACAACAAGCAAGGTCTATTCCGTGTGCAAACATTCGAAGAGTCCATTTTCGTGATCGTATAAAAGTTCGATATAATGTTAACAAAAAATCTAATTTATCAACACCACCCATAGCTGAATTATAAGTCTTTACGACTTCTGGTCTAGGGACATCAATATATTTTTTTTGTATTTTATCCCATCGCCTGCAGGTGTCTGGTGTCCCTTTACCTATGTAATTAGATGCCAACACAACACTTTTATTGTCATACCATTTTGTTAAAATTACTTCACCATCTTTACTTATCAGTTCTTCAATAGTTCCTCTACCTCTCTGTTTCATAACTTGGTCGTTGGAAAATGGTGGTTTGTGGAATCTATCAACGCGAGCTGTGCAGCATGCATAAATGTGTTTATTTCGTAAATATTGAAGAATATTGTAATTAGAAAAATAATTATCAAAATGTAATTGAACATTTGCTACAGTAATTCTTTTAGCCAATGTTGAGATCACTGCACCTGCAAGTCCAAAAATATCAGAGTGATTTTGTATGAACTCTGTTGATGAGCCTTGATAGATTATGAAGTCATACATCAACCCACTGCGGCCACACAAAGCAAAAATTTTGATGCCCCATTTTGTGGGTTTATTTTTAATATATTGTTTTATGTTAAGACTACCTTTGAATGGAACCATCTGCTCATCGATACATAATTCTGATTCCAAAGGAAGTAATAAGCATCTTTGTCTAATAGCATTATATAAAGGTCTGACTTTCCACATTCTATCACTATTTTCTGGGTTTTTAGTGACGTCAACCATATGAACATTTTGTCTTAGTTTATAAAATCTATTTACAGGCATACTATTAGCAATTAAAGGGATCTCTAGCTTTGATTGCCAGTAACATTTTATGCGTGAATAGTGTAAATTACCCATTATTATATGGATGCCAACAAATGTTTTCATCTCGTCTACACTTGTAGGATGAAATCTAACTCCCTGCTGAACTGCAAATAAATTGGTCTTTTCAGTCAAAAGTTCAAAAATATCGTTCGAAAAGTATTGACTAAAAAAATAAAAAGGGCTTTCTAATTCAATAAAATCTTTGTTGGTATTCTTGTACCATTTTACTGTCGGTGTAATGTAAACCAGCCCTGATCGCCACTGAATGTCTTTTTTCAGTGTCAACTCATTATCTGCCATAAATTTTTGAATAGTTTCTTGTTTTTCTGATTTTGTTTTCTTCTTTATTACCTTCTGAAATTTAGCTGGTTCTATACAGACACCTGATGTACTTGGCTGGGGTATATTTACAACTGACTCTGCATCAACTTCCTCAATATTTTCATATGTCTTGTCCTGTTCTTCAGTTTGATGCTCTTCTTCACCAACACCTTCTTCGACATTTTCCAGATCAAAAAGGTCTTCAATATCACTCAAATCATCCATCCATCCAGTATTCTCCTCGTCATCACTAAGACAGTCGATGTCCGAAAGACCCTTCTCCATTTCTTCCAATAACTCTTCTGCTGTCAAGGGTTTTTTTAGATTACGTTTGGTACTCTAAAATACAAAATATACTTACTCTTATTGAGAAAAAATAATAAATAGGTTTTACTTACCATGACTTTTTCACCTTTTCGTTCACACTGTGTTCAATTGAATACAACAAATTATAACATCAATTGTCTATTATTTCACACTGTATGCAATTGAATACATCAACTTCAGATACTAATAATCGTATTACTGTTAATTACCTAAAGTGTCCAACTGAATATTAGCATAAAGATAACCTTTCTCAACAATACACAACTATCAGTACATTTTATATTGTCATAGGTTATGTCCAGTTGATAATTTAGGAAGTTATGTAATGAGATCGCGAAGTCACTATAGCAACCTCTCTCAATAATTGTTTTCTAAGTTCATCTACTTAACCATAGATGGCAACACATATCGTATATGAAAAATTAAATATTACTGATATTAAATATATCAGGAATTAAAGGAAAATTTCCGCTAAATTTGTACGTAGAGGTATACGAATTTGATGTATTCAATTGAATACACTATGAGCGAAAGGGTTAACACAGTGGCCTTGAAACCGGTAGTGAAAGAAGAATCACCTAGAGACGAAACGACACATCATATGCGATTCAAATTGCCACCATTTGATGGAAAGTCTTCTTGGTCCATATACCTTAGACAATTTGAAGCTATTGCGACAGCCAATCATTGGACAGAACAAGAAAAAGCTGTTTCCTTGACGGCTGCTTTGCGAGGTGATGCTGCAGATATCCTAAGATCGATTCCTAAGGGTCAAGAAAAATGTTACCAAACCTTGTTCACTCGACTAGACAAACGTTACGGAGATGCCCATCTACAACAAGTCTACAAGGCGCAACTAAGAAGTAGAACTCAACGAGCAAGTGAGAATTTGCAAGAGTTTGAAGCAGATGTTGCTCGTATAGTGAGGTTGGCTTATCCGGAGGTACCAGACAACATTTTGGAAGAAATTGCCGTAGATACCTTCGTCAATGGGTTAAAAGAAAGTGAATTACAGAAAGCTTTACGACTAGCAAGACCGAAAGTTCTAGATGAAGCGCTCGCTATTGCCTTAGAACATGAAACAGCTAGTCAAACTTCACGGAGCCATCGAGTAAGAACCATTGAAGAATGCGACGAACCAAACGATGAACGTCTAGAAGAAATGGTACGAAAAATAGTTTATAACACGATGCCGAAGAGACGCGAGCCCAGATGTTGGAATTGTGGTGACGTAGGTCACATTCGCCGTAATTGCAAGAAAATGATACAACAGACCTCGAGAAACACAGCCCCCATAGTAACTGTGAACATTACGTCCTCCGGTGGAATTCATAGCTTGTACATCGAAGGTCGTATTAATAATAAATGTATATCGTTTTTGGTAGATACAGGTGCAACAAGAACTATAGCACGGCCAGAAGTAGTACGAGACCATCTTAAATTATCGCCTGCAACAGTAAAGCTTAGAACAGCAACTGGTGAGATAATTAATACATATGGCGAGGCTAATATGTCAGTATCCATTGGCCAGACCACAGTAAAACATCGAGTATTAATTGCAGAAATCTCCGACGAGTTCATATTAGGGATGGATTTACTACGGAAAGTTGGGGCTGTATTGAATGTCAAAGATGGAGTTCTCGAGATCGGTGGTGAAGAGTTGCCGTTTCATGAAGACAAAGAAGATGTTATCACCTTAATAACTACTTGTGACGTAACAATACCCGGTAATAGTGAGAAAATTTTGATGGCCAGACCTGATAGTTACTGCCGAGAGGGAAGTTTAAGGATGATCGAAGATGTGAACAATGCCGAGTTCCTAACGGCAAAAGCTTTGGTGAGAATTCGAGATGTCGTTCCTGTAAGAGTTATGAATTTAAAGGGAACTGCTATTAAGTTAAGTAAAAGAACTTTGATCGGACAGTGTGTTCCCGTGGCTTCGATTTGTTCCATGAGTACTAATGAGACACCGTCGAAATCTAAGTATCCAAAGGAGCTTGTTGAGACGATGATTAAAACGTGCCAAGATCTTGATGATGAACGAACTAAAAAAGTGAAGTCTATGCTGATAGAATTTCAAGATGTTTTTGCCATTGATAATAAGGATAATGGCAAAACGAGCATAGTAAAGCATAAAATTAATACCGGAGATGCTCAGCCAATCAGACAACAACCTAGACGACTTCCATTTGCGAAAAGAGATGAAGCCGAAGACATCATCAAAGATATGAACAAACAAGGGGTAATTGAACCATCGAACAGTCCATGGACATCACCAGTAGTGCTAGTAAAGAAGAAAGATGGTTCAACACGTTTTTGTATTGACTACCGACAGCTCAATGCGGTAACTAAAAAAGATAGTTATCCATTGCCGAGAATAGACGATACTTTGGATACACTTTCTGGTTCTCGTTGGTTTTCCACACTCGATCTAAAAAGTGGATATTGGCAAGTAGACATGGAGCCAGCTGATCGTGAGAAAACCGCATTCTCGATAGGATCAGGGCTTTGGCAGTTCACAGTTATGCCCTTTGGTTTATGTAATGCCCCGGCCACATTTGAAAGATTAATGGAGGCAGTTTTAAGAGGTCTAACATGGAAAACATGCCTGGTTTATTTGGATGATGTAATTGTAGTAGGAAGATCCTTCGATGAACATGCCAATAATTTGACAGAAGTCTTTCAACGATTGCGGGCAGCAAATTTGAAGTTAAGTCCGAAGAAATGTCACTTGTTTCGACGAGAAGTGAAGTACTTGGGACATATTGTAGCAAGTAATGGTGTAACAGCTGATCCTGAAAAACTTGCAGCAATTAAGGATTGGCCGGTACCAAGAGACAAACACGAAATTAGAAGTTTTCTTGGCCTTTGTACATATTACCGACGTTTTGTCAAAGGATTTGCCAACATCTCCAAGCCATTAACAAAGTTAACAGAAGAAGGCAAAGAATATACATGGAGCGAAGAGTGCCAAAGAGCTTTCGAACACTTACAAATGGCTCTGATCAGCGCACCGATTTTAAGCTACCCTAGACAGGCAGGAAAATTTGTGTTGGACACCGATGCAAGCAACAGTGCAATAGGAGCTGTTCTATCCCAAATCCAAGATGGGCAGGAGAAAGTCATCGCTTACTTTAGCAAAGTCTTGTCGAAACCAGAAAGAAACTATTGCGTTACCAGAAGAGAATTGCTAGGCGTAGTAAAGGCTTGCGAGCATTTTCATAAATACTTGTATGGCAGAAAGTTTCTTCTTCGCACGGATCACGCTGCTCTAAAATGGCTCCTACAATTCCGTAACCCAGAGGGCCAGATGGCAAGATGGTTAGAACGATTACAAGAATATGATTACGAGATCGAACACAGGGCTGGAAGAGTTCATTTAAATGCTGATGCGCTTTCGAGAAGGCCGTGCAGTGAACATTGTAATCACTGTCTTAAATTAGAAGAAAGACTTTGCCCCGTGAGACGAACCACCGTCATTAATGATCAATGGCAGCCTCAACAGCTACAAGATGCTCAAGCAGATGATCCATGTATAAAAAGAGTATTGGATTGGATGCGTCGAAGTGAAAGGCCCTCTTGGCAAGACATTAGTGCATGTAGTCCTGAAGTCAAGTGTTACTGGAGCCAATGGAATTGCCTAGTGTTAAAAGATGATCTTCTTTATAGAACCTTTGAGAACGATGATGGTACAGAATCTAAGCTTCAGTTGATTGTACCTAAAAGTAAAGTGTCAGAAGTATTGCGTCAGTTACATGACGGTGCATCAGGTGGACACTTTGGTATTACGAAGACTCTGCAAAAGGTTCGAGAACGGTTCTATTGGGTGAACTGTAAAGATGATGTAAGAAGATGGTGCCGGAAATGTGAACTGTGTGCAACCAGTAATGGTCCAGTTGGTAAAAAGAGGGCACCCATGAAACAGTACAATGTTGGTAGTCCTATGGAAAGAGTAGCAATCGACATTGCAGGTCCACTTCCAGAGACAAACGATGGAAATAAATATATCCTGGTAGCCATGGATTATTTTACAAAATGGACTGAGGCCTATGCGATACCAAATCAGGAAGCTGCTACCGTTGCAGAGGTACTTGTTGAAGAATTCTTTAGCCGATTTGGTGTTCCCTTGGAGATCCACTCCGACCAAGGGCGAAACTTTGAGTCGACCCTTTTCCAAAACGTTTGTAAATTGATTGGTGTCAATAAGACCAGAACGACACCCCTACATCCTCAATCAGATGGAATGGTCGAGAGAATGAACCGAACGATGGGTAAACACCTGTCAAAAGTTGTATCAGAACACCAAAGAGATTGGGACCAGCACATTCATTTATTCCTAATGGCCTACCGCTCGGCCGTGAATGAAACTTCCGGCCAGACTCCAACCTGCCTGATGTTAGGCCGTGAAGTTCGTTTGCCCTGCGACCTAGAGTTTGGCTCCAGACCTTCCGAAGAACATGTTGCAAGCGAAGATTATGTCGACCGCCTGAAGTTAAGAATGAACAACATTCATGAACTTGCCCGACAACACATCCAGTTAGCCAGTGACAGAATGAAAGATCAATATGATTCTCGATGCAAGAATGAAAGCTATAAAGTTGGTGATCTTGTTTGGCTTTATAATCCACAGCGTCGTCGTGGCTTGTCTCCTAAACTGCAAAGACAATGGGAGGGTCCGTATGAAATTAAAAAGAGAATAAATGACGTAATATACCGAATTAAAAAGTTACCGAAAGGTAAACCAAAAGTAGTTCACATAAATCGGCTTGCACCTTATGCTGGCTCAAATGAAACAGAAGAAGCACGAATCCTTCAACATGAGATCGAAGATGACCGGCGACCAAGCTTTAATGAATTTATGTCAAATTACGCAGAGAGAAAGAGTGCTAGATTCGGCGTGACGACAGAAGTTCAGCAGGATCTTTTTAGTGTTCCGCATAACGTCACTCTAGCCCACTGTGTTGCCCAAGATCTTGAGATGACTAAAGGAATCTCATCCGTATTTCATAAGAAATTTGGTCGCTTGGACGAGTTAAAAAACCAGCAGCCTAAAGTTGGAAGAGTGCTGAGATTAGAAGATGGTTCTCGATCTTTGTTGTATATGGTGACAAGAAAGTCGTATACAGACAGGGCAAGCTACGAGGATATATGGCGTGCTCTGACTAATTTGAAGAAAATCGTCTGCAATTACGACATTAAGAACTTGGCTTTGCCCAAGATAGGCCATGCACTAGATAATCTGGATTGGAAGATTATCAGAAGCATGCTTGAAGTGATCTTCCGAGAAACCGGTGTAAGAATTACTGTGTGTTGCATTAATCCGAAGAGATCGTGTCCTTCAAAGACAGTAGACAGTTATTTCTTTCTGAGGGGTTCATGCAGAGCTGGAGAGTCCTGTAGATTCCGCCATCCTGGGCCTATAGATAGAGTTCCTGATCGGGACGCTCAGATCTAAGAGGGGAGCAGTGTTACGAACATGCATTTAGCGTGGATTACCTAACGGTCGCATCTCGAAGCACCGAGAGTTTCGGCGATATTTCGAGCGCTGTAAAATTCCACCCATCAAATAACGAATTAGAGGTGGGACTATTCTCGAATATTCTCGAACATAATACTTTGGTATATATATGTAACGAAATTAGGATTTAAGTTTAGTTGATAAGAGAATACCGAACTGTAAAGTTATAAATAAATATATTTATATAAATTCGAACCGCTCGTTTTATTTAAAAACGGTACACTATTGTGATCAACGACCAGAAAATTGAGAGAGTAGCGGAATTTGTATATCTGGGCAGCATAATTGACTGTAATGGGGGTATAGAGCGTGATGTACATGAAAGAATAAATAAGGCTCGCAACGCCTACAACATGCTTAACAACATATGGAAATACAGGATTTACCCAACTAAAACGAAATTAAAAATCTTCAACACAAATGTAAAAGCTGTATTACTGTATGGCTGCGAAACGTGGAAGATATCAGCACCCATAGTACACCAATTACAAGTTTTCATCAATAGAGCGTTACGAAAAATCCTTCGTATATTTTGGCCTAACCGAATCTCCAATGAAAATTTATGGAACCAAAACAACCAAGAAAATGTCATAAAGCAAATAAGGCGAAGAAAATGGAGATGGCTGGGCCACACACTCCGTAGACCGCCAAATGACATTGCCAGGACAGCGCTGGATTGGAATCCCCAAGGCCGACGGAAAGTAGGCAGACCTAAGGGAACTTGGAGAAGGACAGTACTGGACGAAGGGAGAAAAAATGGAAAATCCTGGCTTGAAATCAAAGCACTAGCCAGAAATAGAGTTCGCTGGAGACACTTTGTGGAAGCCCTATGTTCCTCTTAGGAATATATATATAATATATATATATATATAAATATATATATATATATATATATATATATATATATATATGTATGTTTTTGTGCGTCTTATAGAGTCTTTAAGCATATACCCGAGCTACTATATTCGCTAAAAACGACACTTAATCCTAACTGCAAGACGCAAGAGTCTCGCAGGCTTAGTCTTGTTCTTGCTTAAGTCTTGCAAGGTCAGTCTTGGTCTTGGTCTTGCTAAAATTAGGCGGTCTTGGTTTTGCAAAAACGCAAGAACAAGACCAAGACTGCAAGACCAAGACCGATTTTGGGCAACACTAGACGTGGACCACAGCCCACGGCCTCGCGGCCCGAGGGGCCTCGCGCCTTAGAGATGTATGTAATATTAAACCTAATAGGTACTAACCAGTAAGTAACCAAATCAAAAAATGGTAACAAGCCTACTAATATCCAGAGCGCGCCCACAATCTCGCGCTTTCAAAATTTTCAGACACAAGCCGACTCCGACCGATAGCCGACGGACCAACATCCTTATATAAAAACAAAAGTGGTAACAATCCTCGCTGCAATGCACGTCACCGCTAGGCCCTAAGAGTGATAGGGATGCTGAGAGAAATTGGGAATCCGGATCAGCAAAACTAAAAAGAAAAGCTAGTAGTTAAGTACAGGTATGATGAAGTTCCTTAATACAACTGCATCTGGTAGTACAAAACCATCTGAATCGATAGTGTCGACTTATAAAAAACATTCAGTTACGATTGAGATTCCAATGGGAAGTACTGATGGAGAACCACTAAATACTGATACCGAACGACAGTCTGAAATTGATACAAAATCAATATCTAATGAATCAGATTCCAACGATGATATTCCTGTGTTTCCCGAGAGCAATATTGTAGATCACGAAAAAAAAATTAAAATTTGTTATACACCAACTAGCAGCGATGAAAGTGACGAAATTATACAGGTATTTGATAATTTTAATCCAGGTATGTGGTCGAGGCCCATATTAGATGTTCAGCGTCATGATATAGTTCACAAAAGTACCTCACAACAATTCAATATTGTGGATGAAGATTATCTCAAAGACGACGACCGTAGGCAGTAATTTTTATTTCTCTAGAAAATTGAATAATGGTGAAATTCAACATCGTAGCTGATTAGTTCATTCTAATTCTCAAAATGAAGTTTTTTGTTTTCCATACAGACTTTTTGGCAATTTACAAATTCAGATGGTACAGCGAGTATGCTGTGACTGGAAGCATTTAAGCAGTATTTTACAAAGACATGAGAATACCAAAGAACATTCTGGTATTTATGTTCCAATGGATAAGATTATTATTACAAATACCTTCTTCGAACTACCCAACAGACGTTTATACACATGGAGATCTCCACAAGACACAGAACATCACATAGTGAGAAACCAAATAGACTATCTACTAATCAATGAAAGATACAGAAACAGCATAATGTCAATTAAGACATACCCTGGTGCAGATACATCATCTAATCATAATCCACTAGTTGCAAGAATGAAAATAAAACTAAAGAAAATTAATCGCACAACTCCCAAAAAAGCAGTTGATATCAACAAATTACGAAAACCAGAAGTAACGGAACAGATGATACAAGAAATTGATGAAGCAGTAACAAAGATACAACCCATAAAAGACAACACAAAAGTTAACATCAATGAGAATTGGACAGACATTAAAACAGCGTTAATGAAACCAAGCATAAGTCACCTCCATAAAAGTAAAGAATATAAAAAAGAATGGATGACAGATGAGATACTGAACTTAATGGATGAAAGAAGAAAACAGAAAAACAAAAAGAACCAGAAGTATAAAGAGATACAAAAAGAAATTCGTCTAAAAATACGCACAGCTAAAGAAAACTGGTACGGGGAAAAATGCGAAGAAATCGAACAACTGCAAAATAAACACGACAGCTTTAATGCACATCGGAAGATCAAAGAGTTGACGAGGAGACAAAGTAACAGACACGACATATTAGTAGATGAGAGTGGAAACATTATTATGGACACAGAAGAAAAATTAAGAGTCTGGAAACAGTACATAGAACAACTGTTTAAAGATCAAAGAGACAATGTAGATAACGAATACATAAACAGTGACACAGGACCAGAAATAACAAGAGATGAAGTGGAATACACGATTAAAGAAATGAGGTCGAGGAAGGCTACAGGCCCAGATGAACTACCAGTAGACATAATTAAACTCATCAAAGGCAACAACTTAATAAAGATCGTGGAACTATTTAACAGCATTTACAAATCTGGTATCATACCTAATGAATGGCTAGTAACAACAATAATAGCCATACCCAAAAAATCTAATGCGAGACAATGCTCGGAACATCGCACCATCAGTCCCATGTGTCATATATTAAAAGTCTTCTTAAAAATCATTCATCGGAGAATATATAAAAAATTGGAAGTTGACATCGGACCCTCTCAATTTGGCTTTAGAGACGGACTAGGAACTAGAGAGGCACTGTTTGCTTTTAATGTTCTAACACAACGATGCTTAGACGTAAATCAGGACATATTTGTGTGTTTTCTAGACTATAACAAAGCATTTGATACAGTAAAACGTAGGCCACTGATGCAAATACTGGAAAATAAAAATATTGATACAAGGGACATGCGAGTGATAAGGAATCTATACTACAAACAAGAAGCTACAGTACGAATTAACAGCTCGATATCAGATAGAATACAGATCAAAAGAGGTGTTCGGCAGCGCTGTGTGTTGTCTCCAACCTTGTTCAATGTCTACGCGGAAGAAGTTATTAAAAAAGCTTTTATGAACGAAAAAGCCGGAGTAAAGATCAACGGTCACCCCATTTGCAATATCCGATATGCTGATGATACCGCACTCATAGCAGAAAATATTGACGACCTACAGAGATTACTAAACAAAGTCGTAGAAGCAAGTGAAGAGTTTGGTCTGTCACTGAATACAAAGAAGACCAAATTCATGATAATTACAAAGAAACGTATCAATAATATCAACTTACATGTAGGACAGAATCTCATTGAACTTGTACAAAATTACAATTACCTCGGAACAAATATTAACGAGTCAAACGAAAACGCCAGAGAAAAAAGAATAAGAATAGAGAAAGCCCGCAGTGCCTTTAACAATATGAAACAAATGTTGTGTAGCCGAAAGCTAAGCCTAAAGCTGAAAATACGAATGCTTAAATGTTATGTTTTCTCGGTCCTGTTATATGGGGTGGAGGCGTGGACACTAAATAAGCAATGTATGGGTAAGCTGGGGGCATTTTAGATGTGGGCGTACCGAAGAATGTTAAAAATCTCCTGGAAGGATAAGATAACTAACCAAGTTGTATTAGACAGGATGAAAAAACAAAAGGAGGTCGTATTGAGTGTTAAAATGAGGAAACTACAATACCTGGGACATATTACAAGTGGGAATAAATATCAACTGTTACAACTAATTGTGCAAGGAAAGATTGAAGGTAGGCGCAGCATAGGTAGGAGAAGAATGTCATGGTTGAGAAACCTCAGGGAGTGGTTTGCTTGCACTTCCATACAATTGTTCCGAGCGGCAGCCTCCAGGGTCAAAATTACCATGATGATAGCCAACCTTCGTAGCGGAGATGGCACGTGAAGAAGAAGAAGAATAAGATTAGAAAGAGGCATTAAACACGAAAAAACAATAGACAAAGAATCGATAATCAGAAATAGAATTGAGGAATTAATCGATATTATTAACTTCTTAGCCTCTCATAATCTCTCTCATTCTCTTAGCCTCTCATTCAGAGGTCAAAGAAAAGCTATAACGGCAGACGGTGACTTTAGGAATAGTGGGAACTTCATTGATTTATATACCGTGCCTATAGAAGTATAACTTCAAAAATTCCCGTTAGATATCAGGAAAAGCTGAATGTAGACTTACTCACTCAGTAGAAATTTGATCACTGATTGGTTTATTGTATTTGGTTGGACTCTGGATCAAGCATCAAGAACAAATCTGGAAGAGTACTGGTAGTCAAATGGTATGGGATATGAGATATTTCCTGCTACAATGGAAAGCGTAGGTTTATATTTTTACTGAAGTGTATCCGTTTTGATGATACCACGACTCGAGACCAAAGAAAAGAAGTGGAAAAATTGGCAGCTTTTCGTACTATCGTTGATAAGTTCAATGAAAATTGTAAGAAGAATTACTCATTGGGAGAATTTGTGACTTTGGACGAAATGTTACTTGCCTTTAGGGGTAGGTGCAGTTTTAAAATGTATATTCCCAACAAACCTAACAAATATGGGCTCAAAGTTTTTTCAGCTGTTGATGCCAAAACTTTCTTCACCTCGCACATTGAAATCTATGCTGGTATTCAACCCGATAGCCCATATAAAGTTGACAATTCTACTGCTGCAGTAACTGAAAGAATGTTCTTACATTTATCGGGTTCAGGAAGAAACATAACCATAGACTGTTGGTTCACAGGATATGCAATTGCCAAGAAACTACTAAGAGAACACCAACTCACCGTAATTGGTACAATTAGAGCCAACAGACGAGAATTACCTGCAGAAATAACGTATATTCTTCAGTTTTTGCATTTAGCAACGATATGACTGCCGTATCATATATACCAAAGAAAGGAAAAACTGGCATTGAGGTCGACGTTGTACCAGAGCCCCAGACAGGTAAGAGAGGGAATTGTAAATATTTCAAAACACGTAAAACTCGCTTTTTTGCAAAATTTGCAAATTTGACCACTGTAGTTTATGTCCACAATTTAATTTTTTAGTTTATATACTGTTATGTTTCTTCTTTCACAACCAAAGAAAAATAAATAAAAAGATCCATCGAAATAAAATTTTAAGATATCAGTATAAACAAATTGTATATAGTAATTTAAGATAAGATTTAGTGTAGATAAGAATAGAAATTTGTTTGGCAAACGACCTTTTTCCGTTTCCAACAAAATTATCAAAAAACCTTTGTTTAGAATTAGAAGACATTTTACCTGTAAATTAATCTTTTCATTGTTTGTATAATCGGGTATTAATGATCATATTCTAATCTTTTGAAATATGTATAAATTGTGTATTGACAAAACCAATTTTAAAGTAAGCTATTTAGTTTTTCTCTGAAACCGAAATTAGGCTTTTCCAAAATCACGGTAAACACAATTTGAGAACTAGTTGAGCTTTTGGAGAAGTGAATCAGGTGTTTTTGGTTACTGCAGCAGTTTTGCAGAGACGTTAGGAAGGAGCCTAGATGCCAAAAAGGAAAGATCACATTGTTGAGGAGACTGGACTTTTCTGGGTATGTTCCAACATACAACTCAATAAGAAAATAAGCTGTAAGTGTTTTGTACAATTGAATTTTATATCTGTGAAGGATCTGTTTGACATCATGGTCATTAGCATTCAAATTTAAGAACTGAGGTTTTGTTAGGCTAATCAAAAGTTTAAAGTTTTGTTGTTTCTTGTTTCAAGTAAAGAAAAATTTAAGTAAAATTGGTTTTCACTTAATATAAATGTATGTAGATTTAAAATTTAATAATTTAAAAATTTGATTTATTTTCTTGTATGCTGATTGATAAGATAACAGCAGAATTTGATAATTGTTTTATTCGTTTATATTAAATAAAGAAACATATTTTTTTTGTAATATAATATTTTTTTTTATTATTATCCTTCTTCTCTATCCCGATAAAGGACAACTAGAAAATCTTTGAATCCATCGAACACAGGTAATATAAGGAGTTTATTTTACTTTTGCTAACAAATAAGTTATATTTTTTTATTGGCTCAATAAACCAAGATTAAAGTCAAAATAAACAATCATAACAATACATATGTTTTGTAGTACTTTGTTTCTAATTAAAGTTTAAACTTTGTTTTTTTTTTCATTATTTAGTTGCTGTTCATAAATTTGAAAAAATATGTGTTGAAATTGTAAACATTTTTAAAATTTACCTAATACAACTAAAAAAAAAATTTGGAATTGTTTCTGTAATAAACATTATATAGTAAATGATTTGTTTAAAACACGTTGATGCGAAATTAGCAATAAAATGTATGCTGTTGTTCGGGAAACGGTATTTCATTTTGGTCCTCACAGACCACACCCGACCGAAAGTGTTTCAGAATGATCACTTGATGAACGGAGGGTTAAAAGTTAAAATTATATTTTATTTTCTACCTATTACCAAGAAAATAATGTATTTGATTTAACGAATATTATGAAAACGAAGAAGTTTTATAATTTTTAACAATTATTAAAAAACTATGGCGGTTGTAATAGATCAACGTTCTTATACTCGTTTTTAATTATACAGGGAGTTAAACTTGATACGATTTTTAGGTAATATTGGTTATAACTTTTTAATTATATTTATATATATATATATATATATATATATATATATATATATATATATATATATAATAAAATACCCGGTATAACACAATAAAACTTTACATTGTTGTGATGTGGAAGTGAAGCAGATTTCAAATTTAAAATAAATTACAGGTTGTTCCATTTACATTCCAAAAACATAAGATTGGTCTGCCACCATATTATGGAACATCCTGTAAGATGATTGTAACTAATATTAAAATGTGGAGTTTAAAGCTGCCTACAATTTTTGTTAATAACTTTTTTTTGTAATTTTTACTATAACAGATCTACTGAGCTTCCTCACACTAATCAATCACCCTGTATATATATATATATATATATATATATATATATATATATATATATATATATATATATATATATATATATATATATATATATATATATATATATATATATATATATATATATATATATAATATATAATACATTATGTATAAAAGAAAAAAGAAGTACTTGTGACTCGTTTGGAAAAAATATAAAACTGTTTTGGATGGGTTGGAGTCAATAAAAGGGGCTATTTGTTGACTATTTTTTACTCGAGCTTTCAATTGTGATTACAATTATTATCAAGAGCTTCTAAAAAATACAAAATATCTTACAAAGTTGAACTAGAAATAAAAAAAATTTTTGTTAACTCACCAAATAAAACTAGTTTTTTATACAAAATTGCTGCTAACATATTAATTACAAAAAATATTATTAAAAAAATGTCCTATTCTAATAAATGTTTCGCTGAAATAAATTTTGATTAAATTTCTTAACAAAAACAATTGAATTTGTAAACAAAAATTGCTCAATGTCATAAATACCAACTTAAAAATTTTTATTTTTGACATATTGTCAAAAATAAAATTTTGTTTAAAAAATTCTTCTTTGTTTAGTAACAAAAAAGAAGAAGATTTATTCACCATTGATAGATGCTTGAAAATTTTTATCTTTTTATTTTTTGTTAAGAAATTTTATCAAAATTTATTTCAGCGAAACATTTATTAGAATAGGACATTTTTTTAATAATATTTTTTGTAATTAATATGTTAGCAGCAGTTTTGTATAAAAAAACTAATTTTATTTGGTGAGTTAACAAAAAATTTTTTATTTCTAGTTCAACTTTGTAAGATATTTTGTATTTTTTAGAAGCTCTTGATAATAATTGTAATCACAATTGAAAGCTCGAGTAAAAAATAGTCAACAAATAGCCCCTTTTATTGACTCCAACCCATCCAAAACAGTTCAAAGTTTTTATAATCGAGTTATAGTTGTCATTTATTTTAATTATAAATTTGATTCAAAAATTGATCAAACCTTTTGCACTAATTGTCTACTAACGTAATTTTCAGATCCCAACTACATTTTTGATACGGCAACTACGCGTTTGTGACACCCGAGATTAAGTACCTCTCCTATCTCTCTTAGAATTAGAATAATTCGATTTCCTTTTCTATTTTCGCACAACTCACCCGCCAGCTATCACTTGTCGGAGATAGTACGAATCTCCGGGGATTTCCCGATCAGTTGGTTTGATTGATGTATTACATGTATTAAAATGTATACAAACGTATTCATTTTTTATGGTGACGCAAATAAAAGATACATTTTTTATTTTGCTTACTTTTGATACAGTAAGGAACTAAAATCTTGTTCAATTTATATAACTTCAATGAGACTAAAAAATGACAGTGAAATGGCCTTCGATATGCGTCTATATTCGTTTTAAACCCTCATCTAATATTAAAATTACCATAAAATGAAATAAACATATAATTTAGTATATTAAATTCATTAAATAAATATCATTTTTTAATTAATTTCTGATGTTCATGCAGATGATTAAGCAAAATGGTGGTTTTAAAGTATCACAACTAATTTTTTATTTAAATCAAAATATTGCTGGATACACCAAATATTACTGATGATGTAATTAAATTAATTAGGTAAATACTTACTTTTTATTTTTCGCTTTCAATAACAAAAAGGAAAAAATTTTATCTGTATTTCTAGAAAGCTACACTTCGTGATCTAGTGGCGTTCTAAAGTTGAAATATCAAAATCGCCATATTGCCAAAGAGGAAACAGGAAATACTCACGTGGAATCGAGACTTTCATTCGATACTGAGCTGAGTCTTCAGTATCGAATGAAACCGTATTCGTTAGCGAGTAGTATCGAAACAATATACCATCGAGCAAAAACATAAAAGAGGGAATGTAAAGGTAGTGGGGACAAAAATATTGTTAGACAGCAAGTGCTATCTTGAGAGGCCACTTTAAACAAGGAAAGATAGTCTCTTTCCTTGTTTAAGAAGTCAAATTTAGTTTGGTTATGTTATTGTTTGTCCCAACTGTCACATGAAATTTTATTTATATTGAAGTTTTTTACCAATTGTGTCACTTTTTAAACTATTATCGTTAATATTTAATTAAAACTTTCTTGTCTGAAAAATATTTTACAGCTATTGTTAACAAGTGTTGGAAAATTTAAATTTAGCGCCTTTGCATTTCCGGATATGTCCGCCATCAGAGGCCACTTTTTTGGTCTCCTTTTCATAACGATCAGATTCCCTCTTTTATCTTTTTGCTCGATGCAATATACGCCATCCATCGAGCAATAAGACAAAAGAGAGAATCTAATCGTTATGAAAAGGAGACCAAAAAAGAGGAGCGCCTAAAAGGAGGACTTCGCAGATCGTGCCGTGACGTCACCAATCAGTTTCTAAATGTAAATAAATTGATGTCACCACAAACACTTGATTTTTGGTATACCGTATAACCTAAGAAATTATTATTTTTTGACTGTCAATTCGTTGGTATTTAATTGTAGATTTCTTTCTTCAAAAATAAAAGAAAATGGGAGTGTTTTGTCTTGAATGTAATAAGATGTTTCAGACCCAATCAAGTCTTAATCTTTTATTAACAACTGTGTACAATATATTTGCTGATCACTGTTGGTGTACTTAATCCAAACCTGTTAAAAACTCTTCATTACACCAATTACAATTGTCGATCCTCTCTCAAATATTATACCTTATAGTTACATATAAGTTACATATAACTTATTCCGTACTTTATTTGACAAATAAATATTTGACATTTTATCTATCGGTAAGTTTATTTGGAACTGAAAGGCTACCTTTTTCATCTGCCAGATAAATACTTAATCGGAGGTAAAGAAACTTCCCTTATCATAGCGAAGATCTTATTATATTTAATACAACATGATTGGTGACGTCACTCCATCTTCATATCTGTCAAGTGTGACGTCACGGCACAATCTGCGAAGTCCTCCTTTTAGGCGCTCCCACAGCCACCTCTTAGGTGGCTGTGGCGCTCCTCAAAGAGGAGGCCTCTGATGGCGGACATATCCGGAAATGCAAATGCGCCAAATTTAAATTTCATGACACTTGACAATAATCATACAGTGGTGTAGGGGTTCTAATTTATCTATTTATTTATTTTATATTACATAATATTTTATATTATATATTTATTTATTAAAATACTTTTTTTAACACTAGAACACAATAAAGTTTTAATTAATTAATAACGATAATAGTCTAAAATGTTAAACAATTGTTAAAAAACTTCAATAGAAAATATAAAGTAGCTTTCATGTGACAGTTTTGACAAACAATAACATCAACAATAACATAACCATCGAGCAAAAAGACAAAAGAGGGAATGTAAAGGTAGTGGGGACAAAAATGTTATTAGACAGGAAGTACTATCTTGAGAGGCCACTTTAAACAAGGAAAGACAGGCTCTTTCTCTTTCCTTGTTTAAGAAATCAAATTTAGTTTGGTTATTATGTTATTGTTTATCCCAACTGTCACATAAAATTTTATTTATATTGAATTTTTTTACCATTTGTGTCACATGTTAGACTATTATCGTTAATGTTTAATTAAAACTTTCTCGTCTGAAAAAGATTTTATAGCTATTGTTAATATGTGTCGAAAAATTTAAATTTAGCGCCTTTGCATTTCCGGATATGTCCGCCATCAGAGACCACTTTTTTGGTCTCCTTTTCTAACGATTAGATTCCCTCTTTTGTCTTTTTGCTCGATGAACATAACCCAACTAAATTTGATTTCTTAAACAAGGAAAGAGATTCTCTTTCCTTGTTTAAAGTGGCCTCTCAAAATAGCACTTCCTGTCTATCAATATGTTTGCCCCCACTACCTTTACATTCCCTCTTTTGTCTTATTGCTCGATGACGCGACCACATTGACATCTAAACTCCATTCGCTTAGCTCGGGCATATTTTGACAGATTCATTGTCGGAAACCTACAACACAACAATTCCTACTTCTCAGTATTAATAGCTCAAGTGTACTGCTATTGCAGACTTCTTCCTTTAAAAAAAGAAGAATTATTCGAAATAGTGGAAGTGTATACTAAACTCATAAAATTTTGGGTAGTATTATATTTAAAAAACATATTTTAGTTGTTATAATTTAACATACCTATTTATTATATGGTGCAGATAAATAAATATAGATTGTCGGTAATTCGCAAGTTCTATTTTATTTACTATTTAGTTTGTTTACTATTAACATTGGCTAGAACTACGTGTGCTTGGTTGTATAGTAATTTCCAGCCACTTTTAGCCTATCAAAAAGTAACTAACTTCGCAAAAAAATAATTACTAAATTCACTAGACAGTCGGACTGGGAATAGCGAACCGAGTATACCTTGTTTAGCAAAAGTCATGAGCAAAATTTTGCTCGATGGCAAAAATACATAATTTGAGGAGAAGCTAATTAACCCAAGCGGTGCCGACGTTGCCAGATTTTCGTTAACCATATTTTACCGCGATTTTTAAATGATGAAAGCGTAATAATCCTCTTTCGGTACATAAAGGCGTAAGGGAAACACATCGTAACCATCAAAATAAACAGTTTACAAGTGACGATTTGTTTTGAATAAAGTCTTCCTGTTATTAACAAATGAATGAAATATTTTTGTAGTTATTAAAAAAAAAAAAGAAAAATACTTAATTATAATTATAAGAGTACCTATATATAAGAGTATAATATAATATTATACGAGTATTTAATTCGTTAATAGCAAGGAATACATACTTCATTGAAAACAACATTCTACTTAATAAATTTTTATATTGACGGTTACGATGTTATTCTCGTATTAGAAGGAAAAGGTCAATATTTTCCTGGGTTTTGGTTTAAACCAATTCTAGGTTTGAATCTATAATTAATTATATTTTTTTTTATTATTTTAAAGCAACTGTTGCAAAATATAATTGGTATAATAAATTACAACATTCGTACATAGAAACTACACAATATTTCTATTTAAGAAATTTTAATATGCAAGTTGCAAATAAAAATTCGACGTTTTAGAAAATGTACATATACCATTTTTCAAAGTAAAACACTTGCACGTCACGATTTATACAAAGTGACGTTACTTGTATTTAAAATTTTCAGAACATCAACCTTATAGTTCAAATTTTCCTAACACAGCTAATAATACGACACCCATACCGAACTGCTCGATCTTTCATAGGCGTCAACATGGTGTATTAATCAGAAAAATATAATCCAATATAATCATCATTATATTGGAAATTTTAGAATTATATTTGATTAAATAACCAAAAACATTTATTATTATTAATATAAATTTTATGAAATAACTCTTGAAGTCTAATATTCCACAAAATAATGATTTTAATTAATATTTTAACAATTGTACGCAACTGATACGGAAATACATTAAATATTATTGACAGTTCAGCGGGTGGCGTAAGTGTATAAAGTATTGCCGCTTTTTTAGAGTAGAAATTTTGTTTATGTTTTGATTTCTTGCACAATTCGATCATAATATAATATATATTAATAAATTGTATTTATAAATACATTTTAAATTTAGATTAATAGCTTTAAAAACTAATTATTGTTGTGTATTGTGATTCTGATTAAACAAATAAATAGTCTGTAGAAAGCTAATAGGCTTTCATATAAGATAGATTATTTTGAACAAGAAATAATGGCGGGACGTTTTTGTTATTAAAGCCGTAAAAGAGGTAAGTTTAAAATTTAGAATATATAATTTTCTATTAAAATGTTTTCTTATGTATTATAATGTGTAGCAGTAGTCTTAAAACTAAGTGTATTTACTGTTAATATAATAGTTTGACAAATAGTTGACATTTTAAAAATTCATCACTTACTAACTATTCTGATGTTTTGGCAACGCTGTGGGGTTCTGACGACGTAAATCTTAAATGACGTGCAAGCTTTTTTATATGAAAAATGCTATAATGCATGATACTATAAACTACAGATAAACCCACGCGCACGCGATCAGTCGTGTGACGTCACTTGGCGACAAATGTCACCAGAAATGTTCTGTGTTGTATCACAGAATAATAAACAATCAGAAGGACCACTCTCAGATGCCGCCTTTGAAGTTTTTCAGCACGCGCGCCATGTTTTAGGAGGACACAGACATATGATTTGTGTGGTTATGTAATTGTTTATATTTATGTTTAATTATATTATATTTATGTTATTATATTTAACAATGTTAATATAATTGTATAGTATGTCTATGATTGCCGTAAGTAAAATAAACCTGGTTAATTTTTCCATGCACACCACATAAACAACACTAATTTCTTTAAAATCCTCCTAAAACATGGCGGAACGTCTGCGCGGAGGAGATGCGCGTACTTAATTTTCCGTGGAGAGTGGGTATTCTGTTTGTTTATTATTGTGTGGTTGTATGGAGTTTTGTCAGATTTAGTCAAGGTTAGTAGATATTTAAGTATCTACTTAAATATCTACTAACCTTGAGATTTAGTTTTGTTCCATCGAGAAAAAAGATAAAAGAGGGAATCTAATCGTTATGAAAAGGAGACCAAAAAAGTGGCCTCTGATGGCGGACATATCCGGAAATCCAAAGGCGCTAAATTTAAATTTTCCAACACTTATTAACAAATAGCTATAAAATATTTTTCAGACGAGAAAGTTTTAATTAAATATTAACTATAATAGTCTAAAAAGTGACACAATTGGTAAAAAACTTCAATATAAATAAAATTTCATGTGACAGTTGGGACAAACAATAACATAACCAAACTAAATTTGACTTCTCAAACAAGGAAAGACTATCTTTCCTTGTTTAAAGTGGCCTCTCAAGATAGCACTTCCTGTCTAACAATATTTATGCCCCCACTACCTTTACATTCCCTCTTTTATCTTTTTGCTCGATGTTTTGTTCAGAGATCTCTTACATATCACTGGTTTTGTTTTATCGTTTATCTTGTACGTTGACATCGGTTTACTGGGTAAACCATCTTTCCGAAGGAGGTTTACTTAAACCATATCCAGATTTTCTAATTAAATGTAATGAACTGAACCATATTTTTAACAATTTTAACAAAGGGTCATTAAAATTAACCAAGAATTATTTAAAATTGCTAATGGATTTAGCTGTGTTCAGATGTAATGTTAGTAAAGGTGTAAATTATATTTTAAAATTAGAAAATTGAATAGATATATTAAAGAAACATCCAAAGTTAAGAAGAAGAAAATATTAAAAATTGTAAAATAAATTGTTAAATAAACCTGTAAATTATTACAGTGTATTTTATTTTATCAGTTGTATTAAATTTTTATTTTAATAAATCAATCCATTGTATACAAATTTCCATTTGCAAAGGGATGTTTAGTTCTTACTTTTTTATATAATTTTAGTTTACATTGCTAGGCTAACAGAGATGTATATATAACATATTTTTAAGATTTAATTGCAGATATTTTACCTAACATCCCTTAATATTCTAAATATTTAAATAAAATCTCTCTCTTTCCATATATGTTTTACCGACTGTGATTATAAAAGGTTGGTGATAAAAGTGACTTTTATCACCAATTGACGTCATGCGCGTCGATGTACAAAATTCGATTGCGAAGTGGGTTTATTTTGGAAGTCTTAGTATCATGGCTATAATGGTTCCACAGATTCATTCCTACGCAAATTTCCAACGCCGACCGTGCGTATAGAAGTATAATTTCAAAAATTAATAAAACTTACAAATAAGTGCAAAAAAAACTGATTTTTGCAAATATCTCCGTAAATTATTTATCAATTTTAATTTAAAAAACAGGAAAATAAAGATATTCTTGATATAAAAAAATGATATAAATATTCTTTATTTAAAATATAAGGGAAAAACTTATAAAAAAAATCAAATTATGACCATAAATTATTGTTTTAAAAAAACGCAAGGTAAAAATATGAGTACTTTTTCATATATTCGTCATCTAGTAACGCCCACCTATGTCTTAAAGGTTCAGATATCTGCGAAAAATTGTTCCACCTTTTTTTTTAACCAGACTGAGCTAATAATCAATAGTCTATTAATAGATTAAAACTCGATAATGGTAGGTAAAAATATTTAGGGTGCATATCTAATATTAAAAGAATGAAGGCAAACGTAGAAGATTATTTGCTGCCATTATTGGATAATCATTTATTGTTTAGTTTTTTATCCTATAGCAATTTTGTAATAAACTTAAGTAAAACAAACTATTTAATCTTGATGTTATAAACAAATAATAAAGCAATTACGTATATATGCAAATTTTTTGAAATAATAAAACGCAGATTATTTTCTACGCAAAAGATAATTTTCGCAAATATCAATCTATCTAGTATATTTTCGTGTAGTCGGATGTTTTTATCTACTAAAAAACATATTGCGTAGATCATTGTAACAGTAGCAAAACATGTACTTGAAACAAACAGAAGGTATATGTGCCAGTAACCTCGAACTTGGCAATATAAAAGTTTATTTAATTTAGAGCTTGAAGCTATGACAATAGTTTGCTAATTTAGGCAAAATTTAAGAAAAGAGGAATTCATATTTGGAACCAACGTTTAGCTTATCTAAAGAATGCAAACAATATAGGCTTAATATAATATGGAACATCCGGTAATTACATAAAATGATCGAATAATTGATAAAACAAGCTACAAGTGTATGAGTTGTATGAGCATATACTCGTACTTATGTATGGGAAAAGGGATAGATGTCAACAGTGGCGGCTCGTGGCTTAAGAGATAAGGTCGGCAAGGTATTTTTTGTCTCCACAGATAGGTATACCGTCCAATAAAGACTTCAATCATCATAGGAGATTTTTTGTTTTCTTGTTTTTTGTTTTTTTTTTGTTTTTCCTTTAAATTTAGAACCTAAACATGTTTATAAATTAACTCTGGTCTACGTTGTTTGGAAGTAGCAAAATGGGTAATAACGTCATCGTAAAATTTATTAGAGTTTTGAAGAGATTTTAAAAGTTTTTTTTTCTATTGACATTTGAGACAAGCTTAACATTCTCTCTTGTTTCATGGTATTTCGACAATAATTTTTTATTCTTTTGAGGCAAGAGAAATCTCGTTCATTTGAGGCAGACGTTGTTGGTAATGAGAGAAATAATGACAATAATGTTGGATATAGATAAATAAATTTGAATATTTTCTAGCAGTGTCATCTATTGGCTACTTTACTAGTTGAATAATGTATCACTTTCCTTTTTTAGGGTAGTAGCAAAATTACAGTCATAGAGTAAACACGTGTTTCATTTTGTTCATCAAATCTCCATTTTTGTTCCAGAACTTTCTAATTTCTCAATAAATAATATATTAATTTCGGTAACAGTTTGTTGTAATGAATTGCAATATATAAAATTATACATATCTTGTAACTTATCCCATCTTCCGAAAATATTTGGATCAGCATATAAAACTTTTAATTCATTTTCTAATTTTATTTTATTAAAGAATGATGGATAATTTTTAATCAACCTGTCTAATAAATATCTTGGAAATTCTTTGGCGTAACTTTTAAACTTTAAATCGTCAAAGAGGTCAAAAATTTGCAAATCTTCAAAATTCGAAAAACGAGTATCTATTTGCATAATAATATTATCCAAAATTTCAAAATATAGGTACTCGTTTTTCGAGATCTGTTTCTTTGTCATGCCTTTATTTTTTTTGGGGGTTCGGAAATATCAAGCGAGTCCAAAACGTCACTGCGTATATACTGTAAATTACTATCATTACGAAAATCTGACTGAGATTTTGCACCAGTCTTGTTATTCTATTTTTGGAATGAATAATGTCAGTTAACTGATTTTGAACAACATTGAATATCAAATCGGTTTGGGTAAACACTTTCTTAAAAATATTTCAAAGTATGTTAAAAGAGTAATCATTTAATAAAGTTTTCAAACCGATTGCTTTATGGATCGAGATATCATCACTTTCAAAATCGTCACATTCAATAATAAAATCAAAAACTTTCAAAAGCTGTTCACGAAAATCTGCTACAGTGAAAACTAACCGAGATTTAAAATTCCATCGCGTCTGACAAACTGTTGACATTTTTTTTTCGAAACAAACCGTTCTAAAACATTAGTCCGTTTAGGCAAGCTTGAGAAAAATGAAGCAAATCCGCTTAAACTGGCAAAAAAAAAGACAACATTCTTTAATTTTCTTACATGTATCTTGCAAAACTAAATTTATTCTATGCGCATGACAATGAGTAAATAAAGCTTGCGGTGCAATAGTTTTAACTTTTGCCTGGAGACCATTTAATTCACCAGACATCACGGCAGCGCCGTCATAAGTTTGCCCTAAAATTTATTTTTGATATCAAAAAATTTTAATTTGTCCTTTAAAACACCAAAAATATGTTCTGCCTTATGGCTTTTACTCACGTCTGTAAAACCTAAAAACCTCTCATAGATATTATCACGTAACGCGTATCGAACAACAATTGACAATTGTCAATGACATAATATGTCGGTAGTTTCATCTACTTCTAGTAAAAAGCAAATGTTACTCAAAATGTAACTAATTGATTATTTTAATTCATTCTGGATTGTTTTAGATACACCGCTAAATGTATTCGAATCAGAAAGTAAATTAGAAAATTCCAAATCGTATTTCTTAAAAATTTTTATTAGTGCTCTATAATTACCTTGATTTAACGAATGCTCTGATTCATCGTGTCCCCTAAAAGATAATTCCTGACAACTTAAAAAAATTACAATATCAATTAAACGACGTAAAACTGCGTGATTATTTTTTACAATTTCGTTATGTTTAAAAGCATTTTCAAGTTGGGCATTATCTAATGAAACATGGATATTTTGTTTTCCAAATAAATCTAATTTAATCTGGCTGTAAGTATGATCTTTCGAAATAACACGTTTATGTAAAGCCCTAAATAATTCCTTTAAATTATCGTAACCAGATTCACACCACGGATTTTGATGTTTGCCCCTATTTGTCGAAACTAAAATGCAAGGCCAACAAAAAAGTTTGTTTTTTATTTCACTCCCAGTAAGCCATGAGTACTTGCTGTACCAATTATCTGAAAATGATCTATTACTTCCCTTACCCGCACTAATATTTATAAGTCGGGACATTTTAGGCAAAGGACGCCCCTTATTTTTAATAACAATTTGTTCTTCGTATGGAATTGATGAAAACCCATTATGCAAAATATAATTTACAATATCAGACTTATCAATACTTACAGTTTCTCCCATGGCTTGCATTTTTTAGGTGTTTACTGAATTTGTTTACACTTTAATTAAAAAAAAAACTTCTAATATGTCAAAAAACCCTTTAACCGTTAACTATTTACGGAAGACGTAACGTATCACAGTATTACTTTAGAAAATAAAAATAAATCACAAAAAGATAGGCTAGTTCGTGCACTGAATGCTGCTTCAGTTTACTACAAAAATGAAATAACATTTCGTCCCACGCTCGCAATGTACAGTTCGCAACCAATCACCAATCCAAATGAAACATCGGCAAATGTAAATCTGCCGGACTTAGTAATTAAGTTCATATGGAAAGAAATGTATATTTTGTTGCTAATCAACCAATATTCCGTTGATTTTTACAAGTAAAGTCAAGGTTGGGATCGGCTAGCCGAAAAAACAAAACGTGCCTTTTCAAGAATTCATAGGCGGATGGATGTCTCCGATATCGGAACATTTATTTGAAAAGTGTCTACGCAAGGATCACTTAACGCTCAGATTGGACGAATTCTTTTAAAAACCATGAATAAAATTTAGTCTGGTCGAATTCTTTTAAAAACCATGAATAAAATTCAGTCTTTATTATCTCACAGATATTTTTTTAGTTCACAAAAACAAATGACATCAACTGATTACCTGCCACAATTATTTATTGAAATACTGATTAGATTAAATATTAAAATAATCTATAATATCTATAAAGATGTGGATCGGCACTGCCAACCCTGCCGCCCCTGACCGGCCGCCACTGGATGTCAAAAAAGTATAATTTTGGGAAAACGTGTTTTTGTTAATTAAATGTGTATTGCCTTCTGTGTATAACTTAATTCTGACGCAATAACACATTTTATGTAGTAGGTACTTTTTGAGAATGAGAAGAATGAGAAGAATGAGCAGACAATTGACGACGAAAATGGCAAAAACTCTGATGATAAAGTATTAGAAGAACCACAGCAAAATTTTTACAGCAGAGTAAAACAAAAATATGTGTACTATGTTGTAAATTATGTAAAATAATGTAAAGTAAATTATACATTTTTCTACCCCATCATACCAGATATCTCTAGTGCTTCTTTATCAGAAATTGTAGTCCTTTTGCTAACTCCTTCTGAGCAGGGTACAAAGCGACAGAAATCATTATTGTCTTTTTCAGTTTCATTTGAAAACTTCAATATGCATTAGGTATTTGATTAAATATCATAATATAGTTTTAAATATTGTAATAAATAATTTCTAAAACATTTATATGAGGTTGTCATTTTTTCAATTGTGTCTGAAGCTGCTCCATTCCCCATCTGAACCTTCAGATGTTTTTGAAACATCTGAATTGATGATGGTTTAAATTTTAAAATTGCTATGTTAAAATGCCTGAGCCACCAAAATACATGGGTAAAAACCCTTTAAATTACATATACCTAGTTGTAAAAGATTATACATCTTGTTGTTAAAAAACTGTGATGTTCAGAATTAAATTAAATATGACTTCAGGTAACATACATTGCTGAAGTGAGTTCCAGAGCCGGGGAGGAAACCTCTACACACGGAGAACAGCTGGAAACTGTTTTGAGTTTATGATGAATAAGGAAAATAGGTTATATATAAATTAAACAGTAACGATATTCTGCTCGACTGTGATAACACGCGACTGTTGAGTAGTGTTGAGTGACTGAGTGTTGTCTAGTTGTCTATTCTCTCCATAGAAATAATAATATGTTCAGTGTTCAGTGGTTCTCTCTTGGCCCTGAGCTGCAACGCAACGAGCAATTACGTCGGTTACATAGGCGAAAGATGTAATGGTGAAACCAGTGGCGGGCTGTGGTCGCGTTATAGTTGACTTTTTAAAACTTAAAAGACGATGTAATAAAAATTGGTTTTTAAGCGAATAAGATTGAATTTTTTTTTGATGAGGAAAGTGTATTATTAATGCCTCCTACATCTTTTAGTATTTTATTGCTTCTATTAGAATGCTTGGTAGGGGGGTACTGTCCCCCAGTACCCCCCCCCCCTTATCTACGCGTTTTTCTCTTGGATTCACCGATTGATTTATTTTTTATTATGCCATACTGATGAGGACATAGTTAAAAATGAACGATCGATTTCATTCCTTTATACTGGCTTTAATATTTAATTATAATTTATATTAAATCATTATTTTTTATTAAATAAAAACGTCTTTATTGTCACGCAACTCCTACGCCCATGACCTAAAATAACGGATTCATGAAAGTGGAAGTTCCCAAAATACGCAGTGTGGTCTGATTTTGGAGGTGTGGCTTGCTATCATACGATCTATTGGTAGCGACTATCAGACTATCAACACACACACGTGTATAATAAAAATAGTTGCATTGTTGTTTACTTTCTTATTTGGCACAAGTTTCGCGTGAAAAATATTCTGATAAAATATTTTGAATGAGTAAACATACTCATCTCAGAATCAACAAAATAATGTGTGACAAAACACTACGTATGTGCGGAAATCGTAGTTGCGATTTGTTTACATGTTGAAATGATATAAATTAAATTTACGCTCACTTGCTTACCAGTACAATTAAATCCGTATAAGCGCGAACATTACCAAGTAAATATAATTAGTGAGTGTGATATTAATTAATTAGGACAGTGTAACTGATATTGATCACGTAAAGCTGTAATATAGCTTTAGTTCTCATTATAGAACCTTTGACTCCATAAGTTGAATTGATTATTTTAGTGTCTCAATCATGTCGTCCTTAACAAAGAACTTATCAACTTGTGGAAAATGTGTTGTAAATAGAGTACCACACAGAAATATTGTTTCAAAAAGGTAGGTGAAAAAGAAAACTACTCAGTTACATAAATTGGTTAACTTAGATTTTAAAGTAATCGTTTTGAATTTATATAATTTCAAACAAATGTCTAAATGTGTGGCCAATTAAAATTACATAAGCATTCCTTTTGCAAGTCAATCCGTCCATTGGATATAATATAATCAGTTGACTATGTGTAACCATTGATTGAATAACCCTTAACTTGAGATGTTTGATCTGGTACTAATTCAGCTGTAAACAAAATGTAGTAAAAGCAGCCACTATTACCTACCTATTGTATATTAAATTATTAATTTAGATTGGTAAAAGATGTACAAGTGCATGTAAGTTCGTAACAAGAGATTCGTTTTAGAATAAAATCTTCATTGATTGGAATATAGTACAAGCGCCAGCGATATTTTCAAAAGATAACAGTTATGTTTGTTATCGGTACTTTATCTTTCACCATCTAGATATCTCGAAACTTTTGGATGTGGTGGCGAAGATATTAGACGATTTTCACATTTGGTCCCATTGAAGATAGCTTCAAATGGGTTTGATAGAATGAAATATTGGTGTTTCGCAGTGTTGAAATTTACATTACAAATGAAACATACGCAATTAAAAGCAATAAAATATTTAACGATTACGAAAAAAAAGAAAAAGTAAATAGTTTTAAAACAGTTTTTAACAGTAAATAGTAAAATGTCAGTATAAATAATAAAATTTAAAAGGCATATGTTGCAATCTGGCAGCTGGTGATTTGAGGGTTCTGACTCTATTGCCAAATCTATCCGCTAACCTATCAAAGGACAACTGCCAAAAAATTTTCTAATAATTTATTACAACTCATATCAAACGAAACAAATATTACTTCATTAATATTTTATATAAGGTGTAAAATTGCAGAATCCATAAAATAATTATGATAAAAATGTATATTTTAAAAGCTTTATCTCTTTGTATTTGAAACATATAACTTATACATTATAAGAACATGGCAACACTGCCAAGGCAATATTTCGTTCTGTTAAACTTAATTGACAGCTAATTTGAGGCTATCTTCAATGGGACCAAATGTGAAAAACGTCCAAGATATTTTTCCTCTGTGCATATATTTTACAGGCTTCTGTAAAAATAATCGGTTTCAAATTTATTTTAACTCAAATATCCGTGCAATTATATTTTCATGTTAAACCATGATCTTCAAAACGTATAAAATAAAATTTCGATTACACGAAGGCGGCATTAGGTGGAATTTCTACCTGAAGTTGTGTAGTTTCGAAAAACGTACTTATGTAATTGAAAAGAAGCAGTTTTAAACGTTTTGATCGTTTGAAATGTTAAAGTATAAATTCAGCGTTTTTGGGCATAATTCAAATGTCTCATATTTGTTGCCAAATGTCGGTTTTGGAGATTGGGCTCTAACAATGGAAATTACATAGTGACCGGTCAATGAAAGTGATAAATTTTATTGATCTCATGAAAATCATAAAAAATTACAAAAATCGCGCAACGTTTATTTAGTTAACACCTTTATAGAAACTGACTTTCATCATCATCATCAATGGTGCTACAGCCCTATGAAAGAGCCTCGACCTTCCCAAGTCTATTACGCAGGCAGTCCTATCCATTGCCAACCGTTGCCAGTTTGCTGCGCCTATCTTTCTACCATCCTCATCTACACCATCCTTCCATCTGAGTTTTGGCTTACCCCTTTTTCTGCTTCCGACGGGTTGTGACATAAGGATTCTTCTAGGAGGGTTGTTCTGCTGCGATCTTGCTAGATGTCCTGCCCATCTTAGTCTTCCTATTCTTATAAGAGATACAAAAACTGACTTTATTTGCGGCAAAATATAAAAATTGCATACGAAACTGCACTCTTTACATTTAAAAAATATTTAAATTTTGATCGATAGGACATTCTGATCATAAAATATGGAATTTTTATGAGAGAGTTATTAAAAAATTTTATATAAAATTGATTTCGCGCGCATAACTAGCATTCAAACTCGCCGGTCGCTTCAAGCGTTGTTTCTGAGAGAACGGTTCATTCTACATAAAAAGTGATAATAAACATTTTTGTTCAAAATTTTCTCAACTACATTTTTTATTTGAAACATTTTTTTCTACGGCATACAGGTTCTTGGTAAATCGATTTTCTTCGTTTTTCTCCGCTAGTATCTATAGGGTAATATTAGGTATCTATATCTAAATATAATGAAAAATATTATTAATTATTGTGTATTAATGATTGTGTATTTTTACAATAATTATTGTGTTCTACATATTTAAAGTGGTAATTTAATTATTCAATTAGCGTTTTGGATTTTTGTATGTTGTGTGAAAGACAAGTTACATTTTCCTACCATTCCTTATATATTTTTTACTTTATATGCCCTGGGGGGGTTTAACCCCCAACCCCTCCTGGGTGCGCCACAGTATTTATAACCACCAATTGAGTTGTTGATTCGGAGGGTTTCACGGACTCCACAAGACTCATTCGTTGTGATTTTCCAAGCTTAATTAGCTTTATTACATTGGTCTTTCGGTATGGTACAATTCGGAATTTTATTGACTCCTCTCCACATATCAATGTTTTGTAGATTTTCATTTAATTTTTCTGGTGAGTGTGACACACTAGGAGTCCATTGTATGCCTAGTTTACTACTATAGGTAGATTCAGCGCTTAATTTTGTCTTTGTGTCATCTTTATTTATATAAATTCTAGGATACTTTCTATAGTTGTAACAATATAACTACCTCCGAAAGTTGGGAGCCAACCAACTGAGAACAATAAAACTCACAACTTTCTTTGGGGGCCAATTGCCTCACTTAGCTCAGTCAGGTGTAATATCGTCTTATTTTAGAAGTAAATCTGAAAAATGAGTTTGGCTGATTAAACTAACCAAATTAAGTAATTACTTTTATCGACTTATAATTTATGACACACTAACTAATGGAATATTTCTATAAAAAAAATTGTGCAGTTTTCCATTATTGACCTCCTTCAATTTTTTGTAAGGTTGTTAGCTCTCGGACTATTTCACTAAATCCCACCAAACACAACCTGACGTTTACATATCAGGCCACTCGTTATGACACGAAAATGACGTCAGACGTCAAAATCATCTGTAATGAGTAATCTTTGTTCATTTTCCAAGTTTCTTTTAAATTTTAATAGTTGTGTAACGTTGGTGGTTTATGTTTTTATTACAATTTTAGGAAGTACAGTTCTGGATCCTCGAATATAGAATCCGTCAAGATGCAAGCAAAAAATATTGTTTTAAATCAATGGAGACTTATTAATGAATTAAAAAAGTATTTTTCAAAATTTACCAATGATAAAACCTTTGAGACTGCACTTAACAAAGAATTCGCACAGTTTCTGCAAAAAATTGATTCTAAAACATATGGAAAAAGCCTTGTAAAATATTTTACATCACAGTCAACCAATATAGTAAATAATACACCAGTGCATGAAGCTAAAGTAGATAAAGAAGTAAAACAAGAGCAAAGCATGCCAAGTCGTTTATCTTTACCTATACAAAATGTTCTAAGTGGTTTGAGTATAAATATTAAAAGTAAGGAAGATGACAAGAAAGAAATTATACCCAGATGGAAAACTGTACCAAAACCCATTGTATCACAGGTAAATGAATGAATCTTTACTTAAAATATACTAGTCATATTCTCTTTTATATATCAATTCCTTTATATTGAATATTGTAATTTCACAATCACTATTTGCTTAATTTCTTATGGTTAATGGCAATACCATTTTCTTCATCATTGAATACTATTTTTATATATGTTCTAAATTGGGTGTCTTTTATATCTACTTCAAATATGGTGTAAACAGCCTGTAAGGTGTTCAAAATGTGCCACCTTAATATTGTCATGTGATATTGTTTTCCATGTTAGTGTTTGGTTTCTTGGAATTAGTTCTGAATTTCATAATGAGTAATAATTGTGGTATTATACCTTCACTACAAATACTATTGAACTGGAATATTATTCAGTTAACCAATTTTTCATATTGAATTGCTGAAATTGTTGCCTATGGTCATATTTTAGTTTTCTTTGAGATTTGGTCTTCTTGTTTCTGGACCAATTTTACTATAGTTGTTTGGATTGTCCTACAGTCTTTGAATATTTGTAATTTTAAATGGTATTTAAATATCCTCCTTTTATCCTCCTACATTTATTAAAATAATATTAAATTTTTTAGGAAGCCATAGGGGCCAGAACTAGTCAAATTTTAGTATCAATCAGCTTAGCTGATAACGAAACTACCAAAATTAGAAGAATTGAAGATTTAATATCTCATTTAGAACAATATCCAGAAGCCAAGCATAATGCTGTAAAGGTAATATATTTTTATTAACAAAATATGTACAATATATAAGTAGTTTATTGTTTCTTTTCTTTTGTTTGAATATATAAAAAATTATCCTACTAAGTCTTTTTTTCTTAAAACTAATTTGATCTGATGTAATTACAGTTCCTATTTTTTTGCTGTTAGGCTATCACATTTATTGGATTTTTCAATAGAGTCATATAAAACAGTAGACAATAACCAGATTTAGACTTCTCATAAGTTGTAGAACCAACATATTTTTTTAATAATATATTTTATCTATGTCTTGTCACTAAGTATTGTAGATAGACTTTCCCATATTAATTAAGTATGTATATGTAATTGACAAACGAAACCCTAAAAAATTTTGTTTTTCAACAGGAAGGTGGAATATGTTCCCTTTTGCAGATAAGGGAAACTACAAAAAATCCTCAGCTTTTAAGTAGTTTGAATGTAGCAATTACACTCTTAGGTTATACAGACCCAGTACCTGGTGTTGGTATAAGGATCCTCTCTATAGATGGAGGAGGTGTTAGAGGAATATTAGTTATAGAAATGCTCAGAAAACTGGAAGAACTATCTGGGAAACCAATCTATGAAATGTTTGATTTTATTTGTGGTGTCAGTACAGGGGCCATCATAGCTACCTTGTTGGGACTAAAGCAAAACAGTTTAGATGAAATATCAGAAATTTATAAAAGCATTAGCAATCAAATATTTAACCAGTCTGCTTTCATTGGTACCAGTAATTTAGTTTGGAGTCACTCATATTATGATACATCACTATGGGAAAAGTTATTGCGGGAACAATGGCAAGATATGTTACTGATTGAGACCAGAAGAAACTTGAAAGTTCCAAAGGTAATTATTTATTTTATTTTATTAACAGATACAATATTGGCACCAAAAATTCTCAGTTTGACAACAGAAAAATAGACTTAAAAGATATTTTCTTTAAAAAAATAAATAAATCACGACAACTTGGGGCTTTATCCAGATTATACAATTGATTTGTGGTGAATATATATATATATATATAGTCCCAAGATTCCTAAGAGGAACATAGGGCTTCCACAAAGTGTCTCCAGCGAACTCTATTTCTGGCTAGTGCTTTGATTTCAAGCCAGGATTTTCCCATTGTTCTCCCTTCGTCCAGTACTGTCCTTCTCCAAGTTCCCTTAGGTCTGCCTACTTTCCGTCGGCCTTGGGGATTCCAATCCAGTGCTGTCCTGGCAATGTCATTTGGCGGTCTACGGAGTGTGTGGCCCAGCCATCTCCATTTTCTTCGCCTTATTTGCTTTATGACATTTTCTTGGTTGCTTTGGTTCCATAAATTTTCATTGGAGATTCGGTTAGGCCAAAATATACGAAGGATTTTTCGTAACGCTCTATTAATGAAAACTTGTAATTGGTGTACTATGGGTGCTGATATCTTCCACGTTTCGCAGCCATACAGTAATACAGCTTTTACGTTTGTGTTGAAGATTTTTAATTTCGTTTTCGTTGGGTAAATCCTGGATTTCCATATGTTGTTAAGCATGTTGTAGGCGTTGCGAGCCTTATTTATTCTTTCATGTACATCACGCTCTGTACCCCCATTACAGTCAATTATGCTGCCCAGATATACAAATTCCGCTACTCTCTCAATTTTCTGGTCGTTGATAATAATAGGTTGGTTGTTTCTGGTACCAAATCGCATTTCTTTGGTTTTGTTGGTGTTTATTTCTAGACCAACCTTCTTTGATTCTTCTTGTACTTTGTTTACTTGGAGTTGCATGTCCTGTTTTGTATGTGCTAGGAGGCATATATCATCAGCGTAATCTAGGTCTTCCAGTCTGTTTGTTAATCCCCAGTAAATTCCTCTATTAGAGTTTACCTTTGTTAGTACGGAGTCCAGTACAATGTTAAATAGTATAGGGGATAAAACACAGCCCTGCTTTACTCCGTTTAGCATAGCTATTGGGTCAGATGTTATGCCGTTGTGTAGGATTTTGCTTTCTGTGTCACTGTAGAGTTCTTTGATGAGATTTACTATTTTTTCTGGTATTCCTATTTCCTGCAGTGCTTTCCATATGGCCGTGTGTGTGAGCGTGTCAAAAGCTCTCTTGAAGTCCACAAAGCACACAAAGAGAGGAGAGTTGAATTCCTGTGACTGTTCTACAATTATTCTTAGTGTGTTAATTTGGTCCACGCATGATCTGTTTGGTCTGAAACCGGCTTGTTCCTTCCTCAACATTGGTTCTACACTCTTTGTTAGTCGGTTGTTTATAATTATTGCTGTTAATTTATTTATAGTATTCAGAAGTGTGATTCCTCTCCAGTTTTCGCAATATCTTCTGTCACCCTTTTTTGGTATCTTTATTATTAATCCCGTTTTCCATTCTTTGGGGAACTTTTCCTCTCTCCAAGCCCTTTTCAAGAGTGGTTGGATTAGCTCTGCCACTGTACCTGGGCAAGCTTTTAACAACTCTGGTGGAATATTGTCAGGGCCGGCTGCTTTGTGTGCTTTCAGTTTTTCTATGGCCATTTCTATTTCTTGCGTTGTTGGTTCGTTGGTGTTAATTCTCAGTTGGATATTGGGTATTAGGTTTTCTGCGTCTTCTGGTGGTGTTGGGACTGCACTTAGAGATTCGCTAAAATATTCATGCCATCTTTTGACTTGTTCCTGTGGCGTTGTAATATCTTCACCTGTAGCACTTTTTACAATTGGTTGGTGGGTAGTATATCTTTTATTGGCTAGTTGTTTAGTGATATTATATAATTGTCTCATGTTTTGATGTTCATCGGCGACTCGCGCTTCTTCGGCAAGATTTTCTGCCCACTTTCTTTTGTCTTTCTTTGCTGCCTTCTTGACAGCTTTATTCGCTTCTCTATAACTTTCTCTAAGTCGGTTCTTCTCTGCTGCTGTCTTGGAATTTAGTAATTCTAGATTAATGTGTTTGCGACGTTCTATTTTGTTCCACGTTTCTCTCGTAAGCCACTCTTTCTTTACGTCTTTCTTTAGGCCCAGCACGTTTTCACTTGTTTCCACAAGGGCTTTGCTAATCGTTTCCCAATTTTTGTCCTGTCTTTCGTCGATTTTGGATCTCAGCTGTCGTGCGAATTCTACTTTCTTCTCGTTATTTTGTAGTTTCTCAATGTTGAACTTTTTTCGAATAGGTTTGTTCAGTTCTTTTCTATTCCTAGCTATTTTGAATCTAATTTCGGCCATCATCAGGTAGTGATCACTGGCCGCATCTGCGCCTCTCCATGATCTGACATCTAAGAGAGATGTTCTCCATTGCTTACTGATTGCAACGTGGTCGATTTGATTGTAGGTGCGGTTATCTGGCGATTTCCATGATACCTTGTGGATTGTTTTGTGTGGGAACAAAGTCCCTCCAATGATTAGGTCATGGTTACCACATAATTCAATGAAGCGTTCGCCGTTGTTGTTTCTCTGGCCAGTGCCATGCTTTCCGATAACGTGTCCTAGGTTGGTGTTGTCAGTGCCAACCTTGGCATTGAAGTCTCCCATCATTATTTTTATATCGGATCTTTTAATTTGTTCTAATGTTGCTTCAAGGCATTCGTAGAAATCCTCTTTTTCTTGTTCTGTTGCTTGTTCTGTTGGTGCATAGCACTGAATCAGTGTTACCAGTCTTAATTTGGTCCTAATTCTTGCAGTGATTATTCGCTCTGAAACAGGTTTCCATTCCACAAGAGAATTTTTTGTGGCTTTACTAAATAGAATTCCTACTCCATTTTCATGTCTTCCGCCATCTGTTTTACCAGAGTATATCAGCAGGTCGCCTTCCACGTTGACGTGCGTGTGGTGAATATACTGTGCAATTAATCTTAATGTATGCAACAAAAACCGACATAAGTCTTCTATAGTTAAAATATCTTCATTTATTATAGTTCCAACTAAAATTTATCTTCATACAGCTATCCCTTTCATGTTTAGGTCTTTTGTTGGATTTATTCTGTTCTCCTTCTAGCCTAACCTAACCTAACTCTTTATTCGCCCATTATGTTTTTTTTTTCTGAAACTTACTGCCTTTCTCCCTTTTTTTGTCTTGTTAATACCTAGTTATATACAGCTAATATTTCCAGTTATTCAATAAAGCATCTTCATTTCCATTTTGTACGATTTAGACATACTTCTATTTTTTATGCTATCTTACATTGATATTGTCATGCATTTTGTTTTAGGGCCGTTGTTGAAAGATTTGGTGGTTATATTAAATTGGTTTAATGGTCGTTACATATTGTTTTGGTTCTCTGCTAACACTACATCGTCTGCATAGCACAAAAGGTTAATTTCGATTTTTGCATCTTTTATCCTTTCATTTTATGCTATAATTGTATTATTTTTTTTTCATCATGATGATGATATTAAATAGAATGGACTTAATGTGTCTTCCTGGCAGAATTAATTTGTATTCATCTTCCTTATCCAAAGCATTATTTAAAAATAAACCCAATTGATTATGTGTAAGATATTCTAAGACAAACATATGAAGTAGAATTGTAGAGGGAGAGTTTGATCTTTAGGTGCACCCTCTGTCACTGAAGGTTAACCATCATTGTGGTAAATTGATCTGTCTAGTGTGATTCTTAATAGTGAATGTATATCCCTGCCTGTCCAATCTCTTACATTGGCTAGGCAGCAACATTTTCTTTTTCCTGGACCCCTTCATGTGTAAAATCTGTATCTTCCAGTTATCATCATCACCATCAATCAGCCCTGGTTTGTCCATCGTTGAAAATATGGCAACAACACTGCTATCCAATTGTTCACAATTCTTTGAGGTCGTCGATCCATCACGTTAGGGGTCTTCCTCGGCTTCTTTTGTCTGCCCATAGTCACCACTCAGCAATTTTTTGTCCACTTGTCCTCTTTCATTCTTGCAACATGTCCCGCAATTTTGGCTTGTAATACATTAGATAATGTCTTTCACTTTTGTTTGTCTAGAACTTACTCGTTTCTTCCACTAGAATGTAAAATATGTCCTAATATAACATATTTTACCTATTTTATTAATGCTTGGTTTTCTCCATCGGTGCCCATTATTTTTAAAGCATTTTCATTCGTTTTGAGTTCAATCCATGAGATCATTAATATTTTCAATAACCATATTTTAAATGGTCCCAATTGTCTTATGTTTTTACCCTAGAGTTTATGTTTCGACTCCTTGGAGTGAACATTCAATAAAAGGGTGTATTTTTTTTAAATTAAAGGCTCATAGAGGTAGCTTGTTATATGTCGAAAAGCCCATAAGTTACATTTTGTCCAAATTTCGTTTATTTTACTAACTTTTGTACAATGCCCAGTAGAGTACTGTAATTCGTAGTTAAATATTCTTTGTCATATCAGTTTATGACCGTCTTGCGAATTTTCTTTATAAAATACTGTTAAATACTTATCCCAGACGAGTCCTAAAAAATTTTTGTGTTGCACTGAAAGGGCCACTAAGTTCGGCCGCCAAAATTGTAGTGTACTAAAAAGTAAATTTATAGCACTGATACACTATGTGTTCGAAGTTTGTTTCTTATTTTAGTAATTTAGTTTTTTTATTTTTTGTGTAAACTTAATATAATAAATAAATATAGTTTTTTGTCCTTTATATGTGTAATTGTAAATAATAAATAGACTGGTTTGTGCACGGTGTTTTTATTAATGTCGTAATTGTCTAGAAAGCTCTTTTTTAAATTGTAATCATAGACAAAAATAGTTCTTGTATTTTGCCAAGTTTTTTTAGAATCTTATCGTCACTAAAAAATACTGTTGCATAATTTAATGGGAAGAGGCTAGGTCATTTTATTTTTAGGAATTGTATCTATAACTTATTGTGATAATGCGGGGTTATCAAGGTTATTGTGTTTGTAAAAATAATTACAAAGAAATTCGAGAACCCCCTAAATATATATATTTAATTATTCATATTAATTTTTTTATAAATGGTAACAATTTTTATTTGCTTTTAATTTGTTTTGAAAAGATATCGATGTTGCAATTACATTAAAACAGTGACACTCATTTAAATGGTACAGATAATGTAATATTACTAATGTCTTAGATGTGTTTAAGCACAATATTTTTTATTACAATTTAATTTACAATCTGCTTCATTTGAAATGGTTTAAATGTTAACACATGAACAAGAAGCTGGCCTCTGACAATCCTCCTTTTATACACTTCTCACGAATCCAGGTGGAACGTTTAGAAGTCTTGCTTCTTCATTTGGGTGATATCTAAGGTATTATCATATATCAAAGTAATTTTTTGATATTCTTCGGATTTCTACCTTTACCAAAGGCATAGCTGAGTCGCCAGTGTAGCTTATTGCTTACAAATCAGAGAGCATTGAACATTATTAATATTTTTGATTGAACTCTTTGATTTATCTTAATGTTTGATGACTTTGAGCAACCTCAAAGTTAAATACCATAGGTCCAAATCAGTTGTATTATACATTCGTACAGGAGCAGCTTATTTTTATGGTTAGTTTTGATTTTCGACCTATGAGCCAGCTTATTTGTCTTACTTTAATGTTAATCTGCCCTTTCTTGGCTCGGATGTGTGGTTTTTATATCTTGTCGATAGTTAATCCTAAATATATAACTTAAGTGCTGATTGGCATTTGCATGCCATTTATATTGTTGTTGAACACTCATCTTTTCGATTTGTAAAAGTGACTTGAGTTGATTTGTTTTCATTTACTTTTACTTTCCATCTGTTAAGCCATATTTCTAACTGGTTAAGATGGTTTTGTATATGTTTGGATGCCATGATTGAGTTCTAGTTTATAGCGAATATGGTGGTGTCATCGGCAAACATTGAGACTTGGATGGTTGGGATGTCTGCATTAAATATCAGGTAAACGAGAGGATCTAACACACTACCCTGTAACACACCTGATTTAATGGGAGAATATGTGGATGTCGCTGTGTTATATTTTACTTGGAAGTAACGATCTTCGACATTTAGATTTGATAGTAAGGTAGTAGGGAGTTGGAAAGATGCCTTTAAGTCTATATAAGAGTCCATTTTACCATACTTTATCAAATGCCTTTTCTACATCTAAAAACGTAGCTGTGCAATATTTAATTTCTCAATAACAGTGAAGATTTTTCTATGAGGCGTAGTCCAAATTTACGTAAAGGCAGAGTAAGTGAAAATATACAGTTCCTAATACAGTGCGTTTCGCATGAAATCGCAGGGACTAAACCAAATTTCATCTACTGCGCCGTGGTCAGGAGTGGTTGGCTATCTCTAATTATGTTTCTATGTTTCAATGTTTCTATTTCTTGTTTCACTTCTGATAGACTGAAAGGTTTTTAGTTTAATGTATTATTTAATGTTATTGTTTTCGTTATTATTAAGTACTTTAAATAAACCAATTTGGAGAATTTCAAAATAAATTATTAATACTATCTTATGTATGCTCCTTAATAATAGACAAAACAAAACTCGACACTAAGGACAAATAATGCTCATTTGTCCCTGGTTCTTGAATAAGTAGTTTCATATGGTTGTTTTCCTCAGTACTCAGTTCATTGTCATGCTGACATTTCTTCCGTCAGCATGGGTTTCCCTTCGGTTTCCCACATGCAAGTGATTGTCACAGGCTTTAGTTCATTCGTATACCCAACCTGCTTAGATTTGTGTTCGTCCAACTGCATAAAACTGGCATATTTTATCCCGGACTCCTTGCTCAGAATTGCCCAGCGCTCTACCCGAAATGCGGGAGTTCCCATGGACTTCTTTGAGGCTGGAGTCAATGTTTTGTCGTGGCCCCAAAGATTTCCAGATTTATCTCCAATTGAACACATGTGGGACATGATTGCTCAGAATCTTTTTAATTTAGGGCGTCCTCAAACTTTGTAAGCATTTAAAGAGGAATTAATTGGGACATGGAATAGGATACCCCTGAGTGTGTTGTCCACCGAGGTGCATCAACACATTATTAATTGATTTACCCTAAGTTGTTTCAATCGTATGGAAGCTTTGATCGTTTGTTTATTTTGCAACCCAAAATAACCAACACACTGAGATCTATTCTGTCAAAAATCAAACTATACCAGGGTATATTAAAGAAATGCGTTTATATAATACTTTGTGATTTCAACATTTTTTTATGTAGGAGAAACCTCAAGACTAATAGGTGTTAGAATAAACACTAAATGAATCAACTCAAAAGGATGGCTATTTGATTATAAGATCGAGGCCAAGTGCCAAGTACATAAGTTAATTGTCAAATTGTATACTATAAAGCGCCAATTAATGAACATCTAAATGTTAAAACAATTTCTATTTATTATAATTTTTTGAAAACGATTTCCGCATTGAAAGAATTACATAAATAATTGTTAATATCAACTTTTCAGTTTTGTGCTGTATCTGCCGTGGTCAATCAATCCAGATTATCAGCTTATATATTCAGAAACTATTCTTTGCCATGTAAGGTTCAGTCTCAGTACAAAGGAGGGTACAATCATCAAGTATGGGAAGCAGTTCGGGCATCTGCTGCTGCTCCCACATATTTCGAAGAATTTAAAATTGGAAACATGCTACATCAGGTAATTTTTTAAACACACTGCTTTTATTATAATCACAAAAGCTTTGCTTGTTGAATTTGGCATATATACAGCGAATACAATTGTATATTCAAAACTATCAGTTATATATTCATTTGTTGGTCTCCCAATCATGTGGGAGAGTGTACATATTCGTTCATTTTATTTTCTGTTTTAATATTTTAGGATGGCGGTATTCTAGTCAATAACCCAACTGCTGTGGCGATACACGAGGCTAAGCTCTTATGGCCCAATACTCCAATTCAGTGCGTTCTATCTTTTGGCACAGGTAGAACTGTCCCAAATCCAGTTTTAAGCTGTTCTCAAGACAAAGATGCCACAATTACCAATTCGTCCTGGAAAAAGAAATTTTTCGCCATTATTGATAGTGCAACGGATACAGAAGGTAAGATTGAATATTTATATTTATTTTTAAATTTGTATTTATATCTCAACGATGTTTATTGGGAATAAAAAATAGTTTTGGGATTATAGGGGGTACATGAAACTTTTTAAATTAAAAACCAATGAACTCCTTTCATACTTTTATACATTCTTGAAAAAATTGCACTATTTATATTACAATAAACCAGTTGCCACTGAAGATAGTTTGTTTCCGCAACATTTTACCTCTGGAAATGCCATTTCCGTATTTTTTTGTTAAATTGGAGGTCTTTTCATTATTATGGCCTGAAAAGATTTTCGGACATTTGATGAATGAGTGCCTTTTCTATCAGCATTATGCCTTCACGATTTGGTTCAAACATCATCTATGACACTGATATACCTGGCTATCTCCACAATATACAGCAGACAATATTGTTCGTAGTCAAACCAATTTCATTCTGATAAACAATAGATGTAGCTGCAGTGAAAATATATTTTGTAAATATTTTGCAGCATAACAGAACATTTGGAAAAAATCACTTTCAAATATTGAATTTCCAAAACCTTCTCAGGATTTTTGGTATATTATCATCTAATAGAGCTGTTTGTGAGAGTAAGGTTTTATTGTACCATTAAATGTTTAAACCATGATATCAGATCTTTGACTAAGGCAAAGCAAAGTAATATGAAACTAAAAATTGTAACTCAGTTTTGAATATCAAAACATTTCAACTGCATCAGTTCAAAAGGAGAAAAAAATCAGTTTGTAATAACAGCTAAATGATCTAAGAAATTATTTTTACCAAAGAAACTTTAAGTAAATTATATAAAAATTTTAGACTTGGACCTAAATTTTTGAATAATTGTAAAACAGTAAAGAAAAATATGATGATCTTAATGTAGTGCCGAACAAAGGCCCTTCGGGCTGAGGTTTCAGAACTGTATGGAACTCCAATATCCATCCATCCAATGGCACTACAGCCCAAGCCGGGCCTTGGCCTCCTTCATTAAACCTCTCCAAACATCTCTATTTACTGCTGTTCTTTTCCATGAACGCGTTTTTAGGAGATTTTTGGCATCCTCATCTACCTCGTCTTCCCATCTCTTTTTTGGTCTTCCAACAGGTCTTTTTCCTTGCATTCTTGCGTTTAGTAATTTTCTGGGGATTCTGTTCTCATGCATGCGGGCCACATGCCCTGCCCATCGTAATCTCTGCAGGCTAGTGTATTGTGCTAGTGTTGGTTCAGTGTATTGTTCGTATATTTCGTTATTATATCTAATTCGCCAGTTGTTATTTTCCTTTATTGGACCCAGTATTCTACGCAATATTTTTCTTTCGAACACGTCTAATGCATTGGTAGATTTCTGTCTTATAACCCATGTTTCACACCCATAACTTACTATGGGTCGGATTATTGTTTTATATACCCGGAGTTTTGTTTTCCGGTGTACGTCTCGCGATTTGAATATGTGGCCCATCGCGAAATAGGCTTTGTTTGCCAGCATAAGCCTTCTATTTATTTCCGGTTCTTCTTCATTATTTTCGACCAGATCCATTCCTAAATACGTGAATCTATTCACGTATTCTATATCGTCTATAAATTGTTGTTGCGCCTGTCTATTTGATCTGGTTTGTATGAGTAGTTTTGTTTTATTTGTATTTATTGTTAGCCCTACAACTTCTGAACTCTGTTTCAACTGAACGTAGGTTTCTTCTGCCGCAGTCTTTGTTCTGCTCATTATGTTTATGTCATCTGCGTATGCTGCTAATTGGGTAGATTTGTTTGTAAGTATGTTATTTCTGCTCACCGTCAACCGTCTAATTACATATTCAAGAACAAGATTAAAAAGTGTTGGAGCCAGTCCGTCACCTTGTTTCAGTCCTTGCGTTGTCATAAACGCATCAGTGATCTGTCCTTGAATACATACATGTGCTTCTGTTTCTGTCATTGTAATTTGCACTAGTCTTATTAATTTTGATGGTATGCCAAATTCTTGTAATATATTAGGTAGTATTGTTCTATCTATTGAATCATAGGCTTGCTTGAAATCTACAAAGAGATTGTAGACGTCTATGTCATATTCCCATGTTTTGGCTAGTATTTGTTTAACTGTAAATAGTTGGTCAATAGTAGATCTATTTTGCCTTAACCCTGCTTGATATTCCCCGATAATTTTTTCAGTGAGGGGTTGAAGACTTCGATTAAGAATGTTTGTGAGTATTTTGTATCCCGAACAAAGTAAAGAGATGCCTCTATAATTCTGGCATAACAGTTTGTCTCCTTTTTTATGAATAGGGCAGATTATACTTTTCTTCCATTGTTGTGGGATTTTTTCTTCTCCTCTTCTCTTCTCCTTCTCTTCTCCTTATCCTCTTCTCCTTCTTCTTTCTTCTTCTCTCCATATTTCTTGTATAAGCTGGTACATCTGTTCTGTCAAATTTGTTCCTCCCTGCTTGAACAGTTCTGCCGGTATCTTATCTATTCCCGGCGCTTTATGTTTTTTTTGCATTTGGATTGCTGTTCGAACCTCCTCTAGCGTTGGAGGTCCAGCCAATTCATTATCTTCTCCATCTTCCCACAGCTCCTGTTGTTGACCTTCCTGTTCTACCTGCTGCTGCCGCTGTTGTAGTGGTGTTTGTGCCCTTTCGTTTAATAATTCCTTAAAATACATCATCCAGGTTCTCTTAATTTCGTCCATATCGCTAATTATTTCCCCATTCTTATTTTTGCATAGGCTAGTCTTCGGTTTGTAACCCTGTCTTAAATGTTTGATAAGTTGGTATGCACTGTGTGTTTCGTTTTCCTTGAAACCTTTCCTTGGAACTCCAATATAGGCAAAAATAAATCAAAGTTTAGCAACTTGAGACTATAGAAGAGTCTCATTTGAAATAACGTCTATACTGAAAAGGGTCGAAAATAAGAACTCCAATGGCTACGATCAAATCTCAATGAAAGTGATCAAGGAAGCCATTGACATAATAAAACCACTTTATCTGATCAGGACTAGATCTTATAACACCAGTTTGTATCCTGATAACCTCAAAAAAAGGACATTAAATGACAGTAACAACTATCAGCCTACAAGTCTGCTGACATGTTTCTCCAAGATATCCGAGAAGATATTTGCAAATCTCCTCTAAAAGTATTTCAAAAAGTCTAGAATTTTTCCGGTAATCCCGAAATTGTCTCGAAAATGGTAAGATTCCTTGTTGATTATTCTTGGATCTCTCAAAGTTTTTTGCGTGTATACCACGAGTATCTGACATATAAATTAGAATGTTATGGTATTTTTAGAGTCAAACAACAAAGCATTTTAAAAAGTAATCTTACATATCATAAGCAGGGGATATGAGTTCCAAAGGGAAGTATATTAGGCCCTCTTCTATTTATTGTTTCATTTCAATGACTTACTTAACAGTCTGGGTCTCTCAAACTGTATTCAGCTGCTACTATATACCAATGATACAAATATTGTCATGTGTCATGTTCGATTGTTGAGGAAATTAGTACATATACAAATGAAATATAAAAGAAGTCATCGATTGGTGTAACTAATAAATTATTACTCATCACCAGTAAAATAGAATTCTTGATTTGATCTACAGTGTCTCTGTAGATTTTCTGGTACTCACATTGGAAAAGTACATGAAATGGAATAAACACGTCAGTAGGCTCATAAAAAAACTGAACTATGTAATTTACTCGCAACGTTTCTGAAGGGTGATGTGGACTTCAGGGTCTTTCTTATGCAAAAATGGACACAGACCCATTCTGAATATCAAATATGGAGAAGCTGTCATTTTAAAGAAAGATTTTCGGGTACGCCGTGCCCAAAATGGAATATAGACATCATGTTATTTCTGATAAGTTTCCTAGTTTTGATCATCCAGCGCCATATCAATAATAACATTGTTACTAATTTATTTTTTTACGAAATATTTCTTTGTTACAGGAGTGCACACAATGCTATCAGATCTTCTACCCACCAACGTTTATTACCGATTTAACCCATATCTGACAGAGATGCTGGACATTGCCGAAATCGATCCCAACAAGTTAGAACAGTTGAAGAGAGACGCTCTGATGTATCTCAGACGCAACGAAGATAAATTTCACGACGCTGCTAAAGCTTTAAATCAGAAAAAAGGTGTTACTCAGAAAACCATGGATTGGTTTAGTTTGAGGAAAGAAATGCATGGTATTAACATGTTTTAAGATATAAGTGTGAACCAAAATATTTATTTTATTCTAGTGGACTAAACAAACTGTGATTTTTAAGTATTAAATATCATATCCGTTTTTATAACAATCTGTAAATAAATAAACAAACACAGAATTTGTCTTCTTTACTTCTGATTTTTACCAGGTATATAAGGATGCGCAAGATATTATATTAAGAGGCTACATCAGCGCGTCATCAAGACGGAAAACACGTTCCAAGATTGCAGCTTTAATTTTAAATATTTTGACGAGATATTTGGCACACATATACGTGATATAGTAAAGAATGGCGGTACGAAGCCCAATTTGAGAAATATGCTAGTATGTGGAAATTACTCTATAACTAAATAAAATATTACAAAAACGAGTTTTTACCGCCATTAAGAAAAACAAAAAAATACACTTTCTTCAAATAAACTTTTTTATCCCATGCCTAGATTTTGTGTCACATTGGAATTACTAAAATCAACTAAAATCAATTAACTATAACAAGAAATCGAACTTAACTTAGTGAGTTGGCAACACACAGAAATAGTCACCGCTATCGCATTTGCACTTCTACGTCTGTTTTCTGACGATTCTGCTCTGTTATTTGTATCGATATCTGTTTATGCAGTAGTGTATTATTTTCAAGATATTGAAATTCGAGTTTTGATTCATAGTGAAGTAGTGTTTGTTTAAAGTTAATTTATTATATTTGGGTAATAGAACTGAGTTGTCGGACTATTTGAAAAATATAGATTGTTATTAATTGTGGGTTTTAAAAGTATATTTTACGTAAAAATATTTCAAATTCTAATGCGAGTATATAGTCTTGGGAGGATTTTTTATTCTAGAAATATAAATATTTTTGAAAATGGGAAAAATTTCCAAATCCAGAAAAAACTTTAGTCACCAATACATTAAACTAAAAACGTTTAAAAGGAAAAAGTTTGAAGCTTTAGGTGACGTCAATAACACAAAGCATGAAGTAGACCGTCGAGTGCGAAATGAAGCAGTTAAAGTGGCAGTATTGGGTCATTGACAAATGGATAATCGAAAGTGATAATCAGACAACTACCTCGTGCATCTGGTCTATGAGCATCTAGTGTTTATCGAATTATAAAATACTATAAATTTTATCCTTATAAAATACGATTACTCCATCAATTAAACGAAGATGACCCTGATCATCGATGTCAAATTTGTGAAGAATTTAGTGGAATCATAAAAACAACCAACATCGATTGTACGTGTTTTTCCGACGAGTGTACTTTTATGTTAAATGGTGAAGACAATAGACATAATTGTCGTTATTTGAGTAACGTAATCCTCATTTATTCATTGAGACACATACACAAACACCTCAGAAACTAAATGTATGGGTTGGAATTTTAGGGAATCACGTTATTGGACTATTAGTTTTTTAAGGCAATCTCAACGGAACAACTTATTTAAATTTGTTAGAAGACGTTATTGATCCGCTGCTCACTGACACATTGGAACCTGATGATAATCTTGTAAACGATAAAATGACTTCCTAATAGGACAAGGCATCCCCACATTATGATATACGCGTAAGACAATTTTTGAATCAACAACGTTTTCCAGGGCTTTGGATTGGCAGAAGGGGTCCAATAGAGTAGTCGGCCAGATAACCGGATCTTTTGCCTTTCACCTAATATCAAAAATATATGCCACTCCGTCTGTAGATCTTGCCGAGTTCCGACAAAGGATTGTGACAGAATGCCGATTATTCAGACCGGAGGTATTTGCAAATGTACGAAGAGGCTTTGAAAATATACTGTATTATTGTATGGAGGTCACAGAAGGTCATTTCTAACATTAAATTGGTTAATTTGATGAAATTTTATGTTTTTTGTTAATACTTATGTTCAACCAATAAATTAGTAAAAATTATCTTCAGTTATTTCGTAAATTATTAAATTTTGACAAACTCTTGGTTTCTGAGTTTCTGGGACGGCCAAATTTTCGTTGAAACACACTGTATATTATTATTAAATTTATGATAGGTATTTACTAATTCTTAAGCTAAGATGTTTTATACTAATTTTCGTAAAAAATGTTTGTTAAAATGTATATGCTTATGTTTATGCTTTTTTATATAATAAATAAATAATAAAATATTTTCATAAAATCTTTAAACTTTTTGTGCCTTTCTTTACGCTTTTAAATCCGATCCGAACTCTAATTATCACAATATTGTGCCTTCGTCTTTGATAATGTTACGTACTGCCGACGCATTGTTGCCAAAGATTCGCAGAACTTTTGAAAGACGGTGCGGCCACCATTTCTCGAATTAATATTGATGACGCGCTGATGTAGCCTCTTAAGTAATGATGAACGATTACGCAAGAAATCGCGATTAAGAAAATTACTGAGTCGACCATTGCCATGTCTCTCAGGATAATCTCTCCCTTCAAGTATTAATTGACTGGAGGAAGTGTAGTGGTCGTCATGATATCGTCTCCATAGACTGTTACTTTAATTTTGAAAAATATCTTCACCCGAATCAACTATAGAGCGTTCCACGTTAAGAAAATAACATTGCGCAGGTATTTCTTATGGACGATGGAAGCGATAGAAAGGAAGGAGGAACTAAGGACTATAAAAAAATCAAGAAAACTTACCAAGAGTAGAGTGAACAGTAGAAAGTTCACTTACGATGCAGTAGTTCATACGCGGCTACGTGCCATCGTGCATAGTTTTTTCTTTAAAAATTAATTGCCGACATTGAATGAAGTTTTTGCATTGGTTGAGAAAGACAAAGATTTAGCAAACATGTCACGCACAACAATGTGGAGAATAGTAGATGAAATGAACTTTGTTTTTTGCAAACGAGGAGTAAAGTCAAGCATGATTGAACGGCCCGATATTCTAAGATGGTGGCATCAGTATTTGGGATAAAAAAAATTTCGTTCTCAATGATACACCGTCGTTTATTTGGACAAAACTTGGGTGAATGTTGAACATAGTGTTTCCAAAGAATGGAAGGACCTCCCAGTGACTTCAAACAGGGATGGGTTTGTTATGAGGTTGTCAAAAGGTCTAAAACAGCCGACATAACGAGGCTCCCGATTTGTTATAGTGCATGCTGGTAGCGAATTGGACTTTGTAGAAAGTGCTGCTTTTTGGTTTTTAGCTAAAAAAACTCAGCGAACTATCATGATGAATATGGTCCTATATTTGAACAATGGCTTAAGGAAAAGTTGCTTCCTAATCTACCAGAGAAAACTGTTGTAGTGATTGACAACGTTTCGTACCATTCGAGGAGAGAAGTGATTCCGACATAAGTCTTCAATAAAGGTCAAATTAAGACATGGCTGCCGGAGAAAGATATCCTTTTTGAAGAAGATTATTTAAAATCAGAGCTCATGGAAGTCGTAAACACATACAAAGAAAAATACATAAAATATAAAATCTATGAGATGTACAAAGAGAAAAATGTTACCATTCTGAGACTACCTCCATACCATTGTAAGTTAAATCCAATTGAAATGGCATGGAGTAAAATTATATTGAAATTAATAAGAGATGCATTTGGTGTAGTAACAGTGGAAAACTGGAAAAACTATTGTCAACTTGCTATTAAGGAAGAGCAAAAATTTTGGGTTATTGACGGGTTGATGGATCCTGTGTAAGTATTTTCTTGATTTCTTTCTTTGTAGTTGCTCCTCCCAGTCCCTCCTTATATACTTACTTACGATCCAGCTCTCCAACCAAAACAAGAGGGACCGTTCGCAAACTTTCGGTTTTTATCTCCAGCCCAGTAATTGCTCAGTCCCCACTTTCAACCCCCTATCCAAGTGATATCAAAAACAGTGTGGTAGTCAAATTATCGTTACAATATGCATATGAGGTTTACCTACTAGCCATTATTAACTAAACAAACAGTACTTAATGTGATCATAGCCATACCTGACAACAATATTCTGCGTGTTAAGTACAACGAAAAGATCGTCAAGTACAGAGATATTGAGATACAAATCAGGAGACAATGGAGAACGGAAAGTAACCAGACGATACCTATTATTCTCTCTAATACTGGAGTCGTCTGGTAACCTAAGAATCTCTTAGAAAACATAAAACAGCTGGGTCTTCGTGAACAGCTATATAAGACCATGGAGAAATATATTCTCGATACGTACGAAAATTTTTGGGAGATACTACCGCATCCAAGTCACCTAAGGATCGATAACACAGAAAGAATCCCACCAGATCTTAATCTTTTTGATATCGTAGGTATCTGGGATGAGTGAATTTTCCCCTTAATGGGTTCATGTGCTGTCAAAGTCAAACGTGACTTGATATTTTACTTTCGGTAAAGGTATGGACTAACTGCACTAAGCAACTGTATTGTCTTATGGAAAGCGTGAAATAAATTTAACGTTATGGCACTTGTTTCAACTCTTTTCGATCAGAAATAGCCGTTTAAGTGCAGCCAATCGGTGTAATATAAGGGACTATAAAGATAGAGCGTAGAAAAAAATATTTATTACAACTTCTACATTATTAAAATTATAAAAAATCTAAAACTATAGTATATTAAATAAAAAAATTGTAAAACTTTTTTGGATTTAGTTCTTAGTCTCTATTTCGGCATATTCGTATTAACGTTTTGCCCATGACAACAATCACTCCATCATCTTGAAGGTCTTTAAGGGCATCTTCATACTGTTCTCTAGTTATCATCTACAACAATAAAAGTAATGATAAAAATAATAGTAAACACATTAATACATATATCGTAGAATCAATTAAAAAATAATTTAAAATTATGTACAAATCAAGAAAGTGTAACAGAAGATATCAAAACAAACTAAGAGAAAATTATTTAAGATTTTGGATATTATATAATGCCTTAACACATTCATGATTTTGGATATTATTTGGATGATAATATATGGATAGTAAGAATCATACTTACCAAAGTAGAATTCTCTTTTAATTCTGTAAACAGCTTAGGATAACTGTATGTAGGTACCTGCCCTTTACTTTCAATGAGTTCCTTAACGGTTTGTGCTAATTCAAGTCTACGTTTTCTAGCAGCACTGCTTAAACCAGTTGTAAGAATACCAACATCGATTTTACCCGAGAGAGGATCTGTTGCAGATTGTTTAAGAGCTTCACGATGTAACCTATAAAATAAATGGGTACATATAAAATTACCGTATACAGTGTAGGTAAGTTTATGGTCGGTATGGACCTTACGTGAGATGAAGTGAGAAACACCTATTTAAAAAGAGAGCGGTATATTAGGTCCGTTCTTTATATCGTTGAAAATGCATTAGTGGAAATAATAAAAGAGGGGAAGTTCAACGTTGCCAAACTTATTAGTTTTATTTGACCTGTTGTCTTTTTAGCATTTAAACAATGTTCTAAGAGAATCAAATTGCAGCTTAATGTTTTTTATTGGGAATATGCGACAATTTTCCTTTATAATAAGTTTAATTTATTATTTTGATTTCCACTTCGAAAATCATTTTATATAAATAAAATTTATTAATGTTTCGTATTTTAAATACGATTTCGGAATTGGAAATCTAAACATTAAAATAGGCTTATTTTAAAGTCACATTGTGCCTTATTCCCTATACAAATAATAAACTGTATTATACCGCCACAATAAAAAAGCTTCACACAAAATTATTTGGCAACGTCACGTCGTCAAAGTAAGGCCACTGTAGTAACGAGCACAACAAGAACAGGACTAGTTTGTTATGCCATGCGTATTGCATGAGTTTATAGTGGGTTGGTCTTTCATAAAGCATAATAAATCAAGACAGTACTAGAAAAGCATTAGGAAGGAGCAGGTGTATTATATTAAATTTAAACTGGACGAAAAATTACGCCTTTTAATTAAAAATAAGATATTTGGTATTTTCCAAATAATATCTGTGAAACCTATTAGTCAGAATCAAATAAACCACAAACATTACCTGTCAGCTTCTTCAACATCTTCCACTTCTACTTTTTCAGAAAATCTGACCTTAGCGTGAGCTTCTGAAAGGCGGATCAATGACTCCAATTGTCTCGGATATGCCGATATCTGGCCTCTACCAGAACCAATTTTTCTCATATCTACGTAGCACTGAATTAACTTTTGGGAGGCTTCATCACTTAGTTTGGGATTAATATGTTCTTTGGCATAAGATATGTAATCTCTTAATATTGACATATCCTAAAATAAAACATACGATTAAAAACTATGTAAAACTATTAATATTACACTTAAATATTATATTACGTAAAAAGCTCACCAAAACTTCATCGTCCTCCTGATCTCGTGTTTTGTAGTAAAGTGATACTAAATGCCGAGCTAATCGTCTGTCGAAAATCTCATTTTGTGGATCCAGAATCAAAAATATTAGATCGAATCTAAAAAATGTTACATATGAATACAATACGCCTATATATTTTGGAATCATAAGGATGACCTTGATTTTATTTGCTAATATTTTAGAAAAAGTTAATTCCTCGCAAAGTGTTACGCAAAATATAAAATAAAATAACAGTTCTAGCTTGTATATAAAATAATTATTGAGCTGTAATAGTATTATCGATACAATAGAAAAGATTTTACTAAAAACAAAACATGCATCGTTTTCTAAACTCAAGTTGTCTTGCCGTCTTTTCTTATGTCGCTTAAGTAAATTTTGTAAATAAACCCGTAGAAGTATATAAACTTTGCGAAGATTTATTTATTTATTTAGCGTATGGCTCAATAAATGGAGTAAATACAGTAATAATTGTAAAAAACGTAAGTACATAATTCAAAAATACAAACATAAGATTATAAAAAACGAACATAGACAAAATACAGATAAAATATAAGATAATACAAACAGATAAGGTTATATCTTTAAGTCAAGTTGAGCTATCCATTCAAGGCTTGCGCAGGTGTAGTTTTGAAAAAGTCTTTTGGGTCCCCTCGATATGCCCTCAATTCACAAGTTTTCACTATGTGTTGGATGGTTTGATCTGGAATATGACTAAAAGAGCTTTGGAAATCACAGGGAAGTTCCAAGGAATGTAGTAGCGAATGAAGAAAGTAACACCGCTTCACAATTCACCATTACATTCGTCAATTTTATACGGCAATTCTTAATTCATGTTGGTTATCTTTGTTTAAATTTCTTTATGTAAATTAACATATGACTTACCTAGATAAAAGAGTATGTGGTAATTGAACGTTTTCAATGATTGTCTTATGTTTATTCCATTGAGATTCACTTGGATTGGCACCAGCTAAAATTGAAGTTCTTGCATTTAACTGACAAATAATACCAGCTTTTGCAATACTAAGGGTTTGTTGTTCCATTACCTAAAAATTAAAAAATCACATTTTTTTCAAAACTGCTATATTATAGTGCAACATTGTTTAACTATTAACCACTTACCTCATGAAGTACACTTCGAGCTGAATCACTCATCTTGTCAAATTCGTCTATGCAACAAATTCCATTATCCGCCAATACTAGCGCACCTGTTTGTAGTACAAGTTGTTTGGTCTCTGTATCTTTGGTTACATAAGCTGTTAAACCCACAGCTGAAGAGCCCTTGCCTGAAGTATATTGGCTTCTTGGTACCAAATTATAGACATATTGAAGAAGTTGAGATTTTGATGTACCTAAAAATATAAAACATGATCAAATACTCAGGAGTAGTCTTCAAAATCAAAATGTCTTCTAACGCAAGACCTTCTCGAGCAATTTTAACTGTTCTATGTTAAATAATAAAAAAGAATGAAAACAAAGATATCAGATACTAGCAAGGAACTGAATATATGGCTAAACAACTCACCTGGATCACCACACAGTAAAATATTAATCTCAGCTCTGAAATTGGTTCTGCCCGAAGTAACAAAGGTTTTCTTTGTACCTCCAAATAGTTGCAGAAGAATACCCTTTTTGACATCTTGGTTTTCGTAAATAGAAGGAGCAATAGCTCTTGAAAGTCTATCATATATATCAGGTTTTTGCGACAAAATATTTAAAAGTTCAACTCTTTCGGGTGTAAAACGGCGATCTTTCCTGAAATAAAAATGTTTAATAGTAGTGATCTTTTTAACCTAGTTAATGTGGCAATACTTTATTAATATAACCACCTACCCATCTTCTTCCTCATACAATCTTCTTTGATCAATTTTACGGAAATGTAACACGTCTATGTGCGTCTTATATACTGAGCGTATGTTTCTTTGTCTGGGATTTATTTGCAAGGGTTGTGCCCTGTATATTCCAGTAACAGTAACTCTGTCACCAGGTTGGACGGCATCTACCAAATCGTTGTGAGCAAAGAGAACCACGGTATGCGGAGTTTGACCAGCAGGCATATCGTCTAAAATAAAATACAATAACTTTAGTGGCGTCAATATCAATTTTTACGAAAGTTTATGGATCAAAATAAATAATAAGCCCACCACAGAGCTACTTAAGGAATCCTAATAATTTTCGACACCTGAAGTAAAATATTACATACTATTTAGACGCATTTTTTCAGGTAGATAATGAATTTACTATCAAAATTGAACTAGCTATCATAGTTTATTTTATAAAGTTTAATTTTATATACAAATAAAAATGATTACGATAGACAGGATTTGAATACATGAGACAATAGTCCAATTGATTGTAAGTCCATCTCCTTATCCACTCTGATACCTCCACCTTAATGTAAGATGGTTTATAATATTACAACAATAAGCAATATTACAAGAATAATAATAAAAGAGCAAATAACCACTTTAAAATTAGTACTACATTGTAATTACTTGCCTGGAGATTCTTGTAATTTGATCATCTGCTTATCAGTAAACTGTGATCTGTTATGGACAAGAGTAAAGGTGTGATTGGTGTTACAGCTGGAACATAACGTTGGTTCGGTGATGCGGCCTCGATCAATTTCTACAGTTGATGTAAATTGACACACAATGCATTTAAAGAAAGCTTCTCTCATTTCTGGCATTATGTTTGATGACCTAATGACCATGCCACTAATTGTAATTAACTGATCAATATCTAAAATCAATAAAAAAAAATTAAGTTCATATTAAAATGTTATTATTTTAATATTTATGTACAAACTAGGGGGCCATAAAACGACTTAGTCACACTATAAAAATATGGGAGAGAGTGATTGATAGACGGATACGTGAAGAAACCGAAATATCCTATGATCAGTTTGGCTTTATCTTATTCTTCTTTAAGTGCCATCTCCGCGGCGGAGGTCGGCAATCATCATAGCTATTCGGACTTTTTGAGACGGCTGCACTGAAAAGTTCATTTGATGTACACCCGTAATACTCTCTCAGGTTGCGTAGCCATGACATTCTAGACGAGACGTCGTTCGTCAGCTCGCCGCGTCGGCCGCCGCGCGGCCTATGCTGAGTACTATGCGCCGTCACCGGTTTTATGACTTCTGGCGGCACATCAGTAATAGATATCTCGTGCTTTAACACAGATGTGTGACTGTTTTGCAACGGTTTTATTGGATTACGCTTGTGAGTGTTTGCCCAATTTGGTATATATTATGGAAGCTATAGATATCAATAAATTAATTACCGAAATTCACACACCGCCAGCAATTTGGGATATGCGCTCAAATGAATATTTGAGTAAAATAAAAAAAACATGCTTAGGAAGATTTTACACAGTTTTATTTCGGAAGGTGCTTTTCTGGGCCATCTGAGTTTTCGATATTCTCATAAATGTCGTCTTCTTGACTTTCATTTTTAGACCATACTCTTTTTCATAGTCCGCTATTCTAGTCACCAGTCTCTGAAGATCTTCAATATTTTCGGCTAAGATCAGTTATACATCTTATCAGTTACATCCAAATCCGGAACTTTTCAATGAAAATTGGGCCATTTTTTTAAATACAGTATATTAATACCATCATTTTATTGATTATGTAACGTATTATTTGCGGCTTCAAACTCATTACTGACATTAAATAAATTTTTACATAAAATCATATTCCAACGCAGCAGATTTGATTTTGGTTCGAAGCCTGTAATGGTTTGGAAATTAATCATTCGATGGGATTGATTTTAAATAGCGCGAACGGAATCAAGGAGTTTGTTTACTTAAAATGGCTGACAAAACCGAAAAAAAACATTGATCAGCAATCGTTACATCGTTGTATGCAGCATACCTCGTATTACAGATGATTCATATGTATACATGAATTGTTATTGTTTTTGAATCGTCTTTTCGGAAGACGATAATTAAAATACAGAAATTTCAATTTTATATGAATTTTCGGACTAGTTGGTCCGAAACTATTCATACTACATAAATAATAATAAATTGTAAATATCATAACTCCATCATTACAGTGACAAATATAATTAAGATTTCAATATATATAGTCTAACCAGATTTCTAGGAGACTCATTAATATTCAGCTCAGTGTGGTGCTATTGTTAGTGAAATTCCATAAACAAGGAATCTACCTGTTTTATGAAATGATCCCTTATTTGTATAATTTCAGACCTTTAACAATAGCACCACGATGAGCTGAATATTAATGAGTCTCTTAGATGTATTGTTAGACTTCATATTATGGGTTTTACCGTATTCACTGCGATAATTGTATCTCTCGTCTTGACCTAGTGTAAATCGAACTTGTGACGTTGGGAACTGCAACTCGTAACCAGCGCATGGCGTTCACGTGATAATTATATCTGTTCAGCGGCCCAACTATAGCACGATTAACACTGAACAGTATACCGGTAACCTTGACAAAACAATGAGTGAGTCTACATTAACTGTTACAAAATGTATGGGTTATATATTCATTTCTTGGAATTGAAACACTGTATCTGTTAAGTAAAGAAAACAGGAATATCGCATCTTGTTATTGTTACAATTATTTAAAATTAAAATTAATGTACCTTCGGGATTTAAAGCTCTCATGTTCTTTGTTTTCTCTGCATTGAAAGGTCTAACTTGAATTTGGTGTTCTAAAACAGCAGCTGGATATCTTTCATAAAACATTTCGTTAACGCACATGTCAAAGGTTGGTATTACTTCTTGTGGATAACACACTAACTGTCTATATAAATTAGCATCGAATGTTTCCAAATGAGCGCAGTTTACATTTAAGAATGGCTCGTCTAGTGTATGAATCTAAAAAGAGGTTAAATTAAATAAGAGAAAATAAAAAATCTTATGAATTTATACATAATATATACTTACTTCTTCTAGTTTTTGAATATATAGAGGTTCATTGAGATTCATGTCATCAGTTCTTTCATCTTCTTCCGCATTGGGATCGATAAAACGCAAAATGAACTGTTTGAATTTTTCCTTGCATTCCGCTACTGATACATTGGTTCCCCAAATGACCAAATGTGGAGCAGTGGAATCGGATTCCTGAGTTTCTGGTATGGCTTCCAACTAAAAACAATAGTTGTCTTAATTAAATATCTAATATTGGATTTGTTTAACACGTTCATCTCCGGCAACGCGCCTGGCGCGTTCATATAAATATTGTCATCTGCCAGCAACGCGCCTAGCGCTGTCAAATTGTCCTAAAACAACTATTTTTTAGAATTTGTAGAAAGTACAGGCTTTCCAAATATGAAAAAATAATTTTCGTGTAGGCAACAGTTAAAAAGTTTTTCTAATTGTCTATAAGCAAAAAATCGACATGTTTTTGCGAAATTATTTTGAAATATTTAAAATCGTTTTTAGTTTTTTTAATATCATTGATAGAATAAATCTTCTTCTTTCATAAGTTATTTGTATAATTATTGTAACTTAATACTCTACATATTTTTTTAATTATATTGTTGAATAAAAATTTAATTTGGGATAAACAAATTCAATAACTTTTAAACTATTTGGCCGATAGTTTTGAAATTGTAATCATACTTTAACCACAACAAGAACCAAATTTCTGTGTAATATGAAAGTTATAAATTTATTTAAAAAAAAATTATTCATTAATAAAAAACCGAAATTTCCGACTTATTTTGCAACTTTCTGAGCAACAAATAAGGATAAAAACATCTAAAAACGCCATTTTAAAGATTTTTAAACTATCGTTTGCCTGGCCGGTTCAGTGTCAAAAAAAATCTTATTTCCCTGGCCTATTGCTTCATACTAAAAATTTATAATCATTTATCTTTCTGAACATGTTTAATGATATGTCATGAATGACATTTTACATCAATAAGAAGAAAATTCCGTCAAAATATATTTTTTTAGTCGATGCCTATACATATTTTTAAAAGAAATAAGGATTAATATTAATTTTTAAATGAAATTACAATGGATACAGTTAGAGAACACAAAGAACAAATAACAAGCGAATACGTAATTCCTTTTTTTATAATTTTAACCAGCTTTTTATGTTCGTGCTATATCTTCAATACATGTAGAAAAATAAGAGTTATAAAGCCTGAAGGTAATACATTTAAAATAACTATTTTGCAATTACAATTAAATACACAAATGCATGTAGGGTCTATGTAACATTTATACGTTTTGAGACAAATGAATCAAAGTTTTAATCTAGATCTCTTTAATATTTATTAGAAAATTTTAAACACGTAAATACCGAATTTACACTATCTTTATGGAGAATTTTAGCTAATATTTCTGTAAATAATACTTTATTATCACAAAAAGGTATAGATCTTTACTGTACTTGGATCCTTTTTCTAGAATGGCAATGTACTGCAAACGAAGCTGGCTTTTGCTGTGGATGTCAATTTTTGGGACCCTAAAAAAGTTGCAAAATAGTTTACCATTCCTACTCCCGGGTTTCCCTTTAAAAAACGGAAAGCGTAGCAATTCTATCGTCAAATAAATATTATTAGAAAAGAATTCAAACCAAGAATCAACTATTGTAATGATAAGGAAGGTAACTTACCAACAAAGGGGATATTCTTTTACGATGGGTAGAGCACTTTCGAGAGTTGCTGGAAGGGGAACCTACTAACAATATAGAGCTGGAATACCGAAATGAGGAACTCGTGGAACTCCCCTCGGTAGATGAAGTGAAAATATCTATAGAAAAACTAAGGAACCACAAGTCCCCAGGTAGCGATGACATCCCAGCAGAGTTATTTAAGCACGGTGGAGAGCAGCTCACTAAGGTGATGCGAGAAATTGTTTGTAGAATTTGGTCTGAGGATCAAATACTTGAAGAATTGAGTTTAGGCTTTATTTGCCCGTTATACAAAAAAGGTTACCAACTGGAATGCAATAAGTACCGCGGAATAACTCTCCTAAATACAGCATACAAGATATTGTCAAACATTTTGCACAAGAGATTAAAGCCTTATACCGAAATGTTTCTAGGAGAATCAGGCAGGATTCAGGCGTGGACGTTCAACCATTAACCAGATCTTTACACTACGACAGATCCTCAAAAAAGCGCAAGAGTTTAACATAGATATGTACAATATTTTTGTCGATTTTAAAGCGGCATATGACAGTGTCTAAAGATCAAGTCTTTACAACGCTATGAATGAGTTAGGAATTCCAAAAAAACTCATATGTTTGATAAAAGTGACAATGGTGAACATGCTATCAGCAGTAAAAATTCAAAACGACTCGTCAACCCCATTTCAAATACATAGCGGGTTAAGGCAGGGAGATGCGCTGGCGTGTCAGCTTTTTTAATGTCGCCTTAGAAAAAATTTAGATAGCAGGGAAACGATATTTAATAGATCAGTCCAAATTCTAGCATATGCAGACGACGTGGACATTATAACAAGAACTACGGCGATAACTGCGGAAATCCTAACCGAGCTAGTAGCATAGAACGAATGGGGTTTACATATAAATCAAAATAAAACCAAATTCATGGCGACTAACACAAACACAAGAGCTGGAAATGTTGACGCAAATTTAATCATCAATGACCAAAACTTCGAAGCAGTCAAAGAGTTCATATATCTAGGGACATCGATTAACCCCAATAATAACACATCTGAGGAAATAAAAAGGCGAATAATAATTGCAAACAGGTATCATCATGGTCTATCAAAGTACTTTGCTAACAAACGTCTGTCTCAAAAACTCGTATAAGGCTGTATAGAACACTGATAGTCCCCGTTCTCACATATGGATCAGAGGCATGGACGCTAACTAAAACAGATGAATCCGCTCTATCGATTTTTGAAAGAAAGGTGCTACGCAAGATATTCGGAGCAGTCTGTGAGAACGGAATATGGAGGCGTAGATATAACTTTGAACTGCAGAATATCTACAAGCATACGTTTGGTGGTAAAGATACTACCACTATAATTAAGCGAAACCGCCTGCATTAGGCAGGACATGTAAGCCCCAGAATCGAACACGATAAAAAATATTCTAACAGCGCAACCCGTGGGAATAAGAAGACGGGGTAGACCAAAGCTGGAGTGGATGGATGGGGTAACACAAGATGCGGAGAAGATCGGAGTCGGCAACTGGAAAATACAAGCAAGGGACAGAACAGAATCGCGTAGAAAGCTTGAGAAGGTTGAGGCGCTCTAAGGGCTGTAGCACCAAGATGATGATGATGAAAAAAGTTGCAAAATAGTTTACCATTCCTATTCCCGGGCTTCCCTTTACGACACCCCTTGTAGGGGAAAAAACGAAAAACATCGATTTCCAAAGAATCTGTAAACCGTAGAAAAAAATGTTTCAAATAAGAAATGTAGCTGAGATAATTTTGAACAAAAATATTTATTAGCACTTCTTGTGTTAAATGAACCGGTCTCTCAGAAACAACGCTTGAAGCGACTTTAAATGTTAGTTAAAAAATATTATTTTAACTCGACGGTAAAATTTCGATATCTTTTGATAAGATTGTCAGATAAAATGAGTTTTGAAGATGAAGAGTGCATTTTTCCGCAAATTATGCCAGTTTCTATAAAGCTGTTAAATAAACGTTGCCATTTTTTACGATTCTCATGAGATCAATAAAATTTGACACTTCCATTGATCGCACGCTGTGGAATATTTGGAAACATTGTTTAGCGTAGACCAGTACACAGTTATTATACGAATCGATTATGAAAAACATGGCAGAGATTTTACAGGAAAAAAATCATTGGTAAAAAATGAACTGCTAGTGTTAAAAGTATGGTGAATATTTCTCTAAGAATACGCTCACTTTTTAAGAGTAGATATATTAAAAAAGCTCCACAAGTATATCAAATTTTCCTGCTAGCGAAATACAAACAGAAAGCTACGAATATGGGAAGTCTACAGTGATCCTATTTATCGACTTTAAACGAGCTTTTGGCAGAGTAAAACAGAACTGAATATTTTATATATGGGAATTATTTATAATGAATTGTAATAAAAATTACATATTTTTATGTTTCCATTTCGAAGTATTTTCAAAAAATGTTATTATGAACATATACCAGAACCAGAAACCAGTGACGCTCTAGTGGGTTCACCCCTAACGCTAGTTGGATACATTTTCTTCCTTTTTTGCCTCCCTTATCGGAGATCGGATATCACCTATTCGAACTTAATTTACAGCTGTTAATATGAATAGATAGACAAAGTTACTTTAATCACATCCCCTAAATGAAACGCCGTTGCTATGTATCGATATACATAGCAACGGCGTTTCATGCTCTTTTCAACCCCCGGTCGTAATTGCTAAACAGCATAACGTAGGATGACGTGTCAGGTATCGTTGAAACGGGGATGAAAAATAGGGTTGAATGCACTATGTGTCATGTGTATTGGAGCATGCCAAAAGGGCATTGCATTATATCTTCGTTGTTATTGGTCCGATTATGACGTAAGAGGGTTTGTTGGAAAGGAGAGGGGATAACGAATATGGTTTTCATAGAAAAACAAATATGGCGGCATTGTTAAAGGGGCACTATATCGTATATTTGCTGTTATTGGTCCGATCGTGCCGTAAGAGACATCATATGAAAGTAGATTGGACAAAGATGAATTTTAATAAAAAAAATGGTGGCATTATCAAAAGAACATTGTATTATACCTCTGCTGTTATTGATCAGATTTTGATGTTTGAGTTGTCATGCAACCACATAATGTCGTTGTGGCAAAGTCCACTGATAAATATGTGTCAGTTGTGCTATGTCCTTCTTTAGACATGGACGTCTGGCAGCATGATTGCTAATATTTAAAAGGCAAGAGGCAATGTATGTACCATTTGACATGTGAAACACATGACAATAATCATCCTGCAACTCGGAGATGGGATGTCAAAGCGGCCTTATACATAACATTTTTTTAAAACGAACATAACAGCGCAATTCGCCATCCAAAATTCTTTAAGTCGATAATTAACGAACATTAAAAAATTAAAAAACAACAAAACAAACGTTTCACACGTCAAAATCGGACCAAAAACAATAAAAGGATATATCGTACCTCTTTGGCACTGCCGCTGTTTATTTTGTCTATTAAAAGTTCATCTACATCCAATCCCCTTTCATATGACGTCTCTTACGTCGTGATTGGGGCAATAACAGCAAAGATGTGATATAGTGCCCATTTAACAATGCCGCCATATTTGTTTAACAATTATAGTTTGTATAACAAGCCAAATCAATTGGCTATTGGGCTACTAACACCCGGTGGGCAAATTAATCCTTTTTCAAACAGGGAAAAACTATGTTCCTCTTAAGGTGAAATCTCAACATCGACTTTGTGTCACCGCTTTAATAAATATAACAATGATTGTCATCTAATTTAAAGGTTTTTAAACCTATTTCAGGGGATAGTTTCAACTACCTTTTAAAATGTTTCACTGATGATGGTCAGACTGAACCAAAAATGTTTTGGAATAATTGTAATCCTTTTTAATAACTTTCCAATAAAATAATTATAGTTATTAACATTATACACCAGAAGTTTTTACTTCTTTGTAAGTTTTATTAAACTATGAGAAACATAACATTCTTGGTGAATACCTACATGAAGTAAATTGGTAATCAATGTGATATTTGAGAAGGATATTGAGCTCTAAATATAAGTGCTTCTAGGTAAACAAAGTTGTTAACTGCTTCCATATAATGATTCTTATATAATAATATCAAGTGGCCATCACATTCATAACTGGGTTTGTTATTAAATATATTTTTGTTATTGCTTCTTTTAATACTATGTATGTCTTTCATACTTCATTTTCTGTTCTCATGACAATCACAATAAATCAATTTTTAGTCCTGGACCAACGCCTCTGAGACATATTGTGTTTGTGATTAAAATCCTATACCAAAAGATCTCTTGGAGAATACTGGACTGTTAATGTCTGTTCAGTACTAACCAAATACTCAGTTATATTATTTACGTTATAATAACAAACTAAAGCTGATTGTAATTCTATAACTCTGTTTTAGATACAATTATATACAATAAAGACTGTCCAATTTGCTTTAATCTACTGACAACGCCGATTAGGTCAAAATGTGGTCATGCATACTGCCTAGATTGCCTTTACACTTTTCGAAATAAAAATAGTTGGAATTACAGCTGTCCTTACTGTAGAGCACCTTTAAAAAAATTACAGCTTATTGAGGTTTGTAAGAAAAAAGTGTTTCGTGAATTAAAGATGCTTCTCAGATTCTAATAAATTACACAATTTATTAATAATACAAAAATTGGGTATTAAAAATAATTGATTTTTAGAATGAAGATAATAAATACTCAGATTCAACAAAGAAAATGGTGAAAACAAAACTAAAACTAATATCTGAAAACACAATATAATGGCTTAATTAAATATAGGGAGATATTCTGTATTATGTATAATTTTTATTATAGTGCAGAAAATTAAATAGATATTAACCTATAAATTAGTATTTATTTATCTATGAATCATAAAAAACTATATGAAATATTTTTTATTTTATTTTATTTATTTATTAACGGATATACCTTTTACATTGGAACAAAATATAATATATAAAATTTTACAAAGTAAGCATAACATTGGAAAATAATTAGTAAGTTTAACAAAAACTAATAATTAACTTGAATACAAACTAATATGACACAAATAGTAGTATCTTTATCTTCTTCTTCTTCTTCTGGTAGCACTACAACCCGGGGTGGGTCTTGGCTGACTGCACAACCTGCTTCCATCTTGAACAGTCGTCCATGATGTTTAAGTCAGTGGGTAGCCCCATTGTTCTCAAATCTGACCATATATTATCTCTCCATCGCATTCGTGGACGTTCTAACGGCCTTCTCCCTGTCGGGACTTCTTCCCAGATTAACTTGGTAAGGCGGTTATTAGGGAGCCTATGAACATCTTAGACGTTGGGATTTAATCTCTTGGACTACGTCGCTAGCACTATACATTTGACCTCGGCATTTGTTCTCATTTGGTATTGGTTAGTATCTTTAGCACATTTTTAAATTGTTCTAAGGACTGGAAAAATAAGTCCAGATCACTTTAGTACCTATTATATAGTCTCACCATATGAGTAAGAGGCTTGAAGTATTCATAATTAAATTGATGAAATGGTAGATGGGATAATGAAGTATGCCTAGTTCCATGAAGAGTGTTAAGACCAAATCGATTTAAAAGTTCAGGGCAATTTATCAAATTATTAACAATTTTGTAAAGGAATATTAGGGAAAAATAATCTTTTCGCTGATTCATAGAAACCATTTTCAAGTGATCAGCTATCATACTATAACTGTATGGGACAGAGAGGTCATCAAAAGCACTACAGTAATGATAGTGTTTACCAAATTTATGCTGAACATGATCAAGCTTGTCTATAGATGTTTGATAGTAAGGTCCCCATACAACTATTGCATATTCTAGTCTGGAGCAAATGAGACTATTAAAAAGAATTGGTAAAACAAAACATGAAAATTGAGAAGTGTTTTCTAGTTATAAACCCTAATTGTTTAAATGCACTGTTTACTGTGACCTCTAGATGCTTACGAAATGCTAATTTACAATCAAAATAAACACCTAAATCCTTAACACAGTCCTGTCTAGACAGCTGAGTGTTATCAATGCTATAATCATAATTTAAAATTGTTTGTTTCCTGTGAAAAGTAATAACACAACACTTATCAATGTTCAATATTAATTCATTTAGTTTGCACCAATCCCTAAATCTGCTGAGATCCTCTTGTAGCTGAATTTGATCATACTGACAAGTAATGACTTTATAAATTTTTTTTATCATCAACAAAGTTGAGAAATTTTGAATACTTAATGACTTTCTCAACATCTTTAACAAAGAGGTCAAAAAGTAGACGACCACAATGTGACCCCTGTGGTAGGGGAAAGGAGGGCAAGATGACGATAGTAAGCTTAAAAAAATCCTAGAACTGATATTTTTCCTTGTATCGAATGCATGTAACTACAAGGTAATTGGCTGATAGTAGTACTTTACATATTAAAATTAGATTACGTAAGGGTTAATATTTCAAATTAAAATTTTAAAATTTATCTACCTATGTCATATTCGTCATCTTACCCTTCGTGGAGGGTAAGATGACTAATTGTGAAGGGTAAGATGACGAGGTATGCCTATTCTAAGAAAAAAAAGTCAGTTATATATATATATATATATATATATATATATATATATATATATATATAGGCAGGAAAGTAAACAAATTAAAGTAAAATGCATTTATTTTGTAACTAATGCAGCACTTGTAGTAGGTCCTACATTTTTAAAAGTACCAATCACACGTCCATTGTTTCACCTTTGCTTCTTGACTATCCATTCCAGTGCATTCATCGTGAGCCCATTCCCTATACCTGCTGCAGCAATACCATAGCTCATCTTTTCCTCTTTCATTGCAGATTATGCAATCTCTTTCTTCCTCTGAATCGTTATCAGTGTCAGCATATTCCATATCTACTGACGAGTTAGATGAGTCGTCAAATTTTACTTGTCTCTTAGTCTTTTTCCTTTGCCTTTATCGAGAGTGAATTTTCTATTTTTTGCTGAAAATTAAAGTCTTTGCTTCTATTTCTTTTCCAATTTTCTTCTGTTCTGTTATATCCCTTTTCCTCTCTTTTGCTAATTTGGAGCTTCCTTTTCTTCTAAAATCTTTACTATTGGTGTACTGGAAATAACGAGAGATGGTAATTTCTTTCTGGGTCGTTTTGCTCTCACTTCAGCAACAAGTAATTTAGGCAGACCATTATTCAATATATGATTTGATACATGAGGGGGTGTTCGACCAGCTATTCCTGATGTAGATGGAACAGGCATGTTTGGAATAGAAATATCTAAAATTTCGTCAGATATTTCAACAGGTTCTTGAGGTACTGTTTCTTTTAAAACATATATCGGTGACATTCTTTAAATATCGAGCATTTCCTCTTCGACCTTTACATTTTCCAAAGCAGGGGTAGTTGCCAAACTATTGCCAAAGATGCCTCAAAATCAAGTATATCAAACACCTGGCTATCAACAGGATATATGCCAGTGGCTCTAAAACCACTAAGAGTATTTGAAACAGTTGCTGCTTTTAAGTACGCTTTCCCAAATAGGGTTGCAATGTCATACAATGTTATAAGACGACCCGGATTACTGATCAAAAAATCTTCGCAAGCTCGTGAGTATGCTGCAAAAGGATTGTGCAAAGTCTTTACCAACCATTTTCTTTGTAGTATATATTAGCAACACCACAATGAACGGCAAAGTCGAAAGCAATTTTTCTAAACTGATCCGTGGTTAATAAAAATGCCCGTTTATCTATATCTATCAGATCTAGTAGGTTCTGGAATATATGCTTTTGAGGCTGCATTGGCACTTACCTGATGAGCAGTTATTTAAGCCATTGCTCTTTTTATATTTTCTTTCGACCAAGATTGTCTGTCTGTCTTTCTTTTGTATATTTTGCCCATATTTAAATCTGAAATTGAAAGTAGGTATGACTTACTGTCAATTTTAGTTAATTCGGGTAAGATGACGAATAACTCGTCATCTTACCCACAAGTGTCATCTTTCTTTCTAAAAATCGTAAAGTCAAATTTATTATTCATACCAAATATTTTCTGTAAGTAATTTATACGTAAAAGATATTAGTTTCGAACAAAAAATACAACAGTTATCCTATACTTACCAAAAACCTTTAAAACCTTATTTTCGAAAACAATAATATTGTTAGCACTAACACAATATCAGTACCAACACTTGTATCATACTAAACTCTGGCCGCTAACCTATTTGTAGTCAAAGGCGAGAAACCTTAGAATATCTGTTCGGTCCTGACTGAAGACAGTGTTGCCAGAGTTGTATGTTGAAAAAATATCGGGAATTCGTCATCTTACCCGATTCGTCATCTTACCCCACTTTACCCTACTCCAGAGAGGATGTCAATAGATTGAGACAACACACCATTTATCTTAATGCTCTGGGTGTTACCCACAAGAAAACTATCATACCAATCAAGCCATTTGCCAGCTATACCAATGGCTTCTAATTTACTGATTAAATAACGAAGATTTACTTTATCGAATGCCTTTGAGAAGTAGTATAGATGCTGTCTACCTGGTACTTCCTCTCAAAGGCACCCAATATATCATCTTGGTAGACCAACAAGTTTGACACTGTGCTCCTACCCCTTTGAAAGCCATGCTGTTGGGATATTATTATATTATTTGCTAGTTTTGATAAGTGAGAAGTCACTAGTTTGTTGAGAAGTTTTGGGATTGCTGACTGTATACAAATTCCTCAGTATTTTTCAATATCTTCCCTTTTACCTGACTTAAAAATGGGTACAATATAACTGTTCTTCCAGAAAGGAGGGAACTCACCAGTCATAAGAGATAAATTATAAAGATATTTTAGGGGCATAGTAAGAGAGCATAGACAGTGCTTTAATAATACTGGTGGGATTCCACCAAATGTGAGTGTGTCCAAAATTAGTAGGTAAATTTATAAATAATACATGTTAATTTTTAAATGCTTTGATACTTACAGCTGCATCTCCTCCTACATTGACTTGTCTTATTCTCTTATCAGAACGAACATCAGGTCTCATACGAATTGGGGTGCCTCTAATACCTGATCTTGGCGTCCTAATTGATCCCAAAGAACTTGGAGTTCCATAGTTGAGTGGGGAGCTTAGATCTATTTCACTCATTGCCAACCCTATTTAAATGTAATATTAGTTTTATCAAAATACTTTAAATTTAATCCAAGGTAAAATTATTGAATATTTGTTAAATTGAATTGCTACAGCTTGTTTTTTCAAATAATTTATGAAGAATATATTATTACGAGGGCTTCAATGCCATATTTTAACTTTTTTTACAGGTTTGCAATTATATAATATTTGACTTACTAATGTAATCACTTCAGGAGAAGACTCATAAAATAAGAGACTATTATTTTTTATATTATTCATGGAATTTTAGGTTTTTGTATTAACTGTATAAAAATCTGTTTTTGTTCCAGTCATACTTGGAATATCTGGTCAAAAGCTACAAGGATTTTGTAGTATCTTACAAAACTGTGTAATATATAGATAGACTAGAAATTGTATGTGATATGGATAGGTACTAACTAGTAAAGAATTTAAATAGTACATATACCAGGTTAAAACAAACAGAAATACTATACCTGTACCAGGACTTGTGGGCGCTAAACTATGTGCAGGAGATGAAGGAATTTCGCTTTGAGCATCAATGTCATTTCTAGGAGCTCCAAAACGCATTGGGGTATCGACTGTTGAAATACTTTTAGCTGGAGTATTACGTCCCCTTCTTGGTGTTCTAACTGACGATGCAGTGCTTTTAGCAGGAGAAGGATCCTCTCTTCTTGGTGTAGCGTTGCCTCTACGTGATGGTGTCCGAGATCCATCGGTGGTGGGTAATTCTTCCCTTCTGGGTGTAGCGTTGCCTCTACGGGATGGAGTATCTTCGTTTCTTGTCGGAGTTTGAGATCCTCCAGGGTTTCTACCTGAACGTCTAGGTGTTCTTGAGCCATCTTGGGAAGGTGCGGGAGAAGGCATTCTGAATAACTATTCTTCTACAAAAAGTTCAATGCACGCGCTTATTAGTCCAAAAATTAAATCGCAAAGTTCAATTACAAAAAGTTTATTACCTTAACTTCTTAATAAAAAGGTCAACGAAATGTGAAAAGAAGTGATACTGAGTGATACAAGTACAAATAAAATTTTATATTATGATCAGAATTTCTGTAGACAGTAAACTAAAAGCGCGGGAAAAAATGCTGTCAACAGTGTCAACGTGTCAACTTTGTCAAAATTCATTTATATGTGTTCTGTGGACTAATTTTACTTTCAGGATACTGACACAGAATAATAAACAATTATTCTGTGCTGCTGATGTGAAACTAGCGATAATTGGGTAAACTTTGGTGTTTCATAATATAGAAAATTGGGACTTGGAGAAAATATTTGAAACCGATTTTTTAACATATTTAGTGCGCGTATTGTCAGCTAGTTGAAACAAATAAGGGGGCAAAATGTAATGATTCTGGTGAACGTAACCAATGTTTGAAATACATTTTCCTCATGGTATTTCGCATACGATTTTGTGTTTAATGTTAAATGTTTTAAAAGTTTAATGATAGATAATCTTCTGTTAAAAGAATAATAATTTTTACTTATACGATTTTATTCTTAAATAATAATTAGACATGGTTTTTGTGATGTATATTAGTTAATCTTTAGGATTGTGGTTTAGAATCTAATTTCCAAAAAGATATTTGAAAAAATTAAGTTGCCATTGTACAAAGAAACAGTTTCAGAATAAATTTCTTTCAAATTCTTATCAGCTACCTACGCGTGCCTACGCCTATGGGAATCTTTGAAAACGTTACAAACTTCAGAGCGTTCTGTTGTTAGTAATTCATGTTGTTATCATGAATTTGATTTTTGACAATTTTTGACACGAACACGGGAAGTGGGATTGGGTCCAAATGTTTTTACTGCTTAATTTTTATAATTAGAACATATTTATTTATTGTGTTTACTAATTTTAAATCAATTAATCATTCTTGAAAATAATTATATAAGATGGCAGCTCAAGTAGAAAACCAAGATTCAGAATTATTGGATATGGAGAAATACTATGAAAATTATATTCTTATTGATATTGGTGCTAATTTAACTAATAAAAAGTATGGTAGAGATTTAGATTCTGTTATACAAAGGGCTAAAGATTCGGGTAAGTAATAAAATCGGTTTAGAGACGTAATAGTTTAATATTGTTTTATAAATTACAATCAGTTATGACAAACTTTCAGAATTTACCAATTGAAGTAAATTAATCAATTCAATTAAAAACTGGCAGTTTCTTAAATCAACAGTTTAGAAGCAATTATATTCGTCGTATATTCTTATCATTGGTATTATCAGGATCCCTTAGCAACAAAGAGTAATTTAACTACTTGAACTTTATATTAGTTAACCCTGTATGAAATAATATTGAGAAAGTTATTAATAATATTTATTTTATGCCATCTTGGTATGAACTCTATTGGGAGTTTTATTAATTCACATTTTTTTGATAATATTGTGTGATTAAAAACTCTGCTTCATAGCAAACTTGGAATCCCCTTGAAGTAGTTTTTGGGATTATAACAATTTTTATTGCAAAGTCTTAAAAAATATTGGTCTGTCTTTGTAAATTATTTTAGTAACCCCAATAAATATTGTCATTGTATAATCTTATCTTTAGTACTATTCCACTATCAGGCTTTTTTAAATATTTTTATATAATTCTGCAGTCTACAGATTGTATTTATGGAGATTATAAAAATGTATTGGCTTCAACTTGATTTAACTTTAATATCTTCTTCTTCTTCAAGTGCCATCTCCACAGCTGAGGTTGGCAATCATCATAGCTATTAGGACTTCTGAGACGGCTGCTCTGAAAAGTTCATTTGATGTACATCCGTACCACTTTCTCAGGTTGCGCAGCCACGACATTCTACGCCTCCCTATGCTTCTCTTTCCTTGGATCTTTCCCTGCATAATTAGTTGGAGCAGGGTGTATTTCCCTCCACTTATAATATGTCTGAGATATTCTAATTTTCTTATTTTTATTGTATTTAAAATTTCCATTTCTTTTTTCATCCTTCCCAGAACCTCTTTGTTTGTGACATGTTCTGTCCACCATATTTTCAGTGTTCTTCTATACACCCACAGCTCGAATGATTCCAGTTTTTTATGTCACATACAAGGTCCAAGATTCCATTCCATAAAATAAAGTTGAAAAAACATAGCACCTCGCCAACCTAACTCTTAGTTCCAGTTTTAAATCCCTGGTATATAGTACTCTTCTCATTTTGTTGAAATTTGCTCTAGCCTTTTCTATTCTTATTTTGATTTCCTGATTGTAGTCATTTGTGGAGTTAATCATTGTTCCCAGATATGCATATTTGTACACTTGTTTGACGTTGGTTCCGTTTATTAGAAGATTCTCGATATTTCTTTGAGTTTTCGATATTCTCATAAATTTCATCTTCTTGACATTCATTGTTAGACCATACTCTTTTCCATACTCTGCTATTCTGGTCACCAGTCTCTGAAGATCTTCAATGTTTTCGGCTAAGATCACAGATCACAACTTTAATATACAATAATGTAATTAAGATTAATCCTTTTAAACATTTATGTATTTCAGGAGTTAGAAAAATTATGGTAACAGGGACATCAGTAAAAGCCAGCAAGGAAGCCTTAAGGTTAACTAGAATATATCCAGATACTTTATACTCTACAGCAGGTATTTCCATTTAATAATTTATAAAATTTTATATATCATGTGCATACTTTCTGGTTTTGTTTATTGGAAATATTTAGAAATCTTACATTTGTTAAGAAAAGACCAAAAAGGATGAGGAAAAAAGTTTAAAAATTTGTTAAATATAATATAGAATTTATTCATCCTATACATTTTCAATATTATCTACATAATTAAGTATCTATATATTTATTTTTAAAATATTTTATAATTTTATTTATTTTATTTTCTTTTAGTTAATTTTATTTTATTTTTTATTTATTTTACTTAATTTTATTTTATTTTATTATAATTACATTTAATTTTGTTTCATTTGATTTGGTTTTATTTAATTTTTATAATTTTATATACCTATATAGTTTATATTGCTCAAATTATTAATGATTAACCTTTTCCATTAATAATGACGATTTTCAGGGATACACCCACACGATGCCAAATCATATACAGATGAATCTTGGGATGAATTGAGGCTAATAGCCAGTAATGCAGAATGTGTAGCCATAGGAGAATGTGGATTAGACTACAACAGGAATTTCTCAGATCCAGAAGATCAAAAACTAGTGTTCAGAAAACATGTATGTATATAATTAGTTTTCAAGTTAAACTTAAAACTATGAAAATGTTAATTTCAATAAAATTTTAAGCTGAGAAATTGGTCCAAACCAATTAAGTTAAACTACTAACGCATGCTCATAATTTCTTATTCATCCGTTTGTTCTAGGACATTAAGTATTTATGAAGTCTGTTGTGTATGTTCCTATATTTTGCATGGTTCAATATACTTTGTCTTCTGAATATTTGTATATTCTTAAATATTGCTACTTATGTGATTTTCTCTTTTTACTCAGTTCCTATTTAGATTTGTTCTGTTTTTTTTTTATTTTCATGGTGGTTATCAACATCCACTTCATTTAATTTGTTTATTTTCTCAACTTTAGTACTGTTTGTAAATAATACCATTGTTGTTTCTCATTCCTTTTCTATTTATAGTGGGATTCTGTTTTTTATTATTGGGTTTTTATTTCTTTTTGCTGTTATTCATTCAATTTTTTTCTTTCTCTACCTTCAATCTTTCAATTTATTACTTGTCAATATAAGGTCTTTGTTGGGCTAGATTTTATTTTAATTTAATAAAAAGTTAAAGAAACATTATCTATGTGTATTTATTTTAACAAAATTAATTATACCGTCATTGTAATTAATATTTCATGATATCTGTTAAATATGAGTATAAATTACCTATTTATCATATAAATGTAGCATGACTCATGACATTTCATCAATATTTACTAAAGAGATCACATTGCAAACATAATACCTCCACAAATATACAGATGTATTGAAATTAATAATAATTAAAATCTAGTTTATATTCAGTGAATTTATTTACTATTTTTTCTGTCTATTGAATATAAAAGTATGGTCTGTTAGTCATTCAGTTATTTTCATTAATACATAGAGTGCATAGATGAGAGTAATGGATCACATTCCCTAAAAAGTCAAATTGATTTAAGGGATTTTTTATACAGAGTGTCTTAAAAGACTGGTCATAAATTATAACTACGATTTCTAGGGATAAAAATAAGTCGATTTGCAAGATCATCTATAAGCAAGAGTACACCAAAGTACAGTAAAACCTACATAGCAAAAATATCTTTTTCCTGATTTTCTAGATGTTTAGAGTGGTTCTTCAAATCTACCCTCTCAAATAGAATGAAATACTTGTTTATAATGTTTTTGTCTCTTAGGATTTGTTTGTAAAATCATTAATTTAGAAGATACAGCCACTTTTTTAAATGCAATATTACATTTTTACAAATAATAAGTTTCTTATTAACTTTTCAATTAGGAACAGAAAAGAGTGTTCAAAATGAACTGCATACATACTTTATTTTTCAATAATGAATACCATATATTTCGAAAAACCAAATGTCTCTGTCGAAATGCATTAACAGCTTCTAAAATTCGGTTCCTTAATTGTTCTGCACTAGTTATTTCTACGGAATAAACATAATCTTTCATAAATCCCCAAAAACAAAAATCCATTGGATTAAGATCTGGACCATGCATCCATTGAATTGTTCATCGGACCCACGTCCTATCCAACATGCTGGATATTGTTGAAATAATAATGTAATAAAAAGAGAAATCATACGATTTCTACCTGGTGAAACCAAATTCAAATTTTTAACACTGTGCTTTCTAAAACTTGCAGAGCAAACGTCTTGCTAAATTACCCGGCAAGAGGTAAATAGTTATTTTGTTAACTATTGGTCTACGACGGGATAGATTTTGTTTCGTTTCAGAGCAGTGGCTATCTTCTTGATAGTTCTTCTTATATCTTCTTAATTCTTGAACTGCTGTTACATGGAAGGAGTGAAGTAACTATTCCTTAACCGTTTTCATCAACCGTTTCATATCACCATCATGCATGTTTCTGGATGCTCATCACTATAGTCTATTATCATTTGCTGTTTTTTCTGTTGTCCGGTAAATTTCTATTAGGGTACATATCTGCATAACGTCTTGCTATTTTCGCTCAGGTAGTGTTTTATCACAAATATGACATTTAATTTTTAGTGAAATCCAAGTTAATACATCTAAAAGTACACCGAACTTTATATTTTGTTTCTTTCAGATCGAATTAGCTATCGAAATAAACAAACCTGTATTTGTTCACGAACGAGATGCTCACGATGATTTATTGAAAGTTTTAGACGAATTTAGCGCCAAACTACCTCCAGTTGTGATACATTGCTTTACTGGTACTTTAGAGCAAGCCCTAGCGTATCTAGATAAAGGGTTTTACATAGGATTAACAGGTGAGTTTTATCTATTATATTATAAATATGTAGAGATATACAGTTGATAATTGCGATCGGACCAATTATCACCCAATATAACCGCTGAAATCGTAAATCAGATTTCAAGACGATATTTAGATTTGTGTAGAAGAATTTAGTGTAGTTGACGGAGTTTGAATCAGCTTTGTTACTTGGAAGGAGAATAAAATTATTTCTGCATTACTATGCAAACTCCTGGATTATAGGGCGGAATTGCTGAAGAATTGGACTGTACGCAGCCCACAGTGTCCAGAACATTTCATGAGGTGCTTAATCGGTGAAGGGTTGAAGTGTTGTAAGCTAAGAGTTAGTACAGGATTTATATCTTTGTCTAAAATTACTTTCTTCCAGGATAGAATGGTCTTTTCATTTGAGCAATGAGTTAAATTTATTCACTTTTTTCACGAAAGCTGTAATTTCCATCTCCTTACCACCAAACTCACATATTCCTTAACAATTTCAGTTAATACATTAGTTTTCATCTTTTCACCTTTTTTTAACGATAAACATCGTTTTCTTAGACACATATTTGCTATCCTCTTGTTATCTGCATTACAACATTTAAAATTTATTTACTTTCAACACAGAAGCAATAAATCAGAGGTATCAAGGTCGCATCAGTTTGTGTGCGAATAGTTTTTACGCAAGAAACAAATAAAATAAACTGCTGCAGCAGTTTATAGAAATCGCTATCAGTTAATATCTGTCAATTAATCTTTGTTTTTATTCTAGGCTACTTATGTAAAGACAAATCAGATGTTGGGGTAAGAAAGCTCTTAGAATCTGGTTCTTTGCCTTTAGATCGACTAGTAGTTGAAACAGATTCACCTTTTATGTACCCTAATACACGTGCTTCGAAATTGCCAGACCATGTTAAAGACAGCTTAACGGAGAGGTGAGAGTTTTTATAATTAATCACTATCTTCTTTTTTTATTTTTAATGAGACAAATTACTTACCACTCGAATAGAAATACTTCTTATGCTAGTTTTACTATAGAAATGGTATACATCAATTGTTGGTCTTAACATATAAAAAATAGGCTTGGTAAAATATAACAATTTTTATTTTTCAATATAAATTTTTCAGTACTTTGTTAAAAACTATCAAATAGTAATGGTAAACTCACAAACAGAAACATTGTGGACGTTTTGACACATTTAGTCTCAATGAAGATAACCTCAAATTAGCTGTCAATTAAGTTTCACAGAACGAAATATTGCGTTGGCTGTGTTGCCATGTCCTTATAATGTATATGTTATATGCTTCAAATACAAAGAGATAAAGGTTTTAAAATGTACATTTTTATTATATAATTTTATGGATTCTGCAATTGTTTACCTTATATAAAACACTAATGAATTAATAGTTGTTTCGTTTGATATTAATTGCAATGAATTATTAGAATTTTTTTGGCAATTGCCCTTTGAGAGGTTAGCGGATATATTTGGCAATAAAGTCAGAACCCTCCAACCACTAGTTGCCAGATTGCAACAGGTGTCTTTTTAACTTTATTATTTATCCTGACAGTAAAAGGGCTGTGAGAGTACGGCGTATTTTCCCATGTTAAATCCCATAAGAAATTCCTAAGGTCCATTCTGCTCGTTTTGGCTCATTTTGTTGTGGGGGTAAAACGGCTCATTGGATCGTGACGTAAAAGGTATTATCGAAAAGGGGAGGGGTAGCAAATACGTAGACACAAAAAACAAAGATAGCTTGTCAAAAGTACACTAAGCTTGTAACGTCTAAACGGCTTAACGTATAACAACGTGCAAGATATCGATGGAGAGGGGAGGTGGTAATGAATATGTAAGGACAAAAATGAAACGCAAAGACAATGCCAAAACGGCACTATATCGTTTCTCTGTTGGCATTAGTCAGATTACTACGTGTAGTAAGTTAAATGAAAGAGGAGGGGATATCCAATACGTTAACACAAAAAACAGATAAAAAGATATTGCCAAAACGGCACTATATTGTATCCTCGTTGCTATTGGTCCGATTTTGACGTATGAAACGTCAAATGAATATCACATCAAGGGGAGAGGACATATGTTAACATAAAAAATTAAGATGGCGGTATTGTGGCCCAATTTTTGAATGCCCTAAAGACCTTATTTAATTTAAAATATATATAACCTATAAAAAACCTTGATTTGATCTATTTTGAAGTCTGTAAAATGGAGAATATCTTTCAAACTCCCTAAAAAACTGTTTTTCTGATTTTTGAAGATGATGGAAAAATCTGTAAAAAATCAGAGATATAGTTTTTGATCAAATACACAAAATAAAGCAAAAAATTGGACCTGCAGCCACCTCCAACAAATAATTCTAGGTTTTTTTTTGAAAAATAAAAATGCATTTTTATGTCATGTACACTCAACCCATGGGTCTATAAAAAATAGAGTTTTGTAAAAGCCTCAACTCTGCGTGTGAATTTTTTGAAAATTTTAAATTGACTACATCCTACCTAAAAAAAATAAAAGCGAAAATTGACATTTTTGAGGGTAGCGAGGGGGAGGGGAAGGCTAAAATTTCACTTTAGTTTTATATAGAACATAAAAAAATGAAAAATTTGCATTCTGGTAGTAAGAACATTTTGTCTATCAACAGGGAAACCCTTGCAGGAAAACGATGGATACGAGCTCAAATCCAGATTCATAAAATAACTTGAGCGTAACTTAAAAAGTCTGATGAAGAGTGAAATGAATTAAATAAACATTTACGCAAAGAATTTTACAACTTTTAGTCATAATTCCAGGCATTTATTTTCATTAAAAATGATAAAAATACCTTTTTAAGACGTCATTTCCACCGAGTTACGTTTTCTGTTGGATGATTATTATAAATCACTTAAGGATTTGAAAAGGATATTTTTATCTATGATATATTATACATTCATAGACGTTTCAAGTATATCCACATTCATATTTATTTTTAGATATTAAGGCATTTGCTCTATATAAAATGAACCTGACCTTCACTGTTAAGTATTTCATAACAAAGTTTGTTTTCATAGTTATTTTTGTATTGTTTATATAATTATATTTAATATAATTGATAAAAAATAGTGAGATAACGGGAAACAATTACTATGCACAGTTATCAGCAAATACTGCAAATATTTTGTATAGATCTTAGCTGTGATGGCCCTATTGGCACAGATTTCACAGTTCCAATATTTCCATTCTTTTGTTGACTCTTCTCATGACTTCGTTGTTTGTTACATGCTTGGTCCATGATATCTTCAATATTCTTCTATACACCCACAGTTTAAATGCTTCCAACTTGTTAGTAGTCGACGCATTAAGCGTCCATGCTTCTATCCCGCAAATCAGAGTCGAGAAAATATAACACCTTGCCAGCCTAACTCTCAAATCTAACTTCAGTTCTCTTGCACAAAGTATCTTTCTCATTTTAATGAAGTTTGTTCATGCTTTCTCTATTCGAACTTTGACTTCTTTGGAGTAAACATTTGTGTGATTAATTATTCTGCCAAGATAATTGTAGTTTTCAACTTGTTCTAAAGTTTCACCGTTAATTGTCTCTGTACTCAACTATCTTGTTCATTAGCTTTTGGAGATCTTGCAGGTTATCTGCTATTATGATAGTATCGTCCTCATATCCAATGTTGTTAATTGGTGTTCCATTGACCTTTATTCCCGCTTTTTCTCCCTCAAGAGTATGCATTGAATAGTATACTAAAACATTTTTTAATTGAAGGTGATTATTTTGCAACATCGCACTTAACTAAGCCCTTAACGATAACATTTCAACGAAATCATATTTCACTTATCAATTTTGCAGAGGCGTACCAAAAAAAATTTAAATATTTATTTAAACACATAAGTAATTAATTCAATCTAAGACCGATATAGTTATTAAATTATCAAGTGCCTTTTAACAGGTATCTTATTCGCTCCGTGCGTAACCATGGTAGGGGTACCTTGAAACAATGCCAGCTTCCGTAGCGGCGAAATATGACAAAATTATACCTATATTTTACGCATAAATTTTATCAAAAATGGGTGCAAATACATGTTGCATATTTAATTGTGCAAATAATAGCAAAAATAGTGAGTGTAGTTCTTATAGGTTTCTAAAGATTACATATAAATTCGAGAAAAGAAAAAGATGATTTCGTGCTATCAATATGAAAAAGTAAATATCACATAATTTCATTTTTATGCAATTAAAATAGGAAAAATTTAAATAAATAACCTTAAATGATATTTCATAAGGTTTCAAGCTAACTGCAGCCTGCCTGATGACTTTAGCTTTTATATCATAACTTTTACTACTATTGTTTTTAACTATATGCTCTTCCACATGAAAATCTTTGTCAGTACTATATTTTTCCCTTTCTTTTCCGTTTGGGGATAAACGATTGGCACAGATAAATTATGATGAATTTTTAAAAACTCAGTTTTAAATACTACATTTATTTTGTACATAAACTGAAAAATATAATTAAAAAACTAATTATTCATAATTGTCAATTTCTTATATATTTAACATATTTTTAAACTCAAATTGTGAGGTCCAAAACTCTCAGATGAAGGCAATAGGTCAGTCAAGCACGGAGTGAATAGTTGTTTAACAAAATAAAGGAAAATTTTATTCTTTTTATAGAGTACCTAATACAGTACTTCAAAAAACAGAAATCTTTGCAAAATACTTATTTCTTCAGTAGACTAAACAATCTGAAATTTTAACATACGATCTCGTCGTTGCACTTCATTATCTATTTATAGAATTGCTGTCTGCTATGAACGTTATATTTGTTTTGTTTTAACTCGAATTGAATTGATTTAACTATTTATTTAAATACATAAGTAATTACATAAAAGTTAAATGTAAGACCGATATAATCATTAAATTATCATGTGTCTTTTGACAGGTATCTTATAGTTGTCTAACAAATTAAAGTAAAATTTTAATCTTATTAGAGAGTACCTAATATAGAACTTCAAAAAACAGAAAACTTTGGAAAATACTTATTTTTTCGTAAGAATAAAACACTGAAAACTTTGTTTTCAAACTTCCACAAAATTTATTTTAACTACTATCACTTCAGCTGTTTCGGCTGATTGCCTTTCTCAAGTGATCTATTTTTGGCATGCGTTTACAATTTATAGTCTCTAATGAAATAGGTTGAGGAGGGGAGAACTGTTTGTCTCAAGTTGGTCATTCAGAATTATACCTGTATTTTTTAATTTGTTGATTTCCATAGATTCTAGCAAAGATAGCTTAAGGCCTTTATTTCGAATGTCAAGAATTTTAAATTTGTCATTAAAAGAATAATTATGATCTAGAAGGTGAAGTGCGTATGTCGAATCTGTTTTTCTATTATTGACTTTTATGTTCTGCTATTCGTTTATTAAAGTTTCTACCAGTTTGACCGATGTAAGTTTTTGGGCAGTCGCCACATTGAAGTTTGTACACAGCACTATTTAAGTGTTTTTTATTTTGGCTCTTGTTATTCAAACTTCAATGTTTAAACTTCAAACTTCTTGTTGTACAAACTTCAATGTGGCGACTGCCCAATATGCCCAATGTGGCGACTGCTCGAAATATGAAATAAAGATGGCACTAACTACTAAAGAGTTAATAGCTTTGTTAGAAGAATACTCAGATTGTTCACACTCTGCTTCAAGTTGATATACATTGGTCAAAAGATGAAGATAAAGAAGTGCACATTATAAGAGAAAGCCGACATAGATTTATATTTATAATTTATAATAGTGAAGAATCGCTACATCAATGTCAAGCTTCGTACATGTACCTCAATCTAAATTTGCTTTACCAGATTTGACAATTGGCCACATTACAAAAAGAGACGATAGTGCAAGAATGTAGGATATGCAAAAGTACTACTATTTATTTATCTAAAAGCATCTACACCCCGAATGTTTCGAAAATTTTCACCTTACAATTTAATTTACATTTAAGATGCAATATGTTCCTTCATTAAAAATTGTAGTTTTCCTTGAAAATGAGAAAAAAAATCTTTTTTGTTGTAAATTGCAATCCTTTTTTAATATATGTGTTTTTATTCCAATCTAATAAATTAATTGACAAATTTCTCTTTGTATACTGACCGGCCGTTAACGGGTTAATACTATATAAAGAATAAATTTGCCACAAATTTACTTTACTTACCTCAAAACTATTTTAAAGTTAATAATAAAGTCTATTTAATAAATATATTCCCACGAAATAGAAAACGCTACGCCTATGCACATTAGAATTTGGATCGAATAAACATAAACTAAAATATCATATTTCACTCATTAACATTCTTTCTAAGAACGTAAATATATATAGACCAGCAAAATATTGATATGTTTGCGGATGTTTTAAACTATTCAATAAACTTGTCTCACTACACACTCGTGAACCGCACCAATTTATATTGTTACGGGGGAAAATGTTATGAGGACTATATTACTTTTTTGCTTATTTACATGGGCGAAGTATACGCAATAAAAATGACCCCTGTAAGAATTTACTACTGTCATTTTACACGGTTGCCGCTACCGTTTAGTTCAATTTGTAGATTAGTCACCTTTAATTGAAATCTGTCCGACTATAGTGGTGACAATGCACACCATTGTCGCACTCCTCTTTTAATTTCGTACTTTTCTGATGTGTGTTCATTAATGCGTATGTGTGCCTGCTGTTTATAATATATATTTGTTATAATTCGAAGGTCATTGTATTGTAATTGTTTTGCTTTCAGGGCGCCAATTAGCTCTTTGTGGAGGATGTTATCGAAAGCCTTGTTAATCTATGAAATAGACGTACATATATTGGTTCACATCCAAACATCTCTCGATTAGTACGTTGAATGCAAAGAGAGCCTCACGGGTAGCTACGCCTCTACGGAATCCAAATTGGGTTTCTTCAATATCCATATCAAGTATTTGCTAAATGCGTTTATAGATGATCTTTAAAAACATTTTAAGTATGTGAGACATCAGGCTTATGGTGCGATGGTCGGTGCATTCTCTAGCATTTTTCTTTGTTGAGAGACAAATAAATGTTGAGGTCAACCATTCATTGAGTATGTCACCCGACTGATAAATTTCATTTTCTATTATTTTAAGGATATCAATAGGCAGTTGATCTGGCCCCGGGCTTTTTCCGTTTCTGGTGTTATTTAGTGCATACAATATTTCTTCCTTTGTAATTTCTATACCTGTTTCTACTAAGGCGCTTGTACTTATTTTGAAAGTGTCGCCGTTTTTAATAGTAACTTTCTAATACTAACAAAGAAAGTGATAAATATAGATAATCTTCTTAAAAGCAAGATTTTTGTTTTTTTTTGAAAATAAATTAGAACTAATATCTGTTACAGATCGATGATGTTCCTCCATCGCTACTGCACTTTTCAACGAAACGAACCTTGTTCACTCCCGGCAATTGTCGAAATGATAGCAGCTTTTATGAAAAAGAAACCCGAAGAGGTTGCGCTAGCGACTTCATTTAATTCAATGAAATTATTTGGTTTATCGTAACCGCCTCAACGAAAGCCAATGTAAACTTTATTTATGTTGTGCTGGAAATTTTATATTCAGCCCTATTTCAAAGTTCTTTTTATTGGAATGACATTTTTGCAAGTAAGTAAGATAAATATGTGTGCTTAAATGTTAGGTTCTGTTTACATTTTAACAAACCATTCAAATTTTTAAATACAGTATAAGTTAAGCCGAATATATTTACCAAAGTGTATTGAAAATTCTTTTCATCATGCAAATTGAATAGTAGCGGCTATAATAAATAAGTCTGCTCTGTTTACTTTCATTTTACAGTCAATTGAAAATCATTCACTTTATAATTTACATATTAGCATTGTATCAAGTAGTTTGTAGCAAATTTAGTCTACTCCTTTTTCCCGTACTCCCTGGTTGGATAGTTGTGATTATTTTTATTGCATTTGATTCTAGCGCTCGGGCTTCATGTCCCGTATATTGTAGACGGATTTATTTGATATTAATAATAACATATTTTCCACCGAACTTTTCCTTTTACCATTTTCTGTAGCGCACAATTGTACCGCTCCAAAGATTTCTCAGATCTATAGTATAGGTTCAAAATTGAAGAAAAACATTGTGTCCCTCCATGTCTTTTAAATTCTTTCTTAGATGTGCTTCGTATTCGAATGTTACCCAGTTCATATTTCCACTACTTACTTACTTTTTGTGTCCGGAACACCAACAACTTTAAATTTTGTGTTTCTAATGGTTGGCCACATAGATGGCCTTGTCATTTGCTAAGAATAGGTCTTCTTTTGTGCAGGTCTCTCTCATCTCTGTGCATGATAGTAGATGGTGACTATTTTGAACCTCGCCACTGTCGCAGGTATCGTCCTCAGTAGCGCACTCAGGGGTTTTGGGGGGTTAAACCCCCCCGTGCCACATTCCGACACTGTTACTCACAAATTTTAAGAACTAAAAATGGAGGTAGATCATAAAAAATACACTAAATTCTAGATCTCTTCGATAGGTGTCGTTTTCAAGCAACCAGATATTATACGAACCGTTTCAGTTGACGCAAAATCGATGTGTTTAGCGTGAGCAGATTTTTCCCACACTGGTGCTCCAAACTCGGCGGCAGAAAAACATAATGCTAAAGCAGAAAAACGGAGAGTGTGTGGTTGTGCTCCCCATTTTGTGTTTGTTAGTTTGCGGATGATATTATTTCTGGCGCTTACTTTTTTCTTGATATCTTGACATTGATATCGATAAGACAGAGTTATATCGAGACGTACGCCGAGGTTTTTTGGCGTCTCACTGTGCTTCAGCATCTGACCACGCCATTCCACCTCCAGTGTCCTTCGGGCATGCTTGTTTCTAAGGTGAAAAGCACACACCTGGGATTTTGTAGGATTGGGTTTCATATGGTTTTCGTCATAGTATAGTGCTAAGTCTTCTAGGGCATCTGTCAGTTTTACTTCGACTTCATTGACGGTACTTCCCTGAGCTACCACACCTGTATCATCCGCCTAAATAAACTGTCTTTTTTGTTGGTTTTGGGTTGGTCATTGGTGTAAATGTTGTATAGCAATGGCGCCAGGACACTTCCCTGCGGAAGTCCATTTTTTTTTATCCCTCCATCGACTGTTCTTGGACTGGAGCGTTACGTAGAAGCGTCTATTCTAGAAAAGACATTTCATTAACCTTGTTAGTCGGAAATCCTTTGTAATTTCGTCGAGTTTTACCAGCAGCCGTTGATGGTTAACTGTGTCATAGGCGGCAGTCAGGTCTGTGACTGACGCTACTCCTGTTATTTCTTTCTGTTCAAACCCATCTTCAATATGTTGGGTGAGATAAAGAATTTGACAGCAGCAGCATTTTCCGGGTCTAAATCCTGCTTCTTCAGGAATAATTTTAGTGCCCACAGATTCAGCGATTAGGTTCAGTATCATTCTTTCGAACCCCTTGCAAAGGTGACACAAAAAAGAGACAGGTCTTAAACTCTTTCTTTCCTGGTTTTAAGAAGCCCACCACTCTAGCTTTTCTCCAGATTTTTTTGATTTGGAATGTACGGACGCAACAGTTCCTTTTTTTTTGACGAGCCACTCAATATTTTTTGGTCCAAAGTGCTTTATTTGTTCTATTTGTATATCGTATATTTCCACTAATTTTACTTCTCTTTTTAGTCATCTCTAGTCAGATGTTGATTTAAGTTCAAATTGGCCATGAGTTTGGTTTTATTGAAGTTCCATCTCAGTACACGGGGTCTAGCTTATTTAATAATTCCTTTGGCTCTCTTACATCATTAGTTATAAGAACTATGACAGACATATTAAAGATTATCATCTATTGTGATTTATTAAAAAAACTGGACATGTGTAATACTTTATTTGAATTACTTTGTCCTATTCTGTATCTTACCCCCGTATACTCCTTTAATTTTCTTATAATGTTATGCCTAACGATCTTTTTATTCTAAGTGAGTGTCCGTGTTCCTGATATGTATCCCGTTGGAAAGGACAACAAGTTACGCGGGGCGAAATCTAGAAAATATGGTGGAAGGGCGCAACAGTTCGTAGCCCAATTGTAGATCGTATGAGCGGGTCATTTTCTTCAATTCGGCGTAGTAGAGCCCTGTGACCGTTTTGCCACGTTTGGCGCCCAACGTGGGGAGAAACGACCTGTGAGAAAGGTATGTCACTGGTGTGGCACAAACGCGAGAAAGGTGCATATGAGTCATAGGACCTTTTGTTAATTGTCATGCGTGACTGTGTTTGTATGTTTAGTGCTAATGTCTTTAGTGTGGCAAATACCCCAATTTCAAAACTTTTACAAAAAATTGTTGTACGACGCAGGAAGACCAAGAATAACGGTAACCGTTTACCATTTCTTGTAATTTAGTGCCTATGATTTGCAAACTATATTATACTTTGTATAATTGTTATTGTTGTATGGTTGTCATCAGAGTTAAAAATGTGTTAATTCTACAGATTTTTTCGGTTAATCTGCTGTATGAAGTTAAAAACAAATTATTATTTTAAAGATTAATAATTAAATTTTATGTATTTCAGGTCGTCAACAAAACGTACAACCAAATTTTCATAAAAGTGTACTATAAAATTTGACTGGAATAAGGCTGATTAGTTGTTAATGTTGATAAAATGAATTGTTGCCATTATATATTTTTCTTGCTATTTTAAGGATATATTTATACAGAGATATATTTTTATTATATTAGATTAATAATATTGTATTTTTTGTGCAATTTTATGTGTATTTTTTACACTGTGTTGCTTGCTTATATATCTAGGATCGGCAGACTAAATAATTATATATTTTATGAACTGATAAAGTTTTAAGGAACTGAAAATAAACATTTCCTATGTTCTAGGAAATTGAAACTGTTGAATTTTTATGAGAGTCTAAATGCAGTATATGAATAAAATCGTATTTAATAAAAAATATATCAAAATTATCTTTACTTTAGATTGTATGCAACTTTATGTAAAAGTTGCAATGTAAATGTCAACCCTAGATATACTTTAAGGTATTATGTTATGTGCATTTTAAAATTATAAATTAATGTTTTAAAAGAAATTGAGCTCAAAAAATGTATTGTCATAAAAAATTTAAATACCTTTAAAGACAAAATATAACAGTTAATGCTAATTAAAATGATCGGTTGCTAATGACATGATATAAAATGTCATTTGAGCCTATTAACTTTAAAAGATTCGGCTAGTTTGAATTTATCCTTTTATCTATTATATACCGAAAGTTAAGGTAATACATAAAGCAAACCGTAAATAAATATATGTTAAGATAATCAAATTAATAGTACAAAAACATGTTTAAATATTCAGCACTGCACGCGTTTGATATGCAGGGTTGAAACTCCCAACAGATAAACATAAATCAATCAATCATCTCGCATTGTCGCAAATTATTCAATACATCTTTCTAACACAGTTTATGGACGGATAACTAGACTAAGAAGGCAAATTTTTAGTAAATATTTAAGCAGTACAAAAATTTGTGTAAAACCTTTTTAAACATGTCTATTCAGAAAATCGAAGATCTAGCTAAAGTGTAATCAGACTTTATCAACCCTTGATATACTCGGTTTACTGATCCCATACTTTGGTTAAATTTTGACTGACTAGAGGCTGAGAATAACTATTACCATATAGAATTACTATGGCCAAGCACAATTACTGTTCATCCATTTAAAATTTTAACAAAACTTTTAAATGATACTTTTCATACATACTGTCACCATAGAGGGGTAAGAGTTTTCACTGGAAATAACTTCATATCAGCTCCCTAGGTACTCTACAGAGGACTTTGGTCAGTCAATCAGAAGTTGCCTCTGCGTTTCCTTCTTAATTAAACGGGATGGTAAAATAAAACTCAGTTTTGTAGTCGAAAAAGGTCCTAGCAAGAGTCTCAGGAGAAGAAGGGAGCAGAGCCCCGTGAAAGAGGTCTTAAGGTGTAGGAAACCCTACATGGGAACCGGAGTAAGGCTAGGCTTGACTACCCATGGCTGGAAAATTCACCCTTTTTATAAACTTTATTTCGTATCGGTATGTGCATTTCCAAGTCAATCGGATAATCGTAAATTGAATGTCAGGTAAAAAGGTGGGGCGATGCGCATCGAATTGCTTATTGGTCCACAGACTAAGGCACGCGATGACAATACTCAACTAAGTATGGTTGCGCCTATGTGTATGGCCATAATGGTTTTCACTACCTGTTGCCTTGAGCATGCAAACAGTGTAATACCAAACTTTAAAAAACAAGATGATCAATTTCATTAGTTTTGCACATAATTAAAGAGTTTGGCATATATAATACAAAATGTAACATAAATGTACTATGTAATCCAACGCCAAACTCCCAAGCTGAAAACAACTGACGTAAGGGTATACCGTGCATCAGAATGTGGATCCGACCATCGTTTAATTATAGCCAACGTGATATTTAACTATCGCAAAAACAAGAACACTGAGGTACAGAATATAGAAAAGTAACATCCCCTAAATATAACCTAGAAAGCTTAAAAGAAGATTCAACGAAATTTCTGTACAAATTACGATGGCCACAAAATTACAAAATGTGCAGAAGATGTGCAATGTATATGTACCGACGGAAGAGGCTGATGAAGAAGAAAGATTCTAATAAGAAGAAAAGAAGACGTTGAAAGATTCTACGGAGAACTACAGGATGTTTGTGATAAAATCCAAAGACACGATGCTGTTATAACGTTAGGCGATTTTAATGCTAAACTGGGGAAAGAAGAAACGTTTGCAAATATATTTGGGAAACACAGTTTGCACACTGAAACCAGTCAAAATGGACTCAGGGTGACACTGTTCGCAGCAGCAAATAATTCCGTAGTTGTCAGTACTAACTTCCAGAGAAAAGATATCCATAAAGGAACATGGAAAATACCAGGAACTAACGAAGCCAATCAAATTGACCATATACTCATATCAAAAAGATGGGCAACAGACATAACTAATGTCAGAACGTATCGCGGGGCGAACTCTGACTCAGATCACTGTCTTGTAAGGGCAAAATTATGGCAGAAAATAGCGACAGTAGCAAAAGGGAAAAATACTCAAATCAAAAAATGGAATGTCGAAGGATTCAAAAGCGCAACAAAGAGACAAGATTACAGAAATGCTCTCCAAATAAAACTCAACCGAACTAGAGAGGAAGATACTGCAGAGGAGGAATGGAGACAATTAAAAACAATTATAACGGAGTCAGCAGAGGAAACTGTCGGAAAAGCCAAAAGGCAAAGAAATGCGGAATGGTATGATGATGAATGCAGAACTGCAGTAAAGGAAAAAAGGCAAGCTAGGCTTAACCAACTTCAAAGAAACGCAAGAAATAGCAGTGAGATTTATAACGAAAAAAGAATACAAGCGACTAGAATATGCAGAAGAAAGAAAAGAGAGGCTATGAAAAAACAAGTACAAGAAATCGTAAAGCATAACAACAGACGCGAAAGCAGAAAATTCTATAAATGCATAAAAGAAAGCACACAGTCATTTAGACCAAAACTAACGATATACAAAGACAAGGACGGGGAACTACTAACAGAGAATCAAAAAATTATAATGAGATGGAAACAATATTTCGAAGAAAATCTAAATGCAGACAACGAAAATGATCAGAACGAGACAATATATTATACGGCGGAGCTGCACATCGAAAATCCGAGTTATGAAGAAGTAGTTCAGATAATAAATAAACTAAAAAACAATAAAGCACCAGGAACGGACGGAATTTCGGCAGAATTATTAAAGCATGGAGGATCCGAACTCTGGGAAAGAATCCATTACCTAATAACATTAATATAGACAAAGTGCCAGAGGAATGGACAGTTGGCCTCATACAGCCAATATATAAAAAAAGGAGATAAGAGGGAATGCCAGAATTATAGGCCAGTTACATTGCTAAATGTAATATACAAAATTCTTTCTGGTATAATCTACAATAGATTATTAGAATACTCCGAAAATATAATTGGTGATTATGAAAATGGATTCAGACCAAATAGAGCCACTACAGATAACATAATAATATTTATACTAAGAACGATACAAGAAAAAGCTTATGAATACGACATAGACCTATATAATATGTATATTTATATAAACTTTAAACAAGCTTTTGATAGTGTGAAAAGAGACAGAATGCTGGAAGACCTTTGTAATCTAGGTATACCTAAGCATCAGCCTCATAAAAATGACGTTGCAGGGTTCAAAAGCCGCAGTCAGAGTAGATGGAGAACTGACTCCCCTGTTTAACATCAACATGGGAGTAAGACAGGGAAATGCCCTATCAACCATGCTATTCAACCTAGTTCTTGAGGCAGTCATCAGAAAAACCAATATAACCGGCCATATAAACACCAAATCAGTACAAATTACTGCATATGCAGACGATGTAGCCATCATTAGTAGGAATAAGCCACGACGAATGGAAGTGTTCAAACAAATTGATCCTGAAGCAAGAAAAAGAGGTCTCAAAATAAACGAAGCAAAAACGAAGTATATGACAGTCAAAAGAATAACTGACAATGAAAATAATATCACAATAGATAACTATATTATCGAACGAGTGGATGCCTTTACATATCTCGGCATAGAAATCAATCAGAAGAACTCCGTAAGTAGCGAAATTAATGCACGTATTTCCAGCGGGAATCGTACATACTATGCTAATAAAAGATTGATGACATCGAAATTATTAGACAAAAGAACCAAAATGATAATCTACAGAACACTGATTAGACCCGTAGTAACCTATGGATGTGAAACTTGGGTAATGACAAAAAAAGATGAAGCCCAACTCAGGACATTCGAGAGAAAAATACTGAGGAAAGTATATGGCCCGGTACAAGAGGAAGATGGCACATGGAGAATCAGGAAAAACGACGAGATTAATGAGTTAAATGAAGGTTATGACATTGTAAGATTTGTGAAAAGTCAAAGACTGTCATGGCTGGGACATGTGCAGAGACAAAACGATGCAAAAACAACAAAGAAAGTGTTACAATGGAAGCCCATAGGAAGGCGAAAAAAAGGAAGGCCCAGAACGAGATGGTTGGATGACGTGGAAGACGACCTGAAAACAATGAACATAAGACAATGGAGAAGAAGGGCACAAGAGAGATCTGAATGGAAGGACATAGCCAGACAGGCAAAGACCCATCCAGGGTTATGATACCAAAAGAAGAAGAAGCAGAAGATGTGCAGAGGTGAATAGGTAAAGATAGTACAAACACTCCTGACCATGGAGCTGCGCGAAGGCGGAGTCAAAATTCACGTAAAGGCAGAAAGGTTCTATGGTAAACCAAATTTCGTCTACTGCGCCGTACTCAGGAGTGTTTACACTATCTCTATATGGGTGGAACAAGAGTTGGGCAAGTGTGGAAGAGCTTATCTCCTAACAAATAAATATACACAGATTACTGCATATGCCGATGACATCAGTTGAATTAGAGAATGATATTAGAACTGTAGAAAGTTTCACATATTTGGTAGTTGCATTAAGCACGGATGGTACAGAAGAACCAGAAATTCAAAGAAGCATAGGAAAAGGAAACACAGCTTATTTTTCATCCGCACATGTGTCGAATTCTTTATAAGGACTTTTAGTGTGACATTTTTACGATTTTTAATAATTGTTCCCACTGCATGAATTTGCCTGATAGTTTTGTGCTATTAAAACTCGACAATAATTGTTATATTTTGTTCATTATAATACTAACTTGTACAGTGCACACCTATTTGTGAGCACTAAAATGTAAACCAATTTTAGTAGAAAGACACTACATTCTTGCTGTATTATTCCTCAAAAACTTGCCTTAGGTTAATAAGTCGCTTGGGTAATTTAAGATCTGACTTGGTAATAATTACTGAGTTTTGTATCTTACGCAATGAGATTTAGTTTTTAATAAAAACGATGTTATAATAAAGTAGTTTTAATATTTTTCTAAAGAACAGAATATGGAAGATTTTAAATAAAGATATTTTGTGTCAACTTGTATTTTTAGTTTGATTTTCTTGCTAAAGTCCTTTTACCCTATGACGGCTGATATGCACTTAAGATATGATCAGTGGGTCTCAAACAGTGAGGCGTTAATATTTCGATCGCTTGAAAAGTAAAAATATTTAATTTCCTGTATTTTATGTTCAGTTTATATTGGATTTTACTGTATCAAAGGCGTATAAAATGGATATAATATGTATATACAGTGCGTGTTAAAAGAAATGGGATGGAATATTTCGAATACTCGACATTATTTGTCGACATCAAATGTTCATCAAGTCTCTATTTTGCGTAGAGTGAAAATTATACGAATGGTTTTGTATGCAGTAAAATTAGAAAATACTTACCAACTTGCTGGTATGTCCAAATTTAAATAAAATACATATAAGATTTTACTTTCTGCAGACACTGTATTAAATATAACCTTGAAATAAATTGGCACTGAATCACTTCAGAGTTTTCAGCAAAACAAAAGATTTAAGCACGTGTAGTCCAGTAATTAATACCAAAGCTATTGAAAGTATGAAGTCCAGTAATTAGACCGAAGGTACTTTATCGTTTAACTAAAACACACTACAAAGTCCGAATTGATTTGTCCTATTCACTTGTGATATTTCACTATCTGAATTGTCTATCCGAATAATTAGAAGCCGGACCTCATCTATAACTCGCTCGGTTTGAAAATACTGAACGATTATGTCTTCCTTATGTCTAATACAAATTTGTCATTGTTCTGCCTTTATTTGTTCTAGCGATTCTTTCCATAAACTAAGAGCGCTAGCGTCATCTGTTGTTTTGTATGCATGTTTATCATAAAAATTGTTTGCTATACCCCAAACTAACCCAATTGTATTATAGTGGCAATGGTAGGGCGGAAGTCGAAGAACTTCATGGCCATATTTAAGAGCCATTTGATCAGTAACAAATTTCTTTTGAATTTTGTGCTCTCCACACCTTTAAAGTAAATCGACATTTAAAAATATATCACTGTGATAAACTTTCTTTTCTGTTAACCACAACTTTATTTCCAGCTGCTTAAAGGAAATCTCTCTTCTACTTTTGAGTAGTAGGATGCATTATCCAACACTATTATGGATGGTCGTTCCAATTTTTTTCAAACCATTCTTCAAAAATATTTGCCTCCATATTTTCTTGGTAATCACCTATATTCTTTGTGGACGAAAAAATTAAACTAGCGTCAGGAATAAAACCCTTATCATTTCCAGCATGAAGTATAATGTAGAGTTTACCATTACCGGAACCACTAGAAGAATAACATTTCGTGGTGCCATCTTGCCAGTATGATTTTGACATATTTCCTTTAGCGAAAATCCAAGTATCATCTAAAAAATACAACTTGCCTCAGACTGTCAAACGTTTTATTGTTCATGTATTTTCTTAAAAAATGCTACCGTTTTGAAACATCATTAAAGAGTGCACACAATACTTGTCTATTATTTGTCTTTTTGTATCGAAAACCTAAATGTTTCAACACTCTCCACAAACTTGTTAAACTAATATCACACATAGTTTCTTGTCTTTTATTTTTTGTAACACAGCACTAATTGTTACATGTTCTTTGGATTTATACATATTACATATATTTTTAATTTCAAGTTTAATTGACTGGTGCCAAGTTTTAAAGTTTTGGATGTCGACGATTTCTCTTGCTTACTTTATTTATCTCATCCTAACTCATGTTATTAAATTTTCGGAATGTCCTCTCTGAGGTTCCACAAGCATCGCATGTGCGTTTCTGAACTGCCATAACAGATGTCAATGGACCCATATTATTTATTTCCAAATTGAAATAACTTTCAACTTTCAGAACTAAACGCCGTTCTTCTGGAGATAACACTACTTTTCGACTGTATTTTGTTTTCTTCCAAGTTACTCGTTTTACTTTAAAGTACCGCTTCACTACACTACTATAAAAAAATAGGTATGTATATACAGCTGCTACACCCTCAGAAAAGGACGAGGGTTGTACAACAGACGAAACAATCGAACACAAATTATTTAACAGCCAATGCTAAACAAGCATAAACACTGCATTGATTATTATTGCAAAAACCGTTCGCATGTTTTAAATAAGATTTTTCTAAATTATTAAATAACACCAATACAACCCACGACCATCAATTAATTTTGAATGATAAACATAAGTGTAATTGATGACAAGTTTGAATTAGATCTACTTTGTCGATAACAGTGTCGTTAACAGTAAGATATTTTTTAATAGCATGAATCATTTTTCAATGATTGTGTTGATTTAAGAATACGTTACTACACAAATTTTTAAAGTGTGTTTAAAGGAGATTACAATTATTATGACACATGGTACTCCTTATTTTTCAAATAATATGTTCTTGTAAAGGCATAACTTTGATTATTGGGTAAACCTGCATTATACGATACGACTGAAGAAATTAAAAAAAAAATAACATGGAATAAAATTTACTGTTTAAATAAATATTCCGTACTCGTACTATTGCAATAAAATATTAAAACCAATAAACTTTTCACCAAAGCGGTCTTCTTAGGTGGAAAATAGTTTAGATATACGAATGCGTATACGCAAGTGTTACATAAGTAAATGTTGAGCCATTTTTGCCATATTTTACGATTCTCATGAGATCATTAAAATTTATTACTTTTCCATTAATCGGTCACTATGAACGTTTCATTATTAAATCCCAATCTTCAAAACCTATGAAATTTCGGTTTTGATATTTGGCAACAAATACATTTGAAATATGCCTAAAAATGCGTAATTTAAACTTTAACTCACGTTACAAACAATCTAAAACATTAAAACTTATTCTTTTCGATTACACCAGTACGTTTTTCTAAACTACACAACTTCAGCTACAAATTTCACCCAATACGGTCTTTGTGGAAGTATTTTTCGTGAAGTGCAATCAAGTGAAAGTTTAAATTCAGCGTTTTTTAGGAATATTTCAAATGCCTCACATTTGTTGCCAAAAATCAAAACCAAAATTGTATGCCATAGATTTTAAAGACCGGTAATGGAAGTGATAAATTTTAAGGATCCATGAGAATCATAAAAAATGGTAACAAAAAATAGAAACTAACTTGAATTGCAGCAAAATGCAAAAATTGCATAAAAAATCTGCACTCTTCACCTTTAAAACATTTTTGACTTATTTGGCTTTGAGAAGTTGCATAGGTGTGGTATCAATAATCATACGCAATAGTATTGAATATATGCCATCAGTCCCTAGAGACTTATATGGTCGAAACTTATTCATAGCCCATTTAAATCTGTTTGGTCTTATGATTGCTGTGACTATTTCCCAATCTGTAGCCCTTGGCCTAGTCAGCTTTTGGTCTATATTGGTTTGCCTATGTGCATCATCCAGAATTGGTGAGCCCGTAAAGTGTATGTTTATCAGTTCTCTAAGACTTTCCTCTTTGGTGTCCGTAAATATCCATTAACTTTCTTTAGGAAACCTCTGCTTCTTTAGTTGTAGTACCATCCTATGCCAGGACTTTATGGATTTGAGAACATGCCGGGATATCTGTAATTTCCTCGCAAAACAAAACTCTCCATGAATTCCTTTTATCTTTCCGAATTTCTTTATTGTGTAGTAACTATTTTTTAAAACTGTCAAGAAAAACTAGTTACTGCTATTAGTTAATGTTATCTTCCATTGTATCATTTAGATAGTATTACACCCATAAGTGTTTCATCGCCATGATTTACTTAACTATTAACGGTAAAATAGGTTCGTAGATTAGTAGCGTTCGCTACTAATTGGTTCCATCGTTTCATCTAAAAATCAAGATCCACTGAGTATTTTACAATTCCAAGGTATTTTAAGTGATGCTGCAACTATAAGTGTGATATTCCTAATAATTGCCAATTGATAACAATATAGGTTATGATTGTTTCTTAATTAAATAATAACATAAATAAGACAAGAATTTAATCAAAAACCATACATGCAAACTACTTTTATTTGACCCCAACTAGACCTGTTCTTCTAAATTTGGCATTAAAGGCGCTGATTTCAGGACATTTAGGTTATCACCTTTTGTTTTATAAAATTTTTAGATAATCCCATAGCTTTTGATTTGTCGATACTTCTCCTGTCCTGATATAGCAAGGTTGTTTACAGATAGGTAGACTTTAAAACATTTAAATACTTTGAATTCTAAGTGAAAGTAATTATTGTGATTCGCCTTGTACTAAAAGGTAAGCAAATATTTATCAGTTGTTTGTTTTTTAATGTACTTCTTCTTCTTCAAGTTCCACTCCTATCGGAGATTGGAAATCATTCTGGCAATTATAATTTTATTGGTTACTCGCCTGAATAATTCAATTAAACTGCATCCAAACCATTCACAGAGATTGTATAGCCACGAGATTTTACGTCTTCCTACGCTTCTTCTACCTTTGATTTTACCCTGCATTATATTCCTTAGTAGTTCGTACTTTTCACCTCTCATGATGTGCCCCAAGTATTCCAATTTCCTGATCTTTATGGAATTTAAAACTTCGCATTGTTTTCCTAGTTGTTCGAGAACTTGTTCGTTTGTTTTGCGATCCATCCATGATATTTTCAAAATGCGTCGGTAACACCACATTTCGAATGCTTCTAGGTTTTTAATGTTGGATTTTTTAATTGTCCAAGCTTCAACTCCATACAAAAGGGTAGAGAAAATATAACATCGAAGCATTCTTATCCGGAGCGATATATTGATATCGCGATTACAAAAAAGTTTTCTCATTCTATTAAAAGTTGACCGCGCAATTTCAATGCGGCATCTTATTTCTTTTGTCTGATCAGTATCTTCTGTGATCCATGCTTTAAGGTATTTGTACGAAGATATTTGTTCAATTTCTGTATTGTCTAGTACTAGCTTAACTTTGATGTTTTGTGCTTTTGTAAATACCATGAACTTTGTTTTCTTCAAATTGATTTTTAGTCCATAATCGTTGCAATATATATTTAGTTGTTCAGCAAGGTGTTGCAGTTCTTCTAGTGTTCCTGCCAAAAGGACGGTGTCGTCAGCATATCTTATGTTATTAAGTGGCTCACCGTTTATTATAAGGCCCTCACTGATCTCGGCAAGCGCTAATTCTGAGATGGCTTCACTGTATAAATTGAATAACAAGGGTGATAAAATACACCCTTGGCGGACCCCACGGCGAATCTGGATATCCTTGGTCAGTTCGTTTTCAACTTTCACTTTTGCTGTTTGATTCCAATAGAGGTTACAGATGATTCTAATGTCTCTACTGTCTATGTTTTTATTTAATAAAATTTCTTTAAGTCGATTATGTTGCACTCTGTCAAATGCCTTCTCAAAATCAATGAAACAGGCATATACTTCCTGATTAATATCTAAGCACCTCTGCGAAAGAACACTTACTGCAAACAGTGCATCTCGTGTTCCCAGTCCTTTCCTAAATCCCATTTGTGTATTACTTATGCCTTCATCTAATTTCTTATGTATTCTATTGTGAATTACTTTTAAAAACAATTTCAAGACATGACTCATTAAGGCTATGGTGCGATGTTCATTGCACTCCTTTGCATTGGCTTTTTTGGGAAGCAGTATGAATGTTGATTGGAGCCATTCTTTAGGTATTATACCTGTTCTATATATGGTATTGAATAGATCCAAACGAAGATCAATAGATTCAGTATTCACAATTTTAAGTAATTCGATAGGAACTTCATCAGGCCCGGGAGATTTACCATCTTTAGCTTGTTTCATTGCATATTCAATTTCTTCTCGTATAATATCAGGCCCAGTATCATCCTTAAATTCTTTTGGTGCTTCTGTTCTCTCTTTGTCTTCAAATAGTTGTGCTATATATTGTGTCCATCTCTGCATTTTTTGGTTTATATCTGTTATAAGTGCACCCCTTTCATCTCTTAGTTGCCTAGTTTGAAGTGTTTTTCTCATTCCTGTTAATTCTCTAATTCTTTTATGCATGTTAAAAAAGTCATATTTTTTCTCAATTTCTTCTAGTTCTTGGCACCGCTCATGTAACATTCTCTCCTTAGCTTCTTTTATTCTCTTTTTTATTAATCGATCAGTTTCATTATATTTAATTGGATTTTTTGTTTTGAATGATTTGCTTTCATTCATTAATAGTAGTATTTCTTCAGTCATCCAATCTTTATGTTTTCTATTCTTTGGTTTTAAGTTTTTATTTGCTGTTTTAATTATTGCTGCTTTTATATTTTCCAATTTCTAATCAATGTTATAGCTACTTTTATTCAGTTCTTGGGCATTACGTATATTTTCAGTAAGAGTTTTTACAGTTTGTTCCTTTGTTTGTGGTTCCCTTAATCTTTTAATATCAATTCTACTTTGTGTGGGTTTTTTACCCAGTTTTAATTTGGTTCGTAATGTGACTACTATGGGGTTATGGTCTGAACCGATGTCTGCTCCAGGGTAAGTTTTGGCAGACAGTATAGAATTACGAAATCTTTGTCTAATAAGGACAAAGTCAATTTGATTTCGGATTATTCTATTCGTTGTATCACCGGGAGATTTCCATGTATACAACCTTCTTTTTGGTAGCTTAAAAAGTGTATTAGCTATTACAAATTCTTCCGTCTGGCAAAATTGTATCAAACGGTCACCACGTTCATTTTTATTTCCTAGACCATATTCCCCCACATATCCATCCACTCTTCCCTGGCCAACTTTGGCATTGAAGTCGCCCATTACTATTGTAGTGTGATGTTTTTTCATTGATTTTAAGACTTGTTCCAAATCATGGTAAAACAGTTCGATATCGTCGTCATCTTTATCTGCCGTAGGAGCATAAACTTGAATAAAATTTACTATACCTTTTTTAGACTGTAGTTGTATTGATAAGATACTATCAGAATAAGGAGTAAAACTTATCACAGAGTAATTGACCTTTTTTGCAACTAAGATAGCAACACCGTAACGATGATTGACCTCGTTGTTACCTAAATAATACATGGTTCCATTATTTGCAATTTGTTTGCCTGAATCAGGCCACTGTACGTCACTTATACCTAAAACATCAATTTGGAGGTTTTCCATTTCAAGCAGTACGTTCGCTAATTTACCACTTGCATATAAACTTCTGACATTCCAGGTTGCTATTTTCAATGTCTTAAGTCCACAGGGATTTCTCTGGTTTACGACCTGGGAGGCCCTGTGATCTACAGTTATTCCTCCCCTGCCGGATCTTGGATTCCGTGCTCCATAATCAGTAAGTTTGTTTACTCTACTTGTCATTTGCCATTCATGACTTTACTAGGGGTACTCTAAGAGTCTTTAATGTAGTGGTTCCCCGTTGCCTTCTGCATCCTTACGCCGTTGACATATTTTTCGATTCATCCGCCTTTAGGACCAGTTTCCCAACCCTTGGACAAAAGAGTGCCCTTCCACTTATTAACTCATCCGCCCGCAGCCGTTGGTCATAAGTGGGGGATTGCTTATACCGGCAATCATTCGGTAAATTACCTGTTGGTCCACGGGAGGTATTTTATTTCCCTCCTACCCACCGGTAAACCGGGTCGGGCATTCCCCTATCCGCCACCTGGGGACGCGCTTCTAGAGGTTACAGGTTCCTCCGAAAGTTTACGAAAGTAAATGTACACTTACGCTTTATTTATAAAAGTGCACGATAACTTAGTCCTGATTATTTTGCCTTATAATTCGTAATAATTCCGTTTTAAGCATATCCTGATCATACAATCAATTATATCTACTTTTTCCATGAGACCGGTAACTTTTCCACTAATGTTAAGCGACAGTTAGGCGATATCGAAAGCGCCAGCTTTGGTAGAAAAATCAATACCTGAAAAAAGTAATCCCCAAAACCATCAAAGTTCATTTCTTTGTGGTAACCTTTGGTGGATTTTGAAACGAACTCATATAAACCATTCTCCACAAAACCATCTTCGCTACCAATGTGCGTGATTATTAATCTTCGACACTACTGAAGTTTGCATATTCTCCGACCACCATTCTTGATTTTTGTTTCATGTTTGTATTTATATCCCAAAGCTTCACTTGCAGCCTCATTAATGCTCTTTTTAAGTTGCTGGTATAATTTTTCCGCTGATATAATTTTTCGATCCACATTTTGTAATTTTGTGGCCAGTCGTAATTTGTAAACAAATTTTGTTGAATCTTCTTTTAAACTTTCTAAGTTATAGTTAGGGGATGTTTTACTTCTTGTCCCTTTTCTATATTTTGTACTTGAGTGTTATTGTTTTTGCGATAGTAGACTATCACGTTAGCCATAACTAAACGATGGTCGGATCCACATTCTGATCCACGGTATAACCTTACGTGAGTTGTTTTCAGCTGGGAAGTTTGACGTTGGATTACATAGTCGATTATCGAGCGCAGATTCCTAGTAGGTTGTATCCATGTAAATTTGTGGATGTCTCTATGTTGAAAAATCCATTCATAATTTTGAGAGACATTGTTTCGCAAAAATCTCTAAGAAACATTCCGTTGTCATTGGTACTCTGCCATTTAATTCGTTTAAATCGTTAAAATATTCGTTCCATATAAGTTTTATTAGTTTCTGTAATTGTCTATGTAAAGTTTATTTCTCTTTATTTTGATTTAATCTTTGCAAATAATTAGTTTTGAATTTGATTAAAGTAATAAACAAGCTCAGAAGCTAAAAAATATATTTAAAAATCAACAAAAGTTATCATCAATATTTTTCGTTCTCCTATTAATTTGTAGGATAGTCCTCGTATATACTCAAAATAGTATTTAATTTAAACAATTTGCTAATCTAACTTTTGTGGTCCGAAAGTACACATCCTGTTTCTTTAATAATTTTAACACCAGTTGTAGCAGACTGAAATATATTGATATTATCAGAAGTATGAACGAAATTTCTTTTCGACGAAGAGAAAATCTACTTTGGTAAAAATTGCTTTTTATTTTTGTCTCTCCTGAATTTTCAGACATTAAAGTAAGTACTATAAAATAAATTCGTTTTGCATTTATGTAATTATTGTACGCACTGTTTTACATTTTTTAGTACTTAATAGCTGGCAATTTTTTCTCGTTGCTGTAATTCTTCAATACATCTGCTAGTTTAGTTAGTTTATGATTTTTTCTGTTTATGAGAATTTAGGCTCTTATGTCTAATCTGTGCGATAGGCTTGATAGATCTCTTATGTTACAATTAAACTGCTTAGTATTCGACTGTTAATATACATACATACATACAGAATCCTTCCTCTTTTACCGTTAGGTGTCGAGGGAAAAGAATATATGACAAAAAAAAACATTTCTAAAACTTCTATCAATTTATACATCGTTTTATTAATCAGATATACAAAAAGTAGGTACAGGTTCCAATTTTAATATTTCGTAATTAGTTTCTGACCCTAAAATTTAGTACTTTCTCTAAGCTTTTGGGTATTCAGCTCACCGGCGCACATAGGGGGGGGTTTGGGGGTTAACACCCCCCCCCCAGGGCACTATTCCGACACTATTATTCACAATGTTTAATGCCTAAAATGGAGATAGCATAAAAAAAATTTCGAAACTGAATTTGAGGACTACTTTTTCAATTCGGTTTTTGGGTGTCTTTAATAATGAGTTTCATATTCAGCCATCAAAGTAAATTACGTCTTTGTAATTACTACTGTTGTAGGAAGAATAGTATACTATGCTACTTTGAGAGTTTGAATTTGTATAGGTATACAAATGTTAGATCCTTAATACATAGATTGCCCTATACACAAATCTAAATTCCAGAAATTCTTTCTAAAATATTTATTTTGCGTATAATTGTTTTAGAAATTCTAGTACGGCAAAAAAAGTCAGAAGATAATGGGTATCTCAAAGTTTCTCCTTGCATTTGGAACACTATTTTGTGCCATAATTGTTATTCAAGCAAACAATAATGGGTAAGTAACCATTATCATTCTAGAATCTATAATTTTATTGTAAAATCTGACAGATAGCTATCAAAATAATAACCCATGAAATATTCCAAAATATGGAACGCAAGGAATATGAAACGTCGATTTATTGTAACAGGTGTATTGTTTTAATTGTTAACTAATTTTTCCTGAAAAGTTTGCAGTAAATATGTCCGTACCATTGCGACCATTCTTTCTCAGGCAATCTTATATTACCATATTAAGTAAAAGATTAGCGTTAATTTGATATTATAAACAAACATGTATATACGTCGTGAGCAGTGTATTTTATTTAAAAAGTAAGTGAACGAAATAAAATTTTTGTTAAAAAATGAATGACTTATAAATGAATTAAAAATATTTGCGGTCACTTTTTGACTGGCAACCTATGTATTCCCCATAAAAACGGAGTAGTTGCATTACTTACGTAGTCGAAGATTATTTTTCATCAGCAAAAAATAACAAGAAGAAGAAGAGTTTATAGAGATAACCTAAAAATTTCGTTGTTTATAGTTTACAATTTCTAGATTATCAAATTAAGTTATTGTTATAATAAAACTGATGTATTTGATTTCCAACTAAATGTTGGTATAACAAATCTTTAACTTTATTGAATTTTATTTTTGTATGTAATATAATTTTATTTAAAATGCCTGTAAGTAATATGACTTTAGTTAAAATCGCCGCTCTAGGTGGGTTTGCGACTGTTACTATGGCAATTTTGTACAAAAATAGATTGAGTTACAATGTATCACAAACTGAATTTTACAAAGAAGCTCTAAAAATAGTAAGAAGCCACAAGGGAGCTGTGACTTTGTTGGGCGAGCCGATCAGGGACAGAGACGTAGATGTATCAGATATGAAAACAAATTTTGTCAAGGACAACACCGCACAATATAAAGTACCCTTGAAAGGAAGCAAACAAAATGGGCATCTGTATTTTTGGGCTTTGAAAAATGTTGATAAATGGGATGTTACAAGAATGGAATTGGAGCTAGATAGTGATTCTTCAAAAAGACTTGTTATTAAATCATCTAATGAAAATCGCGATTCTTAAAGCTTAAAATTTGCTCAAATTATATTAAAGTACTTTTTTCATTTTTAAGAATTTTTTAAGTAGTTATATGTATATAACACATAGTATAATAACACAAGTATTGCAGCTATTTCTGAATATAAAATATAATTTTTGTAAAGATCACTTTTATGCTTCCTAATTAAAAAATTTAAATTCAATAAATTATATAGACATCTAACAGATTATTGATAGAATATGATGATCTTTTTGCAAACTACAACAAACTTTTTTCACAAATACAAATGATTCTAAAATATTATTTATTTATTTATATATGGTATCCATTTACTTACAAAGGTATACCTAACAACAATAAATTATTAAAATAACAAACACCTTATAATAACTTTTTTGGTTGTTTTTTAAACAAACTAATTTTGGAGTCAAAAATATCTTATTTGTCTTGGTAGGCTATTTTAGCACTCTGGACCAATTGTGTAGTTGATTCATTAATACCATAATTAGTGTGGTGAAATAGCACTGAAAAGATTTCTGATTGTCTGTTGCTTCTACTAGATACTTTAAGACTTTAACAAGTGATAAGAGTTGAGGACAATCTATAAAAGCATTGATAACTTTGTGTAAGAAACATAAATCTAACAATGTCCTTGACTCAAGTGTTGGTAAGTTAAGACTATCTCTTACCCACTGATAGGCATATTCCTCTCTCCTGTATCCACTCTTATAAGCTGCTACCCTCAAAAATCTATTCTGGACTCTTTTAATCTGTTGAATGTAATAGTTGTATGATGGGGACCATACAACTGATCCAAACTCCACAAAATGTAAACAAAGACAAGTCCACATATGTGCGTTGGATAAATCCTGGCACTTTCATCGCTATGTTTGTTACTTGGTTGATGTGGCTTGAGAATGACAGTTTGGCGTCTAACCAGATTCCCAAATGTGATACCTCATTTTTCTAGGCTAATAGCAAGTTATTTATGTAGTAAACAAATGTAATTGGATTTCTTTGCCTCGAGAATGTCATTTCATGAGATTTGTTTATATTGAGTGACATTCTGTTCACAGTGCACCAATCATAAAACAATTTAAGATCTTCCAGTAATATAGCAGCATCATTCCAGGATTGAATTTTTCTAAACAGTTTTACATTGTCAACAAACATAAGAACACTACAATTTTTGATTTGTTGTACTAAATCAACCAGAAACAAGCAAAAAAACAGGGCCACAATGGGAGCCTTGTGGCACGCCCGATGGAACTGTTATTTCAATTGAAGTGTCACTCTCCAAGTCAACTGCCTGCCTACAGCCACTAACAAATTCTTAAATTCACTGAAGAAGGGGATCCGCAATACCCAAAGCTCTTAGTTTTTGTAAGAGGACCCCATGGTTGACCTGATCAAATGCTTTGGAAAAGTAGTATAGATTGAGTCAATCCTTCTTTAAAGCTGTTATATATATATATATATATATATATATATATATATATATATATATATATATATATATATATATATATATATATATATATATATATATATATGATTGACATACAAAACTAGGTTGGCATATGTTGACCTCCCTCCTATAAAGCCAAATTGTCCTCTAAAACTCTTACAGACAGCTCGATAGTTTGATATATGGTTATGCCAGAAATGAAAAATTCAGTATGTAGGTACACATGAACTGCTTAGACGGTTTGACGCTTCTGTTAAAGCAGAGGGTCATTTTGAACACCTATAAAAGTATTTCACATTTTTAATGTTCTTGGTTATTGTTAAAAATAAACATTAAATTGAAAATTTAGCGTACTTATTTAAATTAATACCTTTATTCACCCACCTGATCTATTTAATTTTTTCTTTTGAAATTACGTCACAGATCTCATGTGTACCTACATCAATTTTCAAATAAAAATCCTGAATTATGGAATGGTAAAAACATTTTGGAACACCCATGTATATATGTAAATCTCCTGAATTTTGATAGAGCTATGAACTACTTTTAGAATGTTTCACTGATGATAGTCTGTTGGACCGAAAACATTTTGAAGATTTGTAATTCTTTTGGATAAATTTTAAATATTTTTAATAAAATATACCGTTATACACCAGAGGTCTACTTCTCTGGAGGTTTTTTTAACGTATTTAATACAGGTCAAATACATTCAATTAACTCTTGTTATAATAACCCTTAGTATAATAATTAATTTGTATATAACATATGCAGATGACACCGTGATTATGGCAAGCTCTGCTGAACAACTCCAATTACTGCTAAACAAAACAAACAGTTTATGTGAAAAATATGGACTAAAAATGAATATAAAAAAGACCAAATACATGATAATAACAAAGAAAACAAATATACCAGCAAACATACATTTGGCAAATGTACCGATAGAAAGGGTTGATAAATACAAATATCCAGGAAACTAGATTTCGGACAATGATGATCAAACAACCGAAATAAGAGTCAGGATAAAAATAGCAAGAAATGAGTTTGTAAAAATGAAAACAATTCTCTGCAACAAAGACCTTAGATTAGAACTGAGACTTGATAGAGTAATAGCACTGAGATGCTACACGTGTTTTCGATACTGCAATATGGACTTAAAAGCTGGATATTGAAGCAAGAACACATAAAAAGTTACAGTCCTTTGAAATGTGGTGTTACAGGAGGATGCTTAGAATAGCATGGACACAGAAGAAAACTAACACGGAAGTATTGCGAGAAATGGGCAAAGAATGCGAAATAATAAACACAATAAAAATAAGAAAGTTACAATATCTGCAACACGTAATAAGGGGACAGCGATATAAACTGCTAAGGCTGATAATATAGAGAAAGATAAGAGGAGGAAGGAGTATAGGAAGGAGAGTATGGTTGAACAATTTAAGGGCTTGGTTTAAATGCATGCAGTTTTATAGAACTCTTCAGAGCAGCAATAGAGTAAAGATAGTGATGATGATATCCAACCTCCGATTGGGAGATGGCACTTAAAGAAGAAGATAATTAATTTAGAAGATTTTATATGTTAGGTATATTAAAAACTACGTCTAAATGTCTATTTAGAAATATGTATAAAATCCTAGAAGTGTATATTTTGGAAATTGTATTTATATAGGCAAAATTCATAATTTGTATCTAATAGATCAATAACATTAGTAATGATCAGTACGCACCCGTCCAACTCTTGGACTTGGATGTGGTAACGAATAAAACATCTAAAAATAAATCACACAAAGAAATGAGTGTTGCATACTAACTGAAAGTAATAAGAATTGGAAACAATTTTATATTTAAATCAGTTTTTTCATCAAAATTTTAAAAACATATAACAAAAAGGTTTCATTAATTCACGTTAAATTTAAAAAAATACCGTATCAATCAATATAAAAAAAACAAATAAACATCTAGTAAATTCTAGAAACTGATTGGCGAAGCATTTTATGACGTCACTTATAGTATAAAAGCTGTAATTCATATCGATTTCGCGAAACTTCGCGAATTAGATCAGATCAGCGGCAGCCAGATCACGCCAGATCATCTTCAGTAGTCACTTGTCACTTTGATATTTGGTGTTCTAGAGATACCAGATACTAGATTTTTTCTTTTCTGTTACTGAAAGCGAAAAATAAAACGTAAGTAATCTTTACAAATGTCATTTAATTTTTTGTGTATTCAAAATGATAATCTTTTGTTTTAAATAAAAAAATTAGTTGTGATACTTTAAAACCGCCATTTTTTTAATAATCTGCATTAACGTCAAAACTTGATTACAAATGTATGTAATGAATTTAATATACTAAAATATATGTCCATTTAATTTTATTTATATTCATGAGGTTTTAAAATATCTCTTTAAAAACTTTTCCAAAAGTTTTAATTGTTAAATTGTTGGGCAATGACGATATTTTGTTATGTTCGGTGCATTAAACTAATCGTTGCCCTAATTGGTACTATTTAATTAACATTATCTAACTCAATTTTTCTTTGTTACAGAATGCAGATCTTTGTAAAAACACTCACTGGTAAAACCATCACCCTCGAGGTTGAACCATCAGATACCATCGAGAATGTCAAAGCAAAAATTCAAGACAAAGAAGGTATACCACCAGATCAACAAAGACTAATTTTTGCTGGAAAGCAGTTGGAAGATGGCCGTACTCTCTCAGACTACAACATTCAAAAAGAATCAACCCTCCATTTGGTACTTCGTCTTAGAGGAGGTATGCAAATTTTTGTTAAAACTTTAACTGGAAAGACCATTACCCTTGAAGTAGAACCTTCAGATACTATTGAAAATGTCAAAGCTAAAATTCAAGACAAAGAAGGAATTCCACCAGATCAACAAAGATTAATATTTGCTGGAAAGCAGTTGGAAGATGGCCGTACTCTCTCAGACTACAACATTCAAAAAGAATCAACCCTCCATTTGGTACTTCGTCTTAGAGGAGGTATGCAAATTTTTGTTAAAACTTTAACTGGAAAAACCATTACCCTTGAAGTAGAACCTTCAGATACTATTGAAAATGTCAAAGCTAAAATTCAAGACAAAGAAGGAATTCCACCAGATCAACAAAGATTAATATTTGCTGGAAAGCAGTTGGAAGATGGCCGTACTCTCTCAGACTACAACATTCAAAAAGAATCAACCCTCCATTTGGTACTTCGTCTTAGAGGAGGTATGCAAATTTTTGTTAAAACTTTAACTGGAAAGACCATTACCCTTGAAGTAGAACCTTCAGATACTATTGAAAATGTCAAAGCTAAAATTCAAGACAAAGAAGGAATTCCACCAGATCAACAAAGATTAATATTTGCTGGAAAGCAGTTGGAAGATGGCCGTACTCTCTCAGACTACAATATTCAGAAAGAATCAACCCTCCATTTGGTACTTCGTCTTAGAGGAGGTATGCAAATTTTTGTTAAAACTTTAACTGGAAAGACCATTACCCTTGAAGTAGAACCTTCAGATACTATTGAAAATGTCAAAGCTAAAATTCAAGACAAAGAAGGAATTCCACCAGATCAACAAAGATTAATATTTGCTGGAAAGCAGTTGGAAGATGGCCGTACTCTCTCAGACTACAATATTCAGAAAGAATCAACCCTCCATTTGGTACTTCGTCTTAGAGGAGGTATGCAAATTTTTGTTAAAACTTTAACTGGTAAGACCATTACCCTTGAAGTAGAACCTTCAGATACTATTGAAAATGTCAAAGCTAAAATTCAGGACAAAGAAGGTATACCACCAGATCAACAAAGACTAATTTTTGCTGGAAAGCAGTTGGAAGATGGTCGTACTCTCTCAGACTACAATATCCAGAAAGAGTCTACCCTTCATTTAGTACTTCGTTTAAGAGGAGGAAAATAATATTGAAGTTAAACACATTTTTACCTTTTCAATAAATAAACTATTCTATTGGAGTATTTTTATTTCAACTATCTTATCTTTGTGCATATCATTGTTTATTAGATTTGATGATTCAATTTGATGAAATATTGCCATAATACTTGAATTTATTTATACTATCTGTAAATTTCAAAAAGTATTAGACCAAAATTTATAGATTTTGTTTTCTGAGGCATTTATTTTCTCTTCTTCTTCAGTGACCCCTGAAAAGGGAAAGCTTTTCCCTTTTCAGGGGTTACTGTTTCTTAATCTTCTTTGCCATTTATTTCTGTACATCCTGTTTTCTGGAACCTTCTTTACAGTTCACACTTTACCAATATATACCAATGCAGACTTACACCACACTTGTATATCTTTCTTTTCAGCTCTTTCCGATTTTTCAATCACAGAGTACTTTGTTCATTCACTTCCAGTTAAACCATTCAGGCTGTATCCTGTAGGCAATTTCTCGATCTAGTGTCCCATTTCCTAGTCATGCCTTTTCTCAATATTTTTTTATTATATTTAAAGTGTAGGTATTAATTTTTCTTCCTAGCTTCTACAATATTGTATTGTATATTTTGAATTTTTATATATAGTTTATGCTGTTTTCCATGTGTGTGACTCTGATATGTTTTGTTGGATCGGAGGGTGTATGTTTTGAGGTGGGTAGGAATTAGACATAATTTTTTGCATAAATCGCTTTAAAGTATCATTAAAAATCATAATTTCACTATTTGTGATTTCTCAAAACTGGGACTAACTTTTTATTAAATACATTTAAAAAATTCAGTATTTTTCCTTATTTTTTTGTTTCCTATATCTCAGCACTGTTTAAAACAATTTTCGTAGAACTAGCGTAGCTGATCTAAGTCATTGTATTTATTCTTTAACTGTACCTTACATCTCAATACAAGCATGTGGCTGCTTCAAGAATTGCTTAGAGCAGGATTAAATATTTCATTAAAATTAAATGTATCTACTATCAAGTATAGATAGTACCAACATTTTTAAACTAATTATGGTATTTAATTAAATTAAAGGTGTGAATGAGAATTTGATCCTTTGAATATGGTGCCCACCTATCTAACCCTGGTTTATGTCTTGTTTATTATAATGAAGTCTCTCTGATGAACCCCTGAAGTAAAAAATGTCCTCCCTGTACAATTCTGTATAAACAAATACTAATATTTATGTGTAATAAAAAAGGGTTCCAAATCAAGCCAAAAAAATTTCAAAAGAAATAATCAAAATACGCTTTTTAAAGGTACAAAGTGTTGTGATGTTTTTATAATGTATATGTTGTTTGCTTCAAATATAAAGAGATAAAGCTGTTAAAAAGTACATTTTGATTATACTATTTTATGAGTTCTGCAATATTTAATTTATATAAAATAAGAACAAGTAAATATTTGTTTCTTTGGAGATTAATTGCAATTAACTATTAGAAATCTTTTTTGGAAATTGCCATTTGATAGAGTATCGGATAGATTTGGCAATCGTCAAACCACCAGATGCCAGATTGCAACAGGTGCTTGCTGATTAATGATAGATAAATTCAACCTAGATTGTAGATTGGCAACAAGGATAGCCAAGGTCAACGCACGTTTGGTGATATTGCTCAATATGTACAGTTAATTAAAGTCAAATAAATAGTGCAAAAAAGCAATGAACATTTTACAATTTTAGACTAAATTAGAGAATGCTGCAACAGAAACTATAACAATTTTCATGTATGCGCTAGTCATTTTAAAGAGGAGGATTTAATCAAAGTTAAACATAGGGCCACTAAGAAAACAGCCATTAAAAGTTTGTTTTTATCAGGACCAGGTATTCACATAAAACTTGGCATTAGAATAACAAAACACATATTTAAATATTGACAAGTTCTTGTCACAAGAACACTAAATTATACTACACTTGGCTTGTATTACCTATTAACATTTCTTGTAACATTTTTATAAATAAAAATTTTATTCTTTAATTTTTTTAACCAGCAAATTTTTTTTTTAAACCCAAATAGTATCAAAATATATACCTATTATCGTATAGAATAAGAGTTTTCTGTTAATTTAGGACTATATTGATTTCCCCTTACTTTAAAATGAATACAATCTTAAGTGTTTTTTGAATTTATCGCCATATATACATTTAAGCACCCTGACACTAGGCGATATCCAATCGTCGTTTTACTCGCTAACAGGGGACTGGCACTGTTAGGTGGGAGTGTGCTGTGCAGTTAATCTCGAACGATACAAATACAAATCTTGAATATAAGATGAAAATTTGGCGCTTAATTTTGTATCGGAAATTATAGATTTTCTTATAGCAACTTCATTCTTGTTAATTGCTTTTACAGTTGATTCGCCTAAACTAAAATGTTTTCTAATTGCCGTAGATCCTTTTCCTAAGCGATTTAAAATGACAATTTTCGTTTCCAACGAAATTTATTGTATTTGATGTTTTTTTCTGCATTGGGCCAAATAAAATCTTTAAAAATGAAATAAAAGAGTAGACTTACGATATTGAGATGGCAAAAACCTCTCTTAATGAAAAATAAAACTTTACGACACTCACTTAATTGAAATCTTTCAATTCGAAGACCGTGCTGCTTATTATACTTCAACTTGGAATCAGCAAAATTTTAAATAACTTATTATAAAACGAAACAACGCTAAGAGAAAAATTATTTGAAAACAATAACAGAGTATACCTTTCAATGCGAAACTCGCAATGATATAATAGGGATATGATGCAACAAGGGAATTCCCGAATTGTAAAAAGCTCACTTTACTGATATCTGGATGTGAATAGTTAATATTTAATTATAATAAAATATATATATATATATATATATATATATATATATATATATATATATATACCTATATATGTATTTGAATAAAAATCGTACTAATTGCCAATTAATAAAAATATAGTTTATAATTGTTTCTCAATAGAATTCTAACAAAATAAAACAATAATTTAATCTAAAACATGTTTATGAACTGATTTAACTCAAGCTTGACCATTAATGTGAAGTCGTTTTATTTGACCTATTCTTCTAAATTGATATGTATATTGATTTCAGGATGTTTAGGTTATCAGGTATTATTTTAGTTTTATAAAAATTTTAGATAATCCGAACACTTTTGATTTGTCGTTACTCCACGTGTCCTGATATAGCAGGGTTGTTTACAGATGAGTAGACCTAAAAACATTTAAATACTTATTTGAACTCTAACTGAAAGTTATTATTATAATTCACCTTGTACTAGAAGGTAAGTATTATTTTGCAAATATTTATTAGTTGTTTATTATTTGTTTTTAATTTACGCTTACACTTTAGTTATAAAAGTATGAGTTAACTTAGTCCTCATATTCGTTTGACTCCTATTTGGTTATTTTTGCAACTCATGTTTTGCGTTATCTACCCAAACTAAGTAACCTTTGTATTGAAACTTTATGTATTGTACAATATTCTCCAGTTTTATTACGTATCCTGTATGCTTATTATCTCTACATCTAATCACTGATATTATTAGTTGCGATATACATCTTCGTTCGTTTCTAGAATTACTTCGAATTATATTTCGTTACTAAGAATTTATTTCTTGATCCCTTTTGATGTTTTTATTCTAGATCCCGTTCTGTTGCTCTCAGTTTGAATTATTACATCTTAGATTTATTTAAAAAAATAATAATGCATCTCTCTGTCGACTCTTCTCCTTTGTGTATGAGTTCAGAGCTAATTAGCAATTTGTTTGTAATGTCAGGTGTAATTAAAATTTATCCGGTAGGTACTTCTTCTTCTTCTTCAAGTTCCGCTCCTATCGGAGATTGGAAATCATTCTGGCAATTATAATTTTGTTGGTTACGCGCCTGAATAGTTCAATTGAACTGCATCCAAACCATTCACGGAGATTGCGTAGCCACGAGATTTTGAGGTCTTCCTACGCTTCTTCTGCCTTTGATTTTACCCTGCATTATATTCCTTATTAGTAGTTCGTATTTTTCACCTTTTATGATGTGCCCCAAGTATTCCAATGTCCTGATTTTTATGGAATTTAAAACTTCGCATCGTTTTCCTAGTTGTTCGAGAACTAGTTCGTTTGTTTTGCGATCCATCCATGACATTTTCAAAATACGTTGGTAACACCACATTTCGAATGCTTCCACGTTTTTATCGTTGGATTTTTTAAGTGTCCAAGCTTCTACCCCATACAAAAGGGTAGAGAAAATATAACATCGAAGCATTCTTATCCGGAGCGATATTTTGATATCGCGATTACAAAAAAGTTTTCTCATTATATTAAAAGTTGACCGTGCAATTTCAACACGGCATCTTATTTCTTTTGTCTGATCAGTATCTTCAGTGGTTCATGCTCCAAGGTATTTGTACGAAAATATTTGTTCAATTTCTGTATTATCTAGTACTAGCTTAACTTTGATGATTTGTGCTTTTGTAAATACCATGAAGTTGGTTTTCTTTAAATTTATTTCTAGTCCATAATCGTTGCAATATATATTTAGTTGTTCAGCAAGATGTTGCAGTTCTTCTAGTGTTCCTGCCAGAAGGACGATGTCGCGACATCGTGAAAATATACATTTTCAGTTTTGTCTAGAATTACTTCGAATTATAATTGGTTTTTATCAGTGGCGCATCCCGGGGGTTTTTGGGTTTAACCCCACCCTCAGGGCGTTATTCCGACACTGTTACTCACAAATTTTAAACCAACCCCCCCCCCCCCCCACAGGAAAATTCTAAGTGTGCCACTGGTTTCTATAGATTTATTTATATATCCCTTCCTACTTTACACAGCAGATCTTCCTACAAGTCAAAACATCGTCATAGCCACATACGCAGACGACACAGCAATCCTTGCGGCCCACTCAAACCCTTATATCGCCTCACAACTGCTCCAGACCAATTTCGACTAAATAAAAATTTGGTTACTACAAACATAGCAAATTAAAGTTAACGAAAGCAAGTCAGTACATATAACGTTCACTAATCGAAAAGGTACATGCCCAACCGTCTCATTAAATATGTACCTAAGTATGCACCTGGACCGCAGATTAACGTGGAAGAAACACATATTCACGAAAAGAAAACAGTTGGGTCTGAAACTCAGTAAAATGTACTGGCTAATAGGAAAAAGAACATAACTGAATTTGTACAATAAAATCCTAGTATACAAGTCAGTGATAAAACCAATATGGAGCTATGGGATCCAACTGTGGGGATCTGCGTCAAGATCCAATATCGACATACTGGAGATATTCCAATCGAAGACCTTCCGCATTATCACAAATGCACCGTGGTACATGCCCAATGAATTCATCAATCGCGATCTTGAGATGAAAACTGTCAAAGAAGAAATTACCAGTTACTCCCAAAAATATGACAGACGACTGCAAAACCACCCCAACACATCCTTTGCTGGTCTGTGAGTTTGAATAGCAAATGAAAAGGCAAATTGTTTTATCTTTAATACATAAACTTTTCTACCAGATTTATTTTTTATGTAATTGTTTTAGGAATTGGATATAATAGAGGCCGAAAAAATCAGAAGATATGGGTATCTCAAAGTTTCTCCTTTTATTTGGAGCACTCTTTTGTGCCATAATTGCAATTCAAGCAGACAATAATGGGTAAGTAAACTTATTATTCTATAATTTATAGCTCCATAGTTAATTACATATAATATACTACCAGTTATTTTGTTGTGCAATAATTCATCTGCTAGATTTTTCATGAACAAAAATTCCACGAGGAAACTAAGTTCCTGTAGCTGGCTGTATACCATATATCACAAAAAAATTTTGTTAAAATCCTTTATAAAAGGTATATACCTTTTATAAAGGATTTTAACAAAATTTTTTTTTCATGAACAGTAATTAACAACATGTAACAGTTGATGAAACATATTCTGCCTCAGTGCTACTCCATGAAACAGTACTCTGTTTCCTTGAATACCATGAATCTGGATTGTCTAAAAAATATATTATGCCTCCAGACATGCTTTTTCTGTTGAGAGATTGCTCGTCTCTTAACAAATCTGCTAGTTGTGTTGCACTTACTTCAGTAGTAAAATTAAATCTTTAACACCTCTGGCATCTAAAAGATTGTCTAATCTAAATTTCCAGGAAGAAAAATTTGTGGATTTTAATTGCGAAATTCGCGCTACTTTGGGCTGCCATTTTTAATTCCTTGACGGTTTTCTCAAAAACGAATATTGATCAGATACTTTATTTTTTATAGAATGTACTCTTGGCATGTACTCTGGTCCCATAAAAATTTTGGAAACGTAAAAATACACTTATTTTAAAGTACAATTGTGGCTGTGAGTTGCTGTTAAGGTGTGGATTTGGAAAATAAATAGTCGTACTTTACTACTATTATAAAAGGCTTTATTTCCTATAACATACATACTAATTAACTAACCTAACTTAAGCCACCATACTTCTTACTACCACCTACAACTACATGATACTCATTGACATTACTATTATTGTCTGTCATGTCAACCCATGACACTATGGGTGCGTTCCGCTTACTCTTACACCAATATATCTGTGTATACAATATAAATGTATTACATTCTCAACACGCCTCCTTACATTTACATTGTATTTACATTAATTCAAATTTAACATACTTCGAAATTTTTCAAATTTATCTTGGCCCAAGGACTTCGTAAAAATATCTGCAATATTATCATCAGAATCTACTTTAACCACATTTATAACATTTGCTTTAACATAATCATTTACATAATGATAATGAATTTCAACATGCTTAGAATTTTTTGTAAAATTGCCATAATTAGCTATACTAATTGTACCAGTGTTATCTTCATAAACATCAATTGGCTTTATTATTTCAATATCAAATATTTTCAACAATTCTTTTACAAATATCAATTCACTTACTGCTTCTGACAATGCTACATACTCTGCAAAAGTTGAAGCTTTTGTAACGCTTTTTTGTTTTCTAGATTTCCAATAAATTACATTACCAAACAATCTTATTACAAAACCAGTTGTAGACTTTCTATCTAAATGATCACCTGCCCAATCGGCATCCACATAACAATCAATAATACTTACTTTTTCATTTCTGTTATAAAACAATTTTAAATCTTTAGTTAAGCATAAATATTTCAAAATTCGTACAGCATATTTAAAGTGCGTTTCATTATAGCAATTTTGAAATCTACTCAGATAATTTACGCTGAAACTTATATCAGGCCTTGTTGCCGAACTTATGTATAATAGTGCACCAATTAAATTTTTATATTTAATATTTCTTTCACAATGATCAGATTTATCAATTTTTAAATTTACTTCCATAGGTGTATTATACAGTTTACCTTTTTCTAAATTATATTTTTTCCTTAATAATTCAATATATTTATTTTGATCCAATCTCATTTCATGTTTACTAGAATCATAATCAACAGTAATACCAAGATATTCTTTAATTTCACCAATATCTTTCATTTTAAATTTTTCTGATAATAAAATTTTAATCCTTTTAATTTCATTTAAATTTCTACCACAAATCAATAAATCATCGACATAAATTAATAAGTAAATAATATCATTTCCAATTTTATAAACGTACAAACAAGGATCAATATTACTTCTTTCAAAACCTAAATTTATCAAAAATGTATCTAGGCACTCATACCATGCCCTTGGACTTTCTTTTAAACCATATAAAGCTTTAACTAATTTACAAACTTTACTTGTTCCATCTTCATAACCCTTAGGTTGTTTAATATAAACTTCAGAAATTACTTTACCATTTAAAAAGGCTGTTTCAACATCCATTTGTTCAATTACTAGGCCCATTTGACAACAATATGACAATAAAATCTTTAATGTTTGCATTTTAGCCACAGGTGAATAAATATCATCAATTTCATCAGTTTGTTGAAAACCTCGTACAACCAATCTAGCTTTATAAGTATTATCAGACTTTTTAGTATAAACCCATTTAACATCCAGAATATTTTTGTTTGTATCATTTTTAACCAATTTCCAAGTTTTACTTTTATTTAAACTATCAATTTCTTTGTCCATAGCTGTTTTCCAATACTTACTTTCATTAGAATTTATCGCCTCCTCAAATGTATGTGGTATATCAGTTCTACACATATTTACAAAAATACTACTATTATATACATAGTAGTCATCAAATTTCTTTGGAGGATTTTTGGCTCTGTGAGATCTAGGTAACTCAGGTTCATTTTTATTCACACTATCATCCATACTTTCATTTGTACTTTCAAAAGTTTCATCTATTGAGTCATTTTCAGAGCTTTCATCAATTTTATCAGGGTAACACTCTTCATTATTATCATTATCTGATTCGTTAAAGTCTAAACCTATACACTTAACGTTTTCTTCAACAATATCCACGTGTCTAGCAACAATGACTCTGCCATTTAATAATACACGATAACCAACATTACTATAACCAATTAAAATTCCCATATCAGCTTTCTTATCCCATTTAGAGATTCTCTTCTGTTCTGGTCTTCGTACAAAAACTTTACTTCCATACAAACGCAAATTAGAAACATCAGGTTTCTGTCCAAAAAATATTTCATATGGAGTTTTCTTTTCAATTGTATCAGATAAAGTACGATTTTTCAAATAAACCGCAGCACAAACTATTTCAGGCCAATATTTTTTATGAATATCTGCTTCAGCCAACAAACATCTTGACATATCCATTATAGTTCGATTAAACCGTTCTGCAGTCCCATTCAATTCATGTACATATGTAGGACAATTATCAATTACTATACCCCTTTCTTTTGCAAATCTGTAGACTTTACTGTTCAAATATTCTTTCCCATTATCACATCTTAAAATCTTTATTTTCTTTCCAGTCAAATTTTCACTTTCATTCGTATATTCATTCAAACAATCACATACTTCTGCTTTTGATTTTATAGCATATACTTTAGAAATCTTACTATAATCATCAATGAAAGAAACAAAATAATTTTCACCTTTAAACCCAGTAGTTCGAAAAGGCCCACAAACATCAGTATGTACAATCTCTAAAATATCTTTAGCTTTTTTTCTACTGTTTACAAACGGAATATTATGCATTTTACTTTCAATACAAATCTTACATTTCATAAATTCAGATTCAAACTCATTAGGAATTCCATTCAACAGCTGATCTTTAGATAAAATATTCAAATATTTAAAATTTACATGACCTAATAAACGATGCCATTTTTCCTTTTGATTCATATTATTCATATCTTTATTTGCAACATTTACATGCAATTCAACTGATTTTAATTTACTTTTCATAATATATAAGCCATTATTTTTTAAAGCAACTGCTGTTATATTACCAAGTTTATCAAAAACTTTTGAAATATTACCTAGAGAAATAATCTTATTATTTTCTGTTATTTTGCTATAACTTATCAAATTTGATTTCATATCTTTAACATAGAAAACATTTTGCATATCTACTAAACTCTTTTTACCAAAAGCATCAAAGTAACTTAAAACATTTCCAATTTTAGTAGCTTTTACAACCCTATTATCTCCTAAATAAACATTAATGGGATCTTTAAGTAATTTACATTTATCAAATAATTTTTCATCATTAATAATGTGGTCTGTACAACCACTATCTAAAAGCCATTTTATTTCAATACAATTATTTACATTACCTATTTCAGTATTTTGTGCAATAACTGACATATCCTTACCAAGAGCTACTGTTGTAAGCCAAGAAGCACTGTTTCGCTCTTCGTTCTTCTGTCCTTGTCGGTTGAACCGCTGTGCACTTGTTCCATGCGTTCCGCGCTGTCCACGTGAGTGGCCACGTCCTCTGACGTAGCTTCCTCTTCCGGCTTCTTGTCGACCTCGCGTTTCTCTCCACCAGCCTCTACTGCTTGTCGTTTGTCCGCCATTACCCGACGCTTGATTGGCGCCATTTTTGCAATCTCGCTTGAAATGACCAACTTCGCCACACTGGAAGCATGATCGATCCTGTCGACCTTTATTTACCACAAATGTACTGGATTTTCTTCCAAAATCATTGTTTTGATTTTTTAATTCGGACATCATAACCTTAGTTTTTACGTAGTCTGCAGTTTGATCATCTTCTTTTAATGTATCTATTAAATCACCAATATAACTGTACGACTCTGGCAACGTGTTTAACATATAGTTCAATTTTTCCTTTTCAGACACACTAGCACCCGCGCTTTTTAACTCGTTTATAGCTTTTTCGAAGTCACTAAAAAATGTTGCACAGTCTCCATAGTTGTTCAATTTTAATCTTTCCAAGTTATTTCTACATACTATCTGCAATGCCGTTGATTCTTTCAAATATAAATTATCAAATTTCTTTATCATCTCATACGCCGTAGTTTTTTCGTCGATGTACTCCATCTGTCGATCCGATATTGCACCGCATATATAATTCATTGCTTTTACATCATCGTCATCCCAATTTGTATCATCATTTTCATTTTTCGGTCTGGTTACCACAACATCACACTTCTTCATTTTCAAAAATAGCATAAGACGTTTTTTCCACATTTTATAATTCTCCCCATCGAATATAGGTATTCTAAAATCACTACTACCTGCCATCATGTGTCACACTTTTTTTTTCAAACTGCACCAAACTTTTTCTGTTGTAAAAGGTACGACTTTCCAACCACGGACCTCTGCTACCATGTTAAGGTGTGGATTTGGAAAATAAATAGTCGTACTTTACTACTATTATAAAAGGCTTTATTTCCTATAACATACATACTAATTAACTAACCTAACTTAAGCCACCATACTTCTTACTACCACCTACAACTACATGATACTCATTGACATTACTATTATTGTCTGTCATGTCAACCCATGACACTATGGGTGCGTTCCGCTTACTCTTACACCAATATATCTGTGTATACAATATAAATGTATTACATTCTCAACAGTTGCCATTTAAGCCAATTCGACCAAATATTTTGAAAAGTACCATTTTAAAGTACCACAAAGCAGGTGGCACCTCTGTTCCCGAACCATTGAAAATGGGAAGATTTTGGAGACATTAGTTAGAGTTTTTGGCTTGAATCGGAATCAGTTCGAACAGCTGACGATTTTGCCCATTGCTACATTCGCAGCTAAAACATGGATTCTCAAAAAAATCGATAGAGATAAGATCGAAGCCTACGAAATTCTATTAATACGTATAGAAAAGAATTATACACGTGTCTTGGATAGAACACAAGACCAACCTGTCATATGAAAAAGCTTCATATAAAAGACAGGATATTAAAAAAAGTAAACCTATTAATAGTCTTTTAGTAGTCTAAAGAAAGGTAGAACGCCGAAGACCAAGATGAAGATCTCCAACACGATGAGCAGATCAAATGAAGACTCTAGTGAGAAAATCCATACATGAAGCCGTCTATCTGACACTGAACAAAGCTTTCCCCAGTTTTTCTAAGTTTGCCACTGCGCACCATGAACTCGCGTTCTGATTTTTACTAATTTAGGCTAATGTACCTAAGTCATAACTTGATTTACAAAATTATATGTATGTAATAAATATACCAGATTCATCTAAAAATCATCAAATTATTAAAATGAGGTCACTCTTAAATAATGTTACCAAACTCAAATTTTCTTTGTTACAGAATGCAGATCTTTGTAAAAACACTCACCGGCAAAATCATCACCCTTGAGGTTGAACCATCAGATACCATTGAGTATGCCAAAGCTAAAATTCAACAAAAAGAAGGTATTCCACCAAATCAACAAAGATTAGTCTTTGCTGGAAAGCAGTTGGAAGACGACCGGACTTTCTCAGACTACAACATTCAAAAAGAATCTACCCTCCATTTGGTACTTCGTCTTAGAGGAGGCATGCAAATTTTTGTTAAATCTTTAACTGGAAAGAGTATTACACTAGAAGTAGAACCTTCAGATACTATTCAAAATGTCAAAGCTAAACTTGAAGATAAAATTGGTGTACCACAAAGTCAACAAAGATTAATCTTTGGCGGAAATGATTTACAAGATGGCCGTACTCTCTCAGACTACAATATTCAAAAAGATTCTACATTCAATTTGGTACTTCGTCTTAGAGGAGGTATGCAAATTTTTGTTAAATCTTTAACTGGAAAGATTATTACCCTAGAAGTAGACTCTTCAGATACTATTCATAATGTAAAAGCTAAACTTGATGATAAAATAGGTGTAATACCAAGTCAACAAAGATTAATCTTTGCTGGAAATGAGTTAGAAGATGGACGTACTCTCTCATCCTACAATATTCAAAACGATTCTACATTCAATTTGGTACTTCGTATTAGAGGAGGGAAATAGTATTGTTGAAATTGGGCATATTTTTAAATTTTCAATAAATAAATTATAAACGATTGGAGTAAATTTTATTTCAAATATCCTGTCACATGCGCTTAACAATACTAATAGGTTGCAGCTTGTCATAGTTGGTAACAATTGGGATAGTGTTATTGTCTTGCACACATAATAAAAAGAAGCGCTGAAACTCTTTCTCTTTAAATATTTGTACTTTTTTCATACGAATTCTCTTATCTTACGATAACCTTGATATCTCAGCTTTTTTAGTAAATCATGGCTACTAAAATAATTTTCGAAAAAATTTTTATGATCAGAGTACCTAAATCTTAAACTTAGGGATTTCCTTTAACAAAAAATAAATCTCAGAGGCATAACAATATCCAGCTCTTATAATCAAATCGTACTGGTTTTCCCTATTGTTTACTGGAATGCCGACCATTATGGCTTCGTCAATTGACAGGTTTTTATGTAAAACGCCCTACTGTTGAAATCTTAGACGAGGACAGGTAACGCTCATTTAATAAACCTTCGAAAAGTGAAGCCAGTTTCGATGTGACCGCCATGTTTTGGTGCCTATACGTTGCTCATTACTACCTCTCGCAGGGTTACCAGGGGTACTGATTTTTCAGTAGATCTACTGATCAACTTCGATTTACTGAAATACTATATAGATCTACTAAAAAATATGTAATGATAAAATCATGTACAAATAGTGATCATTACACAAGTATTCAATTATAAATTTTGAAAAAATCTATTTATTGATATTTATATATCCTTATTCTCAATGTACTGAAGAAATAAAATATGACATGGCAACCTTTCTGGTACCGGTTTAGGCTTCAGTCAATTCCATACGATTACGCGTCCCATTTCTTTAATGTGAAAAAAAAATGCGTCAAACAATGTGAAGCTAAAAATATTATTTACTTTGATAAAACTATCACAAATATGAATTTGTTAAGAAAGGTAAGAGATAGAACATTCTGAAAATAACTAGAAAGTTTTATAAATACGTCTACACCAGCATGGGCGTCCGCAGGACCAAAACTAGGGGGGACAGATTTGAGAAATAAAAAAATTGGTTAGATAAGATAATTGGTATTGGTTATAATACATATAGATGTAAATTGAGAGTCTTCACTGAGAGGGGAGAGGGGTTTCCCTCAGAAAAGTTTTGAAAATAACGTTTTTGGAGCCAAAATTATAGCTCAACGCCTTCATACAAAAATGAAGCAAACTAAATATAATTTAAATATTTAAAAACTTTTTTAATGCTTTTTACTAAAACATGATGCAAATTTAACAAGTTTATTTCCTCCTGGATAAGCCTTCGATTTGTGAAGCAATATAAATTGTCTGTTCCTAAACACTATTATTTAAACAACAATTTACGCGGATCAATTGTAAATTCTTGTAAAACTTTCTCTACAAACTCTTCCTTTTTTGGTAATATTTGTTTCCGATGAATGCTCATTAGAGCTAATCCATTAAGGCGGTCTTCGACCATTGTACTCCGCAACCATGTTTTTATTCTTCGAAGACTGCTGAACGATCTCTAAACTGTACACGTAGTGCAAGGCAATGTTACGAGAATTTCCAGCAATTTTTTTGTTAACGGATAAAAGTAGTGGACGCTCGAACCAGTTCAAAAATTTCAAGGGTGTTGAAGTTATCTAACTCATTATTAAGGAGTTTTTTATTCCAGTGTTCTACTCATACTTCTAGCTCTGCATCTATTCCATCTATTTCATAGTGGTTTAAGGATTGTCTCAGTTCTAATTTAAGGCAATTTAAATCAATTTTTGAAAAATGCTTGGGATGCAGAAGACTCAGAGCGAAGGCTGGCGTATTTTCTTCGGAAAATCGTGTCTCTAGAGAAGATATGATAGAATCCAGATACGGAAGAATCATAGATCGCCTCCAGTATTCAGTAGGCGTATCAGCTGGTTGATTGCTTCTATGCTGTTACTTGCTTACAGTTCTAGGGGTAGATAATTCAAAACCGCATTCTTCGGCTATCTTATTGGCTTCATGCAATAAAGTGTTCGTTACGTTCTCTGCGTTCTGTCTGTATTTTTTAAAAATATCCATGATTTGACGAATATGTTCCGCTACCTTTAAAACATTAGTTTGCGCAGATTGTAGGCGGTTGACTATAGGCTCTAGGTATTCAGAATATTTTGCAATCAAAATGACAGCGACAATAAATCCTGACTGGCATGCCGCAGAATGCAACTGATAAGATGTTTTTCTAGTGGCCAAATTTCCTTCAACGGATAGAGTTTGCAAGGCCTGTACAATTTCAATGAATTTTTTTCGAAAAACCATAATTACCTTGTATTTCTCGGACCACCGTGTTTCGCAGAGGCTAGGGATATTTGCTATCATATTCCTTCTTAATACTGATTCACGGAAGAAATTGGTTATGTCTTTAATAGTGGCAATAGTATTTCGAACTTTGTTAAGTTTATGTGTTTTTTTCGTCCCAGGTAGAATGTGCAAACAGAGTGGTTGCATTCAAAATCAAGATTAAGATACAACTTTGTATTTTTCTATATTGCTTATTCACCAATTTTACACTCGCCTCGTCCTCTCTAGGGGGTGGACAGCTGCCCCCCCTGCGGACGCCCATCATGTGACTGGTGTCACAGGGACACACGACAATTTCCCGAAACTAGTAAGTACTACTCTCATAAACCAGGAATCTGAAGTACTTTTGTAATAAAGTATATTTGTAATAAATAAGATTTTAAACTTCATAGTTTGATTTTTGAATATTACATCTTATTTGCCGAAAAGAAGTATCTGGTTATATTGTTTTACACTTTATGAAGATTGTTTCTTCATTCATTAATATTGTTCACTTCTTTGTTATATGCCTATTTTTTATGTATTCTTCCACTGGTTCCGTCTTTCCTTCCATCCTATCTTGAATCAAATTATTGTTCCTAGGGGTATGTACTGTAGTGGAATTTCAATAATTTTTCGCTCTTTCTCGGCTGTCCTCTTTGTCTGTCGTAAAGTCCACATTAAGGGTCGGTGAATATTTGACCATAATGATTATTTTTACTATCTCAGGAATTGCCCACTAGTAAAATTGGAGGCTGGTCAAAAATATATTCGCTAATTGTGAACTTTTGTTTAACAACTACCTTGACCCTTAAGAGACAAATATGTTTATGTTACTATAAATATAGTACAAGAGATATTAACATTAATTCCAATCTCTATTACGACAAAAGCGCTGCAATGGAAATAGATGGAAAGAAAACCGAAGACATAAAAATAAAGAGAGAGGTTCATCAGGGTGTGTACTCTCGCCATTCTTTTTTCACAGGTACTCAGAAGATATTTTGAATAAAGCCTTGGATGGTTATAATTGAGGCTATGAGAGCAAGAGTGGGCTAACCAACATTTTGTTCATAATTGAGTTATAGATTGGCAAAACCGGCCTAACCAACATTTCCGTATATTATAACATAAATCTCTCCAGTAAGGTGATTTTGCATTATAGAAAATAACAAAAATTTGAATCCTGTCTCATTCCACATATTTCAAAAAATATTTAATACATATAATAATTTAATAAAAATGCGATTTGTATAACAATAAAATATAGTTCTCAACAGTTCAAGCAGAAAAACGTGAATTTGAAGTAACACTAGAGGCTCACGAACGAAAGGCAGACCATGCTAGATGTGGTATGAAACAAGATGCAGAGTATGTAAAACAAAATCCTGAAGAAATTACAGTGATTGCATTTGACTTGATGCGAATGTTGCCCACACCAGTTATCAGCACTGGAATTTCTTACTATAAACGCCAGTTGTGGACTTACGTCTTAGGAGTCCATAATTTGGTTACTAATAATGCTCATGTATGTTTGGAACGAGACACAAGTATCACGAGGACCTCAAGAAATAGGATCCTGTTTACTGCATTATTTTAAAAATGTTGTTTACTGTTGTAACCGTAACATTAAAATGCCTGTCCTTTGCGATTTTATTGTGTCACATCCTGATATTGTCGTGGAAAATATTGATCATAAGTTTTTAGTCAGCGGACATTCTTACTTTACCTGTGACCAAGATTTAGGAGTAATAAGTAAGCAAAAAAAATTTTTTAAAGATATCTACGAACGTGACGACTGGATAAAGATAATAGCACATGTACGAAAGAAATCACATTTTACAGTAATAAAGATGATAGAAAACGATTTTTATTCTACTAAGAAGTTAGTCTTCTCTATATAATTTTATGAAGTTAGAGAGAAAATCTCTAAAAGTATGTCTTCATTAAAACTACATTTTTAGGTTTACTTAAATCTCATCAGGCATTGGTAGAACTGAAGATAAGTACTAGTGCATAATGTGCAAATTTCTAAAAGACAAAGTATAGAAACTTATTTTTCAAAATAGCACCAAGTAATTATACAAAAAAAAAACACAACAATAATTGAAATGATTTTATTAATTGGTTTTACTAAGAGACCTCACAGTTTCTTGATGGTATCTTAAAGCTCTAATTCCTTTGAAAGTTCTTTTACTCTTATCTGGCCTAACCCTTTTCAGTCCACTAATATTTTCTTGAATTAACTCCATAGAATTCAATTCTTTCGGAATGTGCACATATCTTATATTCCTATGGCGGACAAAAAATTGTTCAAAACAATATTTGTTACCTAAAAACAAAACTGATCAATAAAATTCATTCTCTAAATGATGTTTTGTATAAACTAATATAAAATTCAGAACTGTTTTAAAAACAATGTACCACATAAAAAGAGTAGATTTTTTAGATGATTGTAAGAAAAGCAGAATAATATGCATTATAGTTATACATTGGGTATGTTTATCTATCACAAGTACACTAGAGCATCTTAATCTTTATAAATTATTTAGGGCAATTACAGAACTTAGGGAATCCATAATAATGACAGGGTTTTTGATACTATTTTCTACCACAAAATTTATTCCATTGAGAATAGTGGTTAACTCAGCTGTGTAAATGGATGTTAATTTAGGGAGTTTCATTAATATTTTTGTTTTATTAGACATAAATGCTGCTCCCACTCATCTATAGTTTTAGAGGCATCAGTATTTATAAGATTATGGTTACTGTATGTCTTGAGTTGACATATTGATATAATGCTTTGGGATGGTTATCTGCTTTTTTAAATATGGAGAGTTTGGTATTGATAAATGGGATGACAACAGTCCAAGGGGGTACAATAATTTTATTCTCAATTATATGAATAAAACAAATGAAACCAAACATTTTAAACTGAATTACCAGTCCTTCTAATCTCACACCTAATGTGTAAGTGATATATCTTTAAAAGTAATAAAACCGTTAATTGGTGTGTGTTAAAGTAGAATCAATTTGATTTTGATTTGTAATACATGGTTATATATGGGTTTCATGCAATGAACATTACTCTGGCATCTGAATTATATGTTTGATGAGTCTCAGTGTATACCTGCTGGTACATTAGGATTTAACCTGATTTAACAGAAAAACGGATAAACAAGACATTACCTAAGGGATCCCGAAATACAACATCATTCATATCTATATTCATATATCCATCTACTTTTGAGATCCTTCCTGCAATACTGCTCTCGTTTCTTAAATCTATTAATGTGTATTCACCTTCTAGTGCTTTAATGAGGCCTGTTAAATAGTTATGATAAAAAAATACTTCTTTTTTAGTGCTATTTCCAGTATTCAAATATTCCGATTCGGTCATATTTGAATATTTTATGTGCTATTTGTTTATTTTTAAAGTTAGTTTCATTCACAGTGACTGACAGTCACGTCAGTTACACTTCTTAAAATCAATTCAGACACGTCATAGGCTCGGCGCCGAACCGGTCCTGTTTGGTCACAAAACTATCAACTATCTGACAGCTGGGAAACTGTTTGTCAACTGATGAGTGTGAATGCCGGCAAGGCATTTGTATTAAAGAATATTTTGTATGACGGATTGTTCGGTTCGGCGCAATCACTGTGACGAGACGTGACTGATGTGTCTGAATCGAGTTAAATATATGTGCTATGGTCACAGAATAATAAACAATCAGAATGTCCACTCTCAGCTGCCGCCTTTGAAGTTTTTCAACACGCGCGCCATGTTTTAGAAGGAAACACATTATTATAACACAGACATATGATTTGTGAGGTTATGTAATTGTTTATATCATCGAGCAAAAAGATAAAAGAGGGAATCTAATCGTTATGAAAAGGAGACCAAAAAAGTGGCCTCTGATGGCGGACATATCCGGAAATGCAAAGGCGCTAAATTTAAATTTTTCAACACTTGTTAACAATAGCTGTAAAATATTTTTCAGACAAGAAAGTTTTAATTAAATATAAACGATAATAGTCTAAAAAGTGACACAATTGGTAAAAACCTTCAATATAAATAAAATTTCATGTGACAGTTGAGACAAACAATAACATAACCAAACTAAATTTGACTTCTTAAACAAGGAAAGAGACTGTCTTTCCTTGTTTAAAGTGGCCTCTCAAGATAACGCTTCCTGTCTAACAATATTTTTGTCCCCACTACCTTTACATTCCCTCTTTTATCTTTTTGCTCGATGGTTTATATTCAATGACGTATAACATATAGACTCGGTGAACGCTTTAAAAAGTGTCCAAAACATGAATACCTTTGTTATTGTTTATTGTTTTGATACGAAGATGCACGAAGTTCATGATTTCTTACGAAGCATCACGAAGTTGATCTTGTGTTTGAAAACATCATAGCCGTATGAAAACATTTTCTCCATTTTGTGTGACAAGCAAATTTTATTTTAAATTGTTGAGAGTTATTTACTTACTATTTTAGTACAATGCCATACTATTTTATCAAAATAATTATTTCTCTTATAAACGGGAACAGAAAGAAATCATAAATATTTAATTTTAATTAAAAAAATAATTATTGTCATTAACATATAAATGAGCACGCCGCTGTTCTGATAAACATACCTTCAACCTTGAGCCGAGATCTTTCGGACACTCGATTCTATAGCGAGAATAGGGGACTGCGTAGTCTATATATTATACGTCATTGTTTATATTTATGTTTAATTATATTATATTTATGTTATTGTATTTAACAATGTTAATATAATTGTATAGTATGTCTATGATTTCCGTAAGTCAATTAAACCGGGTTAATTTTTCTATGTACACCACATAAACAACACTGGTTCCCTCTAAAACATGGCGAAACGTCTGCGCGAAGGAGATGCGCGTACTTAATTTTCCATGGAGAGTGGGCATTCTGATTGTTTATTATTCTGTGCTATGGTCATGATACTATGAGGCATGATCATCGAGGGCATGATACTATGATAAGAAGATAAGATATTGCGCATGTTTTTGTGACGTCATTGGAGAGTTGCACGTTCGAAATGTCAGTTTTTTGTATGTGTCAATAAATAATCTTTAATAAATAGTTTTTAGATATCCTTATGTGTACAATTATTGTAATTATTGAACTTCTTAACTTATTTTCGTCTAGTAATTTCATCACAGAATGCATACAAATCCCATTTAACTTTAACAAGAATTTAAATTCTACTCTGCAATGACGGCATGCGCGAACACGACCGATTTTCGGCTACGGGAAGATCCTATCTTGTTATTCATAGTATCATGCTATGAGCTAAAGATAAACCCACGCTCACGTGATCCATCTATCTCTTTTGTACGTGTGTACGTGTGACGTCACTTGGAGACAAATATCACCAGAAATGTTCTGTTTTTCATGGAGTTTTGCCAGATTTAGTATTGTTCTGAAGCTATTTTCTTGTGGCATTGTAAATTAATTACTATTAAACTGGGAATAAGCCACAATTAAAGATAAAAATACGTTTATTGACGTTTCAATTTCCACTTCGGAAATCGTTCTCAAAATACAAACAGTAAATTAATTAATTTAGATTTAGTATTGTTTTATCGTTTATCTAGTACGCTGACAAATATATTTGTGCATTTTTGATAAAATATATTTCAGAATATTAAATTAAAGATAAACTTTTTATCACCAAATGACGTCATGCACATCGAACTACAAAATTTGATTGCGAAGTGGTTTTATCTTGGAAGTCATAGTATCATGTCCTATGGTATGGTCTAGTCACAGACCAGTGACCAGTAATAATAATAATATAACTAGTCTTCTATTCTATGTAATATGTATGGTCTAAGCTCACGGTTCGTAGACTTACTCTAGGAACCGTGGTCTAAGCACAGAATAATAAAGAAACAGAATACCCACTCTCCACGGAAAATTAAGTACGCGCATCTCCTCCGCGCAGACGTTCCGCCATGTTTTAGGAGGATTTTAAAGAAATTAGTGTTGTTTATGTGGTGTGTATGGAAAAATTAACCAGGTTTATTTGACTTACGGCAATCATAGACATACTATACAAATATATTAACAGTTTTAAATATAATAACATAAATATAATATAATTAAACATAAATGTAAACAATTGCATAACCTCACAAATCATATGTCTGTGTCCTCCTAAAACATGGCGCGCGTGCTGAAAAACTTCAAAGGCGGCATCTGAGAGTGGCCCTTCTGATTGCTTATTATTCTGTGGTCTAAGCTACAGGACAACAACAGTACTTAGCGTTCTAGTAAGGTAAGTCCAATAAAACGATTAGGGAGAGTTTCTAGCGCCAAATGTGGACGGGCCAAAATTAATTTAATTTGGCGGCAAATTTAAACGATAGGTTTTAAATTTTAGGGGGCAAACTCAAAAAATATGCTCTGAATTTTAGGGGGGCAACATTCAAAAAGTTTGCGTTTAACGGAAAATAAATATTGTTCTGAAGCTATTTTCTTTTATTAAAGGTAAAATACGTTTATTGACGTTTCAATTTCCACTTCAGAAATCGTTCGAACTTTACGATTTAAAAGTAATTTAACTACAGAAGCAAAACGTACAAAACAGTATTGCCTTTGTAATTACTAACAAAAGTTTGGTATAATTAAGTGATCTTCTTACCTAGTGCTTGTAAAATAAACTCAATTCTCAGAACGTTTAATATCCCTTCGTCCAACTTAACTAACTTACACCCATCCACAAAAAATATTCTTTTGATTTTTTCGACTTTAAATACTATACCATTTTGGTATTATACCTTTTTCTCTTTTAGCTAGAGTATTTTGAGAACGATGTTTGTATTTTGAGAACGATTTCTGAAGTAGAAATTGAAACGCCAATAAACGTATTTTAACCTTTAATTGTGGCTTATTCCTATTTGAATAGTAATTAAATATATAAAAAATGATGTATACTGTTTTTATCTCCATTTCTAAAATTTGGTATACAAATTATATTGTGATTTTTGCAATTTGCAAAGGCGTGGATTACAATGTTGCCGCAAACACAATTTTTTTCGATGGATACTCAAAATTTACATAATACAATAATACAATCTTTGTTTTTTTTTAAACATTGTATAGCATAATCATTATTTGGGTAAATGTAAATATGAAACCATGGCAACAACAATTGCATCAGTCATACGCCTCTTGCTATGTCATATCTCCAACTGATCTACTGCGACTACTAGCGCCGACGCCACTATGAACGGTTGGGCTTATGTAACTCACCCTACCCGCCTATTCTATTTCCCTTACACTACTCTTTATGATGTATACTGTGAAAACACAGAACACAAACATGACAAACACGATTAATCTAAGCTCTTCTTTTTTTCTAGACCTCAATGTAGGTGATATTTGATTAAGTTTTTCAAGGTGCAAATAGGAATATGTGGAATAAAATATAATTAAAAATGATATACTTTGATGGATTTAAATATACTGAAATATATAAAGTATCTGAGTACATGTTTAATTATTTATAATTAATTAAATAATTTTTTTTATAGAATAATAAAACGTATATATTCTAACATAATATTGTTGGTAGTACTGTTATTTATTTATTTACATTTTGAAATGTCATTATTTCCAAAAACCTAAAAATAATTTTTGAACATCTCTAAAAATACTAAGTATTGTAATAATTGGTTAAGTATGAATGGAGAAATGATTGATTCAGGAAACGGTATTGTACACACAATTTTTCCTATTTATTTTATAAGAAGCCAATAAAAAGCTTCTTAGGTTGTAGTTTACACAAGTTTAATTCAAAAAGTTATTATATTTCAGTAAATATTCTTATTTGTATAAATTACAGGCGAAATTGTATTTAATTTTGAATCAATAAAGTTAACTGTCCTCTGAGCATGCTCCAGGGTTTGCAAACTTAACATCCCTATGCTACACCCCTGAATGTGGGTAGATCAATGGATTATTTCAATCAATATGAAGATTGTGCAATTTAGTACTATGCGATATAAACTAAAAATAATTTACAATAGTGGACATTAAAACAAGTTGAAGAAAGCAAGTAAAAGAGGATGAACAGTATGGAAAGTCAATTAAATGTGATAACTTGTGATTTGTGGATACCAGCTGGTCAAATCAGTTTTTTAATTTATTATAAGTAGCTCGTTTTTCGTTAAAAAATGCAAACTTTAAGAAAGAAAACAAGTCCTTTAAAATGTAAGTACTTTTCATCTGATAAGTAAGCAATCACAGGCTGACCAATGAGTGGATATTTCTGCATGAAATTGTTGAATGCATACAACTTGAGCTAGTTTGCAATTGCCTTTAAGATATAAATTTGTTCTCCATAACACCTACTGTCAGTTATGTAAATATTCCATTGTTGATATATCACTTATATCAGGTTATATCTTGAACAAGGTTACAATGTTCACATTTGGAATATTTTATCTCATAAATCCTAAGATGTATCACAAATAGTTAACTATAATATCGAGGATCCAGTAATTAAGTATTAATGTGCCTTTCCTGCAAATTTGGGTTTCATAACTTGTCTCTATTTGAATAATGGGAATATATTAAAGTATTACTTAAAACCAGTAGAAACACTGTCAAATTTAGTCTAACCATCCTTTGTACCATATACCTTTTTTCTGCTCTAATTGGCATTTAGTGATGATTTTTGGTTGTGAATATTTTATTTTTATTTCTGTTCTGTGTTCTGCTTTTATATATTTCTTGTTTATTTCTTCATTTTTTGGTTTTACGTGACTTTAGGGTGCTCATTGAAATCCCAATTTTGAGGCTAATTAACACTAAACTAAGGGGAATAGATCAATGTATTATTTCAACCAATTGTCAAATTTAGAATAATTTTCATTTGCATTTTGACTTTTTCCTGGTCTAATTGTAACTTTTATTTCTTCATTCTTTGTTTGTATATGACTTTTTCGCTGCTTCCATTAATCTGAGTTTTGTTTGTATCTGACACTTTCATCATATTCATATATGTCATTATTTATTATTTAGTATAAAGTTTTTATGTTATAAGTTTTTTACTTCATACAATGTGATTTATTTGGTCTTAGCTACATAATTAAATCTTCAAGGGTTTAAAAAAAATTCCAGATAAAGCAATTTCAAGTTTGATGGAGTAATATAACTTGATGCAAGTGGTAAATGTGCTCAAAAGATCAGATTGCCATTTTTTTACAATGAAAAAAAGTTGAAAAATTACCATTTTTGCCCTGTAAATTTCCAACTACTTATCAGGGAAATTATGATGGATAGATCTTTAACATCAGAGTTTGCAAAATCCAAGAATTTTTCTGATAAATAAAAAAAACAGGTTTTTTGATTTAAACCAGGTTTATTTAATACAAAGTATTATGTCTAAATACTTTAAAAATGAATTTATTATTTTATAAAATAATAGTAATAGACAATGAAAAAAATGATTAAGACAACTTTTATTTTTATTTACACACACAAAAAATTAATATATCAAAAAAAAAACATCTTCAATTGTAATAATATTCAAAATACTTAAATAAGTTTGGAAATACAAAATTAGAATTTATTTATCTTCATTTTCTTCATTTGCGGTAGATGTATTAAAAACTTTAAATAAAACACTGGTTTGGTGGCTTTTGCTGTATACCCATCCTGTTTCAAAGTTTCAACTGCAGTAGCCCAAGGAAAGAAAAAATTCGTTCAATGCCATGTGAAGATGCTTGGGCTGTGTGAAATTGTTCAATATCATTAGTGATGTTAGTACCAATATTTTTGTGGCTTTTGCACCACTCAGTTGGTCTCACTTTTAAAGGTACACTATAATTATTGGCAAAATGTCAATTTCAGGATACTTTTCTTTTGAGAAGTCCAGCGCTTTGGATGTCTCTTCCTGTAATAAATCTTTGTCAAAATATGCCCAAATATCAATTTTTATCCTAATATCGACATTATTTCAAATATTACTTGCAAAAAATGAAAATAAACAAAATTTAACATTGTATTTCTGCAGAAACACGAGCACATATTTATCGGATTTTTTAAGGAGGAAATTCACTTAAATTATTTCACACTATTAAACACTCAATGGATATAGATAATTTGTAAAATAAAACTTACCGTCCTTATACATGATTTACAAAATAATTTACCATGTTCGAATGTTAACTCTATATATGCCTTTATCCATTCAGTTACGGTTAGTTTTTAAGTCTCAACAGGGTTTTACCTACAGACAAAACGACGCGGACGGAGAAGTCCCAGAAGTATCTAAATATAGGTGCATAGATATGAGCGAAAATATTGACAAATAATGATTAACCACAATGTCGATATAATTAATATTTTAGACTGTTTTGAAGAATATAGTGATATAAAAATTATGTCAAATATATATAAAAAAAGCACAAGAATTCAAAAAAGCATACAAATTAAAAAAAGCATAAAAAAGTGGTGTTAAATGACTTATTTTTGCATATTTCATTCATATGTTTTCGCTTTTATTATTTACCATAAGCATTATGCTTAGAAATACAGACTCTGGTAATAAAGCATGTATCGCAACACATCTCTGAGTATCTAGTACAGACGATAATCTTTTAGTATATTAAAAATTTCAGTAGGTATAGTAGAAAGTAGAGTAATCAACATTCGTTTCATATTAAGATGATCTGCTCCATCTTCATTTTTTGGACTTCCAACTCTGTATTTAGATACAGTTTGCATGATTTTTATTTATGTTTCAACTAACAGTAATATAACCGTTCAATTAGGTGTTTTGATATATTGAAATGTTTGAGTATAATATTATTTTTTAGATAAGAATGAGACAACTCGGTTTTTGGGAGATGGGGTGAGTTTCAAAGCAAAGCTTATAGGAATTTTAGAAGTGTCTGAGGCAAGAGGAGATCGGATGTGTCAGGAGGCCTTGTCTGATTTAAAAATGGCTATTAGGGCAGCTGGAGAACACAAACAAAGGATCACTATTAATATTGCAATAGATGGGTTGCGCTTGAGAGATGAGAAAACTGGTGTAAGTTTTATCGCCTTTATGTACGATTTTTATAAATGTTCTACGAATTATTTTGACATATTTACTTCAATGCAAATATTCTATTATTAAAAATAATAAAAAAAAGGAATGTTATTAGCTCTTCTTTATTAAGTCATGGCAGTGGTAATGTATTGACATCTTAGAACTTAATTTAGGGCTATATTAAATAAAGAACATACACATGTAGTAACTTAAACCACTACAGAATACAAAGTCGTCCATGTTTAACAAAACGAAGTTTGGGTGAAGGAATTTTTCCTGGTCTAATGACAAAGTTTCTTTGGCACTATTATTGTACAACTGTCTAAGATACTCACTTAATTAGTTCAAACCTTGTGATAAGAGGCACTCATCGTTGATTAAGTGAAATATACTCAGATTTCAGTTTTTTTATTTTTAGCCATATTTTGATGATTTTTTTAGCACACTGTAAAAATTTGTAAATTTTAATTTAGGATAGTGAGTTTTTTAATAAAATTTTGTATTTGACTTATTATACAGGGTTAATCGAAAGGTGGTTTTTTGAACCTAATTTTGAAATATTCTGTGGAATAATTCCGTTCGCGGATTTTCGTAAAATCTTGTTTTTCGGTTGTAACCATGCTTTCTAAGTAATATGTTTTTTGTTTCATGTCAAAATATGAATTGGTTGATTTTTAGAAACGAAATGGCTTTACCATTCACAATATACGACTTTTCCTATTATTACCATTATCTTTTGTATTAATTTGTAATACGATGATGGGGGCTTTGGTGACTGATATCGAAGGAATGTCATATCGGCATCCCAGAAGTACTGTATTTAAATAATGATTAAAATCAACGACATGATCTTGGTTTTAATGAACAATGATAACAATAACAAAGCCTAGGTACGCAAATAACAAAGAAAAACTACTAAAAAATAACGTAATACTTTGTATTGCCTCCCCTAGCCTCTATAACACGTGTACACGTAGGCTCATGCTGTCTATGAGGTTACTAATATCATCTTGCGGGATGTTTTGCCATTCCTCTTCTAGACCCAAGCGAAGTTGTTAATTGAGGCTGGTGCGACTTCGCGATCTCTAATATTTATAATAAGCATGTCCCAAACGTGCTCTATTGGGTTCAGATTTGTCGAACACGCTGACCAGTTTATTTTATCAATACCAACTTCCTCTAAATATTGCGTGACACACATTGCAGAGTGGCGTCGCGCATTATCTTGCATTAATAGAAAATCATCGCCGATATATTGAGGAAAGAGTACTACGTGATTCGCTAAAATTTCCTCAATATACCAGTGTGCAGTCAACGAACCCTCAATAAATACCAATTTAGTATGCGCCTCTCGGGATATTCCTGCCTATACCATCACCGAACCCCCTCCATATCTCTCCTAAACTACCTTTTGGTGGTGGCTCTAAAATGTTGGGTGATGGCTCTAAAATTTTTTGAAGCTCGTACGGAGTTGGTTCCCATATGAGGTCTATAGGTCTATGAATGCCCATTATTATTTCTTAGACAACAGTATTCTCGAACATGTAATGCCTTTTGCTCCGTTTCTTGTACCTAATTTTTTATTTCAACAAGCATATTTTATTCCATTTCCAACAAGCTTTTGTTGAACATTTGATATCAAGCAGGCCTCGACGCATAAATGCAGTCATAAGAAGTAGAGGAGGGCCTACACGGTATTAGTGTTGACCCAGATGCATTTTATTGTGTTACTTTACTGATTTTTTTCATGTAATGATAAAGGTCATGATAAAGTCATGTTGGACTTATTTGTAGGTGTTTAATATTATTTCAATGTAACTTAGTTTTATTTTGTGTTCATATTGTAAATATTCAGATTAATTAAAGTGGTGCGTTAATTTTGTCCAGGAGTTTATATATTTGTCTGTTATAAAATGTACTTTGACGAATAATTGATCAATTTTTATTTTAGGATTCCCTTTACCACCATCCAGTTCACAAAATATCCTTCATCGCTCAAGATATGACGGATTCTAGGGCGTTTGGTTACATTTTCGGATCTCCCGATACGGGCCATCGCTTCTTTGGCATTAAGACTGATAAGGCTGCAAGTCAAGTTGTTATCGCTATGAGAGATTTGTTTCAAGTTGTTTTTGCTCTTAAGAAGAAAGAAATAGAACTTGCCAAACAGCATTTAGAAAAATCCTATTATCCCACGTCTCCGTTATTTTCAGACAGTTCCAGTTCTAGTTCAAAAGTGAGTAAATTGTTTTATTATTTAAGTTGGAACAAAGTAACCTATTTTTAATCACAATTAGAGATTGATCTAAAATTGAAGGTCTTCAGAATTAAATTTTTGTATGATTTTATATTGATATAATTATGTTAACAATAAAACACTGAAAACTTTGTTTTTAAAACTTCCACAAAATTTATTATAACATCTTATGACTACAGCTGTTTCGGCTGATGCCTTTCTCAAGTGATCTATTTTTGGCGTGAGTTTACACTTTATAATCTTAATGGAATAGGTTGAGGAGGGAGAAGTTTGTCTCAAGTTGTACATTCAGAATTATATCTATTTTTTAATTTGGTAATTTCCATAGATTTTAATAATGATAGCTTAAGGCGTTCATTTTGAATGTGAAGAATTTAAAATTGGTCATTAAAACAATGATTATGGTAATGGTTATGGATAAAAATATGTAAATGATAACATTTAATGTTTATTATTTTATTACATTCTTAATGATAAAACAAAAGACCTTAAATTAATGCGAAAAATTGCACCGACGGTCTTGAGCTAGTTGTTTGTGGTCTGGTTCTCGAGGCGATATTTGTTTTTCAATAAATTCATTTTTGAGAAAGACATTTCGCACATATACGTTGAGCCAAACGTAGTGGCCAAATTGATTGCAAGTTGTCTGCAATTTTCATATTTTACTGTCACATGTTTGGCCCAAAATTCTTCAGCGGATACCGATTGATAAACGTGCAAGAACAAATTCTTCTTGAATTCAATTATCTCCATTTGAAGGAATGCTTTTGACAGATTTTAGAGGAGATAGTTTGCTTACCTGTGCAAAGTCTTGGAATCTTGAAGCAAATTAGTTCCTAAGATCGCCCAGAAATTTTACGAACACTGCAATGTCTTTTTCGGAGTACTCCTTATGTTTATTATATTGAAGAATAGTTGGAACATGAATGAATTTTTTGTGCAATATCTTTTTCAAGGATATCCAGCTTACGTAATCAGATTACATACTAATTTTCCATTTCCTTGTAACTCTGTGTTAAGCGCATTTAAATATTTTAAAATATCTTTTAGAAAAGCCACAACCAGCATGTTGCTTCTGTTTGTTATATACTCAAAATGTGCCGTGGCTCCCTGCGTATCTGTATTTTGTAAGAAGATCACATGTTCTTTTATTAGCTAGAAACCTTCAATAACTCTTTCTTTCAATTCACTCGTGAACGGTCAGCAAAAAAATATGTTAATAAAAAACATTTATAGTGTTGATTTTGCAATTAAATTTCCAACTCCTTCTTCTTTAAAAGTTTTGTTATTTTTACTTCGCTCCACACAAATCTATGGGGTGCTCACAGTGGTAGGACGAAAGGCGGAGAACTTTCAAATTGTGTTGTTGTGCAACATCTTCAATTATATATCGATCGTAATTTGCCCTATAACTGTTGACAACTTCCAACAGTTCTGTTTTTATATAATTTTCTTCAAAAAATATATCCTTTTGATAGATGTTTTTATTTCTTCTTCATTGGAAGCAGTGTTATTGGAACTTTTTACACTTTCTTGCTATGATAAGAAGCATTATCCATCACCACAACTGTTTTTTACAAAACAGTTTTTATAAAATGACTATTGGTATCAAATTAGTTACAGAGTGTACCTAACGTAACCATCAAATCGACGTCTGAAGTGAAGGCCAGTAGTAGTGCGACTGAATCCAAACCTTCCGGAACAGCAGTTGCGGATCTCGTTGATCTTGAATTGGAATTGAATAGTTTACAGCAAGGATTGAATCAAATGGAAAAAATTACGCCCTCAGATCCGTTCGGTTCGAAAGATGATCCGTTTGGAGATAGTTTTATAAATTATCCTCCGGTAAGTATGTTCATTATTAAACTTGAACGCTATTTAAGTTGTTTTAAAGTTAATTCTAATACGTTTATCTACATGGTATAAAAAAGGGTCAAAATATTTAAACATTGGAATATTTCACACCACTTTGAGATTCGCAAAAAAATGATAAGAATGAAGAAAGTAGCCATTGCGTATTCCATGTACATTGTGTTTCCTCCACGTCTTCTAGTGCTTCCAGAAACTTGCAACTTGGGGATTCTTATTTATATGTTCTAAGGGCCCAAGAGGTATTTTTGAAATCCTTTCATTATCCGCTAATCACTCTGTATGTGGGATAACTGTTGAAAAGTCTAGAGTCTTGAAACTTGGTACATATATGCCTCTTGGTGTCAGAACCAATTCTATGGAATTTATGATCAATGAATCTTCTTTTAATATACAGCTGACTTTTCTTTTTCTTGAAGGGAAACTCCTACAGTCCTTCTCTTGGAGTAAGGAAGTAACCTATTCAATTTGGCGCCAATAATTTATTGATTCTTCGTATTGAATGATTATTATCTTGGTGTTGAAGTTAACCTAAATCATCTTAACATAAGCTTAATCACATATCCTCTATCCTTTTTCGCCACTGTCCTCATCTATCTAAATATTATCATATCAATCGTAGCATGATTTACCAGTTTTATAAAATGTGCGTTTCAGTTTCTATCTGTCACTTTCTGTCTATGACCCTAGATATTTAAAACCATTATTTTTCACAATCATTTCATCACTCAAACTTATAGTGTTTGTAGTAGTAATTCCATTGTGGTACAACATATCCAAAAAACTTATTTAGAAGAAACGTAGGCAATGATATTCTCCATACTCCATAAAAAAACTGTCATTTTTTCAAAGCCTACTATTTTACTTTTGTACCTGACACAAATGGCCTTTTACTTATTAATAACTCCGCGTCACAATCGGCAGTTAGGAACGTTTTATTAAAAATTCCTGGCTTAGAATACTGTTGATATTACAATCTAAAAATTGTTCCATCAATTGTATTTTGCGGCTTTTCATTTTTAGAATCAACATCAAAATTTTGCTGTTTTCTCTTGGAACAACTTTTAATTAACATGATTAACATAATTTAACATGAAATTGTTATTTCATTACAATTTTGTGCTCAATTTTTTACTATTGAAAAAACTCATTTTGTTTTGGTATTTTTATAACGGTGATAATCGCTGTGTCGAAGAATTCATCCATAACCATAACTGCTACTTGTGTAGAGAAGCACAAATAAATGTACTAATTATACATTCTGTGATTTTTTATGAGAAAACGCAAATTTATTTATTTATTCCACAACAAACACATTTTAAAGAATAAAATGTAATTACAAGTATGGATTTTGACATTAGATATACCTACATGCTAAGATAAAGTGATCGAAGCAGATAGAAAGCTAGATTTAATTGCTTTGATGTTGGTGTTGAAGATATCTATGTCGCTATTTTTTTAGTATTATATTGCATTGCCTCATTATGTTGTTTATGGTCAAGCAGTCTGTCTCACAAATAAAAAAACAGCCCTCTATAACTTAACCTTAAGTTAATCTTAGGTACTAAGAACTTTATATAGTTGATTAAGAATAAGTCTTTATATTTTAAGTTATTCACAATATAATATACAAGTAGCATTGCTTTCATTTTCCGACTCTGTTCCAGTGTTACAAATTTGAAAGTTTCAAGCGTACTACGGTAAGACACCAAATATGGAGAAGAATTATATTTTCTAACATATAGATATCTTAAAAACCTTTTTTGTACCTTTTCAATTAAATCCATGTTTACTTCTGCTTGGGGTGCTCAAACTATAGAAGCATATTAATTACTATTAAACTGGGAATAAGCCACAATTAAAGATAAAAATACGTTTATTGACGTTTCAATTTCCACTTCGGAAATCGTTCTCAAAATACAAACAGTAAATTAAACAAATTTTGTTTTTTGTTACATAGTGAAAAATTCTTCTAATAATTTAATTTTATCTGACTCATTTATATTGACAATTCAGACATACATTATGCATTTTAAAGTAGACGACTTTAAAATGATATTGCCAATATTGTTGAGTTGCGCTGCTGAGACGACTTTACTTATAAGATAGTTCATTCGATTACATGAAATCAACTTTAACTTGAGAATATCCGTCAGAAAAAAATCATAGCATGTAATTCGCCTTTAAAAAGACAAACACATGACATGATGACAGTAAAATTCTCTTGTTAGTGATTCCATAGTAAATTATGAGGGAAAACCAGGAAAAAACCTTATAATACTATCCCGACATTGTAAATATTTGTTCGTGAATTTAGTTTACCTTCAACAAACATCAAAATTCTGATTTTATATGTTACGTTATTTAAAAAACATAAATGATGTATCCTCTATATGTTAATGACTTACTAATACTGGTATTTTCTTATTAATAACTTCCTCTTTCAATATTGGTAACCAGATCCTACTACATTCTGCCGAAGAATTTGAGACACAATTGGCCTCATTTAACATAATTAGAGCCGCTTCTTTGATTTTTCTTTTTTTACCATCCGTTTCTTTTAGGACTACATTTGAATTACTCCATTGAACCCTATGTTCATTATCCCATGCGTGTTTACAGATTTGAGATCTATCAAATTCTTTATTTTTAATATAAGATTGATGTTCACTTATTCTAACATTTAATGGCCTTGATGATTCACCTAAATAAAACTGATCGCATTCACAAGGTATTTTATAAATGCAATTCTTTGTCCTTTCTTGTTCATTGTTAGGTTTGGTTTTGGACAAAATAGATCTCAACGTGTTTGTTGTTTTGAATGTTGTTGAAATGTTGAATTTATTTCCTATCCTTTTAAGTTTTTCTGATAGTCCTTTTATGTACGGTATTGTTATTTTCCTCATATTATTCCTTGTGTATGCTGTAGGATCTCGTTCTAAGTTGTTCTGTTCTATTCGATCGATTGTTGAAAATTCCTTATTTATAAACGATAAAGGATAATCATTTTTTAATAAAACAGATGTTAACAAATGTTTCTCCTCCAAGAACGAATTTTCATTAGAACAAGTAATTTTGGCTCTATCGTATAAGGATTTAATTATTCCCTTTTTTACATTAATATTGTGATTTGATTTGAAATTTAAATATCTATTGGTGTGTGTTGGTTTTCTATACACCTGAGTCTCATATCCAGTATCGTTCTTAGAGATTAAAACATCCAGGAAAGGTAGCGTGTTATTATATTCCTTTTCCATGGTAAATGTTATTGTCTCTTCTTTATCGTTTATATCATTTAGGAATGTGTCCAACAACTCTGATCCATGAGGCCATATTGAGAATACATCATCTACATACCTCCACCATACTGTGGGTTTTAAATTTTGTTTAGAAATGATATTTGTTTCAAAATCTTCCATAAATATATCGGCTAAGAATGGAGATAAACTAGAGCCCATTGCTAGACCAAAATTTTGTTTATAGAATTCATTATTTAGTTGAAAATATGTATTTATCAGTACATAATGTTAATAACTCCATTGTATATATATATATATATATATATATATATATATATATATATATATATATATATATATATATATATATATATATATGTTAATAATGTATGTCTGAATTGTCAATATAAATGAGTCAGATAAAATTAAATTATTAGAAGAATTTTTCACTATGTAACAAAAAAACAAAATTTGTTTAATTTACTGTTTGTATTTTGAGAACGATTTCCGAAGTGGAAATTGAAACGTCAATAAACGTATTTTTATCTTTAATTGTGGCTTATTCCCAGTTTAATAGTAATTAATTTACAATGCCACAAGAAAATAGCTTCAGAACAATATATAGAAGCATACTCAAGATGTGGTCTTACCAAGGAATTATATAGTTTAATTATGCTATCTATCATCTTAAAATTTTTGTTGTTTCTAATTATAAATCCTAACATCCTAAAAACCTTATTAGTAGCAATGTGATAGTGATCATTGAAGTGTAAGCTTTACACACGGATTTTCTGGGCAATTTTTTATTATTGATATAATAAACAATAAATAAAATCATTTAAATTTGAGGATATTCTTCGTTTAAACGATGAAATCACTCTTCCAAATAGTGGTTAGATTGTTTACTTTAAATTGATTACTTTACTCATAACATCTCAGGTGCGTCAAAGTATGAATGAAAAATTTCGGATCGGTTTGGGGGCCCCGTAACTCGAGGCCATAACACATCATTTTGCTCACCTCACCACGTAGTCCTGAATAAAGACTTAAATTACTACTATTATTTTTCAGAAACCGATATTACCTCCACCTCCTTCCTCTGGTCGAGAACGTTCGAATCGTATATCAGAAACCAGCAGTATATTTAGTCCAAAAACACCCCACACCGGCACTACACTAGATTCCGAAAAGAAGAAAGACTTTTCATTTTCCCACGATCTCAGTAGCTCTCACGACGAACCAAGTAGTGGCGATTGGTTTACTCCCTCAGCAGGAAATAGCATATTCGAAGATTCAACCTCACTTCCAGAACCGTCCAAAGATGAAAAGCACGAACAGGCTAAGCAGGAAATTATGTCGCAGTTCGATGTGTTTACTGAGTTAGACCCACTAGGTAAATTTTTAAATTTAGTAGTTTTCTTCCTTTTTTTCGCTTCATGTCGCTTTATATCTGTTTTATTAATAAACTACATAATTACGAAAATTGTTAAGAATTTTAAATATTCTATATAACTATTTACATAGTAGTTTTGGATCCGGCGTGGAATAGAGCCGAGATTCTTTGTTTTTGATTTGATTACATATATATATATATATATATATATATATATATATATATATATATATATAGGGTGAGTCATAAGGAACTTTACATACTTCTACCATATGTAGAGTCCCTCAGGGAGCATATCATGTGGCCACTAAAAAATGTCAACTCCTCTTCTTTATTAATTAACAGGGTGATTTGTGTAATTGACCATTTATTTCATTTTACTGTATTGTTTATACGGCTCATTTGATTTTTTTAAATTTTGCATGATACAGTACACTACTATCAATCATTCGACTGGTATTAGCTAAACTAAAAAATTCCAGGACTGGCTTTGGAAAAATTAGTTTAGGTATTCGTATTAAATATTACACCCTGTATATATATATATATATATATATATATATATATATATATATATATATATATATATATATATATATATATATATATATTTTAAAATGCAATAAGTGATTTTCAAACTACATAAATAGCCAATAAAAACGACATATGCGACAATGTTGTCGCACTTTTATTAAATTTTTAGTGAACGATCAAATCTTACCAAAAATAGAACAACCATAATGAAGTATCAAATTATAAGGTATTAATTTAAACAAATGTTATAAATTTCAAACATTTTAATTAAAATGAATTCCTACAACATAAGTAATCTAATACGTAGAAAATTAACATCTTTACTGTCACTTTGTATTATCTTTACGCTAGAATCAATTGTTTTTCAATTTTAAATTTTTACTCATAGATCGTATTGGGGCATTATTTTCGATAAATAATAAATTAAATTGATTAAAAAGTCAAACCTCTTGTATGTGTTAGTTTTTGTTGATTTTAAATGATTAAAATTTTATGTCAAATAATAATACATTGCATCAACTGTACTAAATAAAAATAAATCTAAAAAATTTTAAAATGAAGGTTGGCGTTGACCGTTTGATGTTTCTTGATATTTTATACCCATTGTCATTATTGTCATTATCAATTGTTATTTATGTGTACAAGAATACATATTTCTTCTGACATATCTACGTTAAGTACATTGTGTTAGTTTTGGTAGAGCTTTTGTTACTTTCGTTCAAAATGCCACATCAGTTTTCGACCACAGAATATGCAGACATAATATTTGTTTATGGATTCTGTAATGGGAATGGTAGGGCTGCTAGTAGAGAATATCGCAGGAGATTTCCTAATCGTCGAACTCCCAGTCATCCAACATTTGGGTCAGTTTTTAATTATTTGCGAGAAAATGGCACTTTTCCTAGTGGAACAACAGAGCGACATATAGATGAAGCGCAGGAAGATGACATTATGGACGCCGTTACTATGAACCCTACAATAAGCACTAGACAAGTAAGTCGAAAACTCAATGTTACTCAATCAAAAGTAAGTAGGTCTTACAAAAAAATAATCTATACCCATATCACATTCAAATGGTTCAGCGACTACACGCTGGAGATGAGATCGATAGGTTGGAATTTTGTAGATGGATTAACAATAATCGACCAACGCTATACAGATCACTATGTACAGATGAAGCCCAATTTACCAGAGACGGGATAAATAATTCACGAAATTCACATGTGTGGGCAGAAGAAAATCCCCATGCTATTCGAGAACGTCGTTCTCAGTTAAGGTTTTCGGTTAATGTGTGGATTGGTGTCAAAAATAACCAATTAGTAGGTCCTCACTTTTTTGATGGTCCTTTAACAGGGCAGGTCTATTTGAACTTATTTTGCCGAATTTGCTTGCCAACACGAACGTTGCTATCCGAAGGATGTATTTTCAGCATGATGGGGCACCCCCACACTTTTTACTGGCAGTGATACAACATCTCAATAATGTTTATGGCAACAGGTGGATAGGATGTGCAGGTCATTTTTCGTGGCCTTCAAGATCCCCTGATTTCAATCCCGTTGATTACCATATTTGGGGACGATTGAAGCAACTAGTTTACGCAGTGAATATTAATAACCGACAACAATTAATTGATAGAATTATACATTGTTGTAATACTATTAGAAACGATTCCCAGAGTATCCGTAATTCAATACGTCAATTAACAATTCGTCAACAAAAATGTGTACAGGCTGCAGGGTTCCATTTCGAAAATCTATTTTGAATTATTTTTATTTTGTTACCATTATTGTATCTTTTCCAGTTCTAATTTATGGGTTTATCGTAACTATGTACATATTTTTAGTTTTTTTTTTTTTTTTAAATTGTTCTTCGTTATTGTTAGTAGTTACTGTTTTTTGTTGTGCAGTGACTCAGTTTATCATTTCAATTAAAATGTTTGAAATATAATATGTTATAACATTTGTTTAAATTAATTACCTTATAATTTGATACTTCATTATGGTTGTTCTATTTTTGGTAAGATTTGATCGTTCACTAAAAATTTAATAAAAGTGCGACAACATTGTCGCATATGTCGTTTTCATTGGCTATTTATGTAGTTTGAAAATCACTTATTGCATTTTAAAAAAAATATATACAGGGTGTAATATTTAATACGAATCCCTAAATTAATTTTTCCAAAGCCAGTCCTGGAATTTTTTAGTTTAGCTAATACCAGTCGAATGCTTGATAGTAGTGTACTGTCTCATGCAAAAATTTAAAAAATCAAATGAGCCGTATAAACACTACAGTAAAATGAAATAAATGGTCAATTACACAAATCACCCTGTTAATTAATAAAGAAGAGGAGTTGACATTTTTTAGTGGCCACATGATATGCTCCCTGAGAGACTCTACATGTGGTAGAAGTATATAAAGTTCCCCATGACTCACCCTGTATATATATATGCCAAATAAAGTAACATCAATATAATTTTTTTCTAATACATACTAAGAAAGTTTGTCATGGGCAAATCATCTACAGCTTATTTTTTTTTAAGTTCTCACAAACATATGCACATACTCGTACTATTAGTAAATTTGGGCCGACTATTATTTTTTAAAATAAACGATAGACCTCATTTTAGATCCACAATCGAGATCTTTTCAATAATGGAATCGAACATTTACTCCCACAATTGCACTGATTTTTTATGGTAACGGTCCTTATCGTTAAAAGCTATTGCCATCGTGTCAATTAATGAACTCTTACTCTTCAATTTAAGAATTTATAATTTCATACAAATTTGAAGCTGTGATGGAAAACAATGGCTTGTTGAAGTCCTACCTAGAGTTTCTATTTCCCTTCCTGTACTATTTATATTTTGTTTGGCCCAATGAATTAATAATACATAAACAAACTACTTTTTAGTTGTTTTATTTGGCGATAAGGCCTTATAGGGAAATAAAATTGTATTGAACGTTTTAATTTTTAAAATGAACGATTATATCTTCCCGAAGCTCTACGAAAAATTTGACTTGACTTGACCTACTGACTTACGAGAAAAACAACTTAAAATGATCTGCTTTGCAGACGACGCAATACTATCTCTCAAAGTGAAGATGATTTACAACGTATGCTGCACCAATTTAGTATAACCGTCAGAAAATTTAACATGATAATTTTTCCAAAAAAGACAAAGTGCGTGGTTATAACAGCACATCTACTAAAATGAAAATTGGAGCTGGAGAAGCTGATAATAAAACAAGTATGAAGATTAAATTGAGTGTGACACTGTCTAGCTACGGAAAGTTCGAAACATAAGTAGAAGATCAAGTGAATAGAGCAAACAGAGCCGCGGGATTCTTGAATGAAACAATAAGGAGGTATAAAAATATTGGTAAAGAAATAAAAGGCAGAGTTTACAAAAAAGAACGTTAGAAACAGCAAAAATGAAACCCCTTAGAAAAACTGATGATAAGACAATATGGCACAGAGCTAGAAATACAGATATACGACTGAGATACAAAGTGGAGAACATCAAGGACTGGACAAGAAAGAGAAGAGTAGAATGGAAAGAAGTGTAGTATTACTGCTAATATTATTACTACTACTATTATTATTATATCGTCATCATAAGATTTACACAATTGAAAACATTTATAAATCTACAGTAAGATAAAATCAAAAATTTTAAATTTTTAAAATAATAAACTATTGCATATAATCCAAGTAAATATAAAGTATGATCTGGTGTACCTCTGACCAGAGATCAACATTTTTACCATACCCTATATATATTAAATGGCCAAATATATGGCTTAGGAGGACAAATTCGTTAAACTTCCCGTTCTCGAATTGGTATCAATAAAGTGTTATGACATATCCCTGCCTCATCAGACACTTGGGCTGATACAAATTCAAACTCGGAAAGTCCAAACGAATGTCTCCTAAAACTTGACCATTGCAGTGGTTAGCGTATATAGAGGTGCCACCTGCTTTGACTACCCTGAACGAAAACGATTTAATAATATCGTTTTCTGTCCTCTGGGCTATTCGAAATGTGTAAAAGATTAAATCTTTTGTTGAATTAAATTGCTAAATATATGGCCTAGGAGGATAAAATCGTTCGATATGCTGAAATGATTCATAACACTTTATTGCCTTTCTTTATTGTGAAAGCCATGCTTTTACGGACTGTATGGCACGTGGCGCCATCTTGTTGGAACCAATTTCAGATACCAAATAGTCCGTTATCATGGCACGATAACGTTCTCCATTCACAGTAATATTCTGACCGTCCTCTGATTTAAAAAAATATGGACCAACGATTCCACTAGCCCATAAACCATACCAAACAGTTGTTTTTTCAGGGTGTAATGGCTACTGTTAAACCCTTTTGGGTTGTTCATCACCCCAAATACGGGCATTTTGTTTATTAACGTACCCATTAATCCAAAAATGGTCCTCACCTGAAAACAAATTTTTTCTCGAAAACAGTGCATCTTCTGTTGCATATGTCAGTTGTTGAAAATTGTTGCATATGACAAGCCAAGAAAGAAAAACGAAATAAAAGAACCGTAATGGTTTTCGCTAGAGGCAATTTCGCAGTATAAATAAACATTTAGATTATATTTATAACATTTATTATAACAATTATTCAGTGGTACCTACTTAAATACCAGTCATTGCAGCAATACGTTCCTGCACTTTCCCTAAATCAATTAACATTTTTTGTAAATTTTAAAACGTTATAAATTACTTATTAAGTTTGATAATTTAGAACATGTCGTTTTCGCACATTTTCTATGTTTATATCACAACGTTACAACACTGCACAAAAGCAACTGGCAAGCTGCCGCTGTACACTTTTTAAAATTTTGTGCACTCAGACCTCACGTCTCTTCACTATTTTGGGCTAGTGTAGCTCAAAATAATTACACTCAATTTTTTAATGTTTTTATATTAGATACTAATTTAAAAAGAGTACGCCTGACATCGATGTCTCTTTCTTATTTATAATAAATTCATGAAATTAAAACAGTACTTTGTTAAATTTCAATTTTGAACTTTGTAATTATTAAACAAAAGACCCATTTCAGCACATTGCAAGTTTGACATACTTTAATTTTAAAATATCTATTTAAAAAAGGCAAAAATTAAAGATGTGAAATTACATTAATTTAATTAATTCTAATTGAACGCAGATAAAAATATCAATAAGAACTTAAACATAAGTAGAAAAAACTTCTTATAAAAAAATAAATACTCATGTAGTTTATTATTTAAAACTTAATTTATCATTTCATCCTGTATTTATTAGAACTATTTCCCTCTTTTGATTTCCCGTTTATTTTTATCGATGGTAAAATAAAATATTTAATTTTTTTCAATTTTTCCTTTTATTTTAGCTACCCGTTTTAGTTCATTTAACTTATATTTTGATAATTGGAAAAAAAGCTATTTTATTTTACCGTAGGTACGGGTAGAAGTAAACCATATATTGACCGAAAACATTTCTTTCAAGAACTCAAAAATCCACCTAAAAAAGCACTCAATGACATGGTTAGTAACACGTCGCAAGAGCAGCCCTTATTCAGCACAACGTTCAGTCAATCGACGGTGAAATCTACAACAACTACAACCACTTCAGTTTTATCTTCGCAGACTATTTATTCCTTAGATCCATTTGGAGAAGATCCTTTTGTTAAAGAAGATCCTTTTGCCGATTCAGATTTTTCTAAACAGGATCCCTTCGAAACGGAATTTAGTAACTTTAAAAAAGATAATCTTCAAAGTTTATTTCAATCTTCCCTATCAAAATCTCCAAAGAATAGCGGATTGTCATTATTAAGTAGTTCTCCCAATACAAAGTCTATAAATACGTTCGACGTACCACATGAAAAATTATCTCACTTGCATGAAAACGCTAGTTTGGAGATTTCTTCGGAGAGTGAATCTGCTCCTGAGCCTCCTCCGAGACCTACGAATCAACTTATGTCTATCAAACCTCCACCTTTGCCTCCTAAAAAACAAAATGATTTAGCTAGTAAACCACCGCCTAGACCACCCTACCACAGTGAAGAATCGCCTTACGATTTTATAGACAAGTATGAGACAGCACCAAATAATATCATAGGTAAGTTTTACATTTGTTTTTTTTTATTTGAACGAAATTTGCCAAATGAGCTCAAAGTTAATTATATGGCGGTGAGGTAGTCAATGAAACATCGTGAATCAATAATTTCTAATATTTCGTTAGAAAAACTTCATATGTTATTTGTTACTGTTTGTAATTAACGTAGACCAGTGTTTCCCACATTTTTTTAGATCGGAGGCCACTTTTGACAAAAAAATATTTGGCGACCCCCTTGTTTTATCACATCCTGTTCATGTTCCATTTAATAACATTGCCATATCAAGGGCAAGCTCTAATACGCCGTCTAAGATTTGGTACAGTCGTTTAATAGATAAAAATGATTTTACTTGCGCCATCTATGAGCCTATTATACAATATCTTTCTTCTTACGTTTTCCTTCTTTAATCAAGAGAAGGCCCTACATTATTGCCTAGATTCTCCTTGACACGTTTTTATTTAAGTTGTGAAATAAACATACTTTTAAAAAAAGGTTTTTTTGGAAATCATTTCGCGAATACTACAGCAATTTAACGCTTTCCTCAGGGGGGCGCTACCCACACTTTGGGTACCAATGATCTAGACTAAAACTTATAAATATATTTTTTTATATTACTTTTTCATCGTAAATTTAGTTTTTTATTAAATGTGGTTACAGCCCGTTCAGATAGTACGGATTCGAATTTTTGTTGGCATCTCAAATTTACATTCGATTTTTTCACTGCATACAGTATGCCGTGACACGATAAAAAATTCGAATCGAACGTCACTGGCGCTTGTAGCGTGGTTTTCCAATTTCAGTTTCAATTTTTAAATTAGTTGTTGACTGTCTCTGACGTAGTATAGTAGGTACGAAATGGATAAAGTGAACGTGGAAATTTTGATAGGTTTTTATCACCATAATCATCATAAGTGGCTCGACAATCCATTGTGGATCTTGGCCTGCTTACAAGGAAGTCATAAACATTAGTTTATGAATTTTTGCAAACAGTTGATCACCACCTTTTTCATACATTTCCGAACATATTTCATCGATTCCTGAAACTTTATTGTCTTTGAGTTTTAGGATGTCATTTGACACTTCTTTTGTTAGATCTTCACTGTGTAATTAACATTGTAGATTTTGTTGATTGTCTACGTTGTAAGCGCCTTCAATATCGTTTGTATATCTAGATGTTCGCTAAAATTCTGTCCCCACCAATAAGAACTGAGTTTTTATCATGTAGAATTTCACCGTTAGTGTCTTTACACATTTTTAATCGTAGTTTAAATTCTCGACGGCTAGTATTTGGATTTGTAGATTTTCTCGTTTCATTTTTATCGAACAAACTTTGTATCTCATTGAGAGTGTTCGTTTGTTAGTTCGTGTTCGTATTTCCTCTTCTTAATTCGATGGATACGTTTTTCCTCTCTTCTAAGACGTCTATACTCTTCATGTTTTCTCCGTGTACAACCTGCGTCGATGGTTTTCTTTCTTTCTATTTATGGACATTTCGCACTCATGATCAAACTAATGATTTCTTTTTCTGACATGGTTTTGTCCAATATAGATTGATAGGTGATAGGTTTTTATAGCAGTACATTTTCTCAGATGTTCCCATTATTTTGTGTTTCGTCGATTTGGGTATTTTAGATACACAGTGAAAAACATATTCACCGTTGCCACAAATCAACTAGGGCTCTGAGCGAAAGATTTGGTTCGATAATATTTCATTTCGAATAAAAAATCGTATCGTGCATTCCATCTGAAGTGCCCATTACAAGTTGGCGTGATTTTATTCTTTTATTCATTGTTTCTTTTGAACTCTTTCCAGTTTATTTTATCATCCAGACGCTGCGGTCCTTTAAGCGGGAGGGTATAAACTTGACTTTGCGCTGTGATGCAATATCTGTTCAGTTTCCTTTATTGCGAAATTATTGATTCACTTGAATCCTGTTTTTGGCTGTACACTTCCATATCTTTACAGATACAGTTTGGCATTAGAAAGAAGCAGTATATTATTATATTGTAGACTGACAGTTAAAAAAACTTTTTACTATTATTATTTTCACCTATTACAAAAGTTGAAATGCCTCGATATTACAAAAACAAATTTTTGTGATTCGTTTTATAGAGGACGGCGTATTACGTAGTTAAAGGCATGAATAGCCGGTCTTTTATATTTAAAAGTTCAGGATTTTATAAAAAATAGTAATATATATCTAAGATTAACTCGTTGACAGACAGACAGGTCTCTCACTAGGTTACCCTATCAAAACAGGACACGACTACATAGACGCCATCTACCATATATGGCAACAAGTGAAGATCACTGTGTGGTTCTTAACTACGTAGGGACCGTTAAATTTGAAATATTTCTATGTTCTATTCTTTGTTTCAAGTTAAGAAAATAACATTACGCTTATGGAGATCAGTGTTGCCAAAACTCTCAGACACTCTCTTTTGCACGGATGTCCAAGATATTCGCTTTGCTTAATTTTTGAATTTTCATTTTCAATTAACATTTAACTGTAAAGTCAGAATAACCACAAAATAAAAGCCTTATTATCATTATGTAGTCAGAGAACGACATAAAATCGCTGAAATACGCAAATCGTATTATTTTAAGTTGCAATTAGTAATTAGATATACGCATTCCAAGTCCGTTTATTTGCTTTTAAAACTTTAATAGGCGGCAAAATGCATGAATTAACTAAACAATATTTTCTACTGATTTCTATGATTCATGGCTCACCGAAAAACAAATAAACTGTCGTTACTATAATTAAAATTAGATAAAATAAAATAATCTTTTGTAAATACTATTTATCTAATTAAAATCATTTTCCCTACTTTTCATCTCTTATTGACGTTTCAATTTCCACTTCGGAAATCGTTCTCAAAATACAAACAGTAAATTAAATGTAAACACGCATGGGATAATTAACATAGGGTTGAATTGAATAATTCAAATGTAGTCCTAAAAGAAACGGATGGTAAAAAAAGAAAAATCAAAGAAGCGGCTCTAATTATGCTAAATGAGGCCAATTGTGTCGCAAATTCCTCGGCAGAATGTAGTAGGATCTGGTTACCAATACTGAAAGAGGAAGTTATTAATAAGAAAATATCAGTATTAGTAAGTCAGTAACATATAGAGGATACATCATTTATGTTTTTTAAATAACGTAACATATAAAATCAGAATTTTGATGTTTGTTGAAGGTAAACTAAATTCACGAACAAATACTTACAATGTCGGGATAGTATTATGAGGTTTTTTTCCTGGTTTTCCCTCATAATTTACTATGGAATCACTAACAGGAGAATTTTACTGTCATCATGTCATGTGTTTGTCTTTTTAAAGACGAATTACATGCTATGATTTTTTTTCTGACGGATATTCTCAAGTTAAAGTTGATTTCATGTAATCGAATGAACTATCTTATAAGTAAAGTCGTCCAGGAGCGCAACTCAACAATATTGGCAATATCATTTTAAAGTCGTCTACTTTAAAATGCATAATGTATGTCTGAATTGTCAATATAAATGAGCCAGATAAAATTAAATTATTAGAAGAATTTTTCACTATGTAACAAAAAAACAAAATTTGTTTAATTTACTGTTTTCATCTCTTGTTTCGAATGGACACTTTTGGTTAATTACATTAAAAAACATTAATTTAATTCATGTCTGTGGAAACGAAAATACAAATTATACAACCCTAAATTGTGCTTGTGTGTCGTGGCAACGCCGCGTTTCTATCGTATATAAGAAATACATGGCCCTATCTCCGCAATGTTATTTTCTTAACGTGGAACGTAGTATAGCAACAAATTTCGGTAATTCGCTTTACTTCTGCCATCCCAAATAGATGATACTTATATACTTATGTCGACTACGCAGTGAAACTTTTGTTAAGGAACAACTTACGAAGGGAACATTCCCAGTAGTTGGCTGTACACCTTAGTTTAAAAAAACTTACAGTAAAGTGCAAAACTTCATGTAATTGGCTTATTAAATTAATAATGAAAATATGCAAAAGGATTATATATTTTTTTTTTCAAAACATTTTCGGTCCTATCAGACGATCATAAGTGATGCTTGAACATTTGCAAAGAGCCACTTATGAAACTGTTTAAAAATGTTTGGTTTACATATAAAATATTAATCGAACTTAAAATTAAATGAATGACGTATTTTCGATGATTATGGATTTGTAACTAAAAGGGAGCATGCTGAGCCCTTACTCGAAAATTTTTGACTACGTCTGGGTCAAGCCAAAGTTCAGTTGGGTGTTAACTTCAGTTGTACTAGAATTCAGTGTATTTGTAAATTTTTGTAAAAAATATGGACCTAACCTTAAAAAATGGCGTGACGTATGTCAAATATGGCGTACTGCCCTTTCATCTCAATTATCATTATATTATAATTTGCTGCTTATTTCTGTGTTTCTTGAATTATCCTTTAATTTCTTTTTTTATTGATTAAACTATCCGTTATTATGTTTTACATCGTTCCTCTCTTGCCTATTCTAGTTTCTCATTAATACACGTTAATTTTACCGCTGTTACATTTGCGTTAGGCCAACTTAGGTATCCAAATTAGCTGCTACCTACATTCAATATGAAATTGTCTTTTGCAATAACTATTTTAAATATGCTTTAGGTTTAGAAAAAAGTCCTCCTTTGCCCGTACCTGCTCGTAAAGCGAAGTTCGAAATGGAAGCACCAGAAAGGCCGAGAAAGCAGTTCAATATTTCTACTAGCGGTGAGGATGATTACTTAACTCCCATTTCATTACCGGAAAAGACTTCTGGCGTTTTATTACCGCCACCTCAAAAAAGTACAAAAACTAATACTCAGGTAAGTTACTCAATGGTAATATATTTAATATAGGTACTCGAACACCAATACTTACCCTTAAATATTTCTTGAAATAACTGTGTGATTACACGATTGCAAAATGAAAGTATGGAGTGGTATGGATATAGTACCTAGGTTGTCAGATTCCGCTCATGATTCTTAAAAACAGCAACTTGCAAACAAAGACAGTTGTTAATTATTAAGTATCCAAATCATATCAAGGGTGTATCATGAAATTCTCAAAATTTACAATAAATGCTCTAAATAAATCAAAGATTGATTTTTAAATTCTGACAATTTTGTGATACTCCCTGGATATGTTTTAAATGCGAGTAATATTTTTTTGGAACAGGTATGAATTCTATAAACAGGAATTCTATATTATTGATAAGATTTTTAAATTCACTTCAGATTGGCGGCTGCTCTAAAAAGATCTACTAAGCTGCAACTATACCACTCTCTTAGGTTTCTCAGCCAGGAAATTCTTCGTCGTCCTATGGATCTTTTACCCTTGATTTTACCTTGCATTATGAGCCTTAATATCTCATATTTTGCACCTCGTTTTTATGTGCTTTATGACCTCGCAATCCTTTTGTAGCCTTCTTAACACTTCTGCACTTGTAACTCGTTGGGTACATGGTATTTTCAAAATCCTTCTATAGCACCACATCTCAAATGATTCCAACTTCTTTATATTATCCACTTTTAGTGCCCAGCTTTCCATTCCATACAAAAAAGTCGAGAACACGTAGCATCTTAAGGCTCTTATCCTCAGATCCAGAGGAAGGTGTCGATTGACAAACATTGTTTTCATTTTTATAAATGCTTGTCTTGCAATTTCAATGCGTGTCCTTATTTCTCTACCTGTCATTGTTTTCATTTACCCAGGTTCCCAGATTTTTGTAGTCATTCAGTCTTTCTACTTGTTTTCCCTCGATATCTAGCCTTCCTACTCTGTATGTTGCTTGGAAATAATCATGAACTTGGTTTTCTTAACGTTCATTTGTAGTCCATATTTGATACTGACTTGATCTATTTACTAAGCGTTACAGTGCTTCTAGACTTTCTGCAAAATCAGCGGTGTCGTCTGCGAATCTTATGTTGTTTAAGATTTTTCTGTTTATTGATATACCCTGTTGTTCCTCTGATATTGCTTCCTTAAAAATAGCTTCGCTGTACAGATTGAATAACAATGGGGATAGCACGCAACCTTGTCTAACACCTCTTTTGATTTCTATTGTTTCTGTATCGACATTTTCGATTCTAACCTTTGCTTTTTGATTCCAATACAGATTGGCAATAACCCGTATATCTCGACTATCCACATTCTTTTCTTTTAACAGTTTTACGAGTTTCTGATGTCGTACTCTATCAAAAGAATTTTGATAATCTACAAAGCAGACATAGAGATCCTGGTTCATATCTAGTCGTCTTTGCGCGGTATGGATAATTCTATATTATTGATAAGATTTTAAATTCACATTCAGATCAAGTCCACTAAAACAATTCACCAAGCGACATCCTGAAAATTTGTATAATGAATTCCAGTATGTAGCAGAATGTGTATGGAAGAGAAAGTTTTCCATTTTAGCCTATGGAAGTGGCTGTACAGTTGAAATGATTCGATTGAAAAGTCAAAGTCAAAACAGAGATAGTTATCTAATAAATCTATTTATTTTCAGTGGATGTCTTCTGCCAGTTTCATTTCTCTGACATGTTTCTGTTGTGCTCTTTTCTCCCCTTTTTCTACATGAAGCCTTTGGCCTGCTACTAGTTTTGTTCTTTATTTAAAAAATATGCTCACTACCATCGATATATAGTATAGTATATTGATGCTTACTACTTTATTAGTCATAGGTTCCTTCTTAAATTGAGCATATTTTTTTCAAATGCCGGATTCCATATCCTACGGATAAAATCTGTAAATATATTTTATTTAGAATAAAATCATAGTTTTTTGTATATGACAAATATTAAAATAGCTTTTATTCATGTTATTATTATTCTTCATTTACCATTTAAATTATTTAATATTTAAAAATTATTAGTAGTTTAGTCCTACCCATCGAGCAATAAGACAAAAGAGGGAATCTAATCCTTATGAAAAGGAGACCAAAAAAGTGGCCTCTGATGGCGGACATATCCGGAAATGCGAATGCGCCAAATTTAAATTTTGCGACACATTAGCCGTAGCTATATAATATTTTTCAGAATGTGTCTTAGACGAGAAAGTTTTAATTAATTATTAATGATAAGAGTCTAAAATGCGACACAATTGTTAAAAAACTTCAATATTAATAAGATTTCATGTGACATTTTGGACAAACAATAACATAACCCAACTAAATTTGATGTCAAACAAGGAGAGAGACTCTCTTTCCTTGTTTAATGTGGCCTCTAAAGATCGCACTTCCTGTCTAACAGTATGTTTGTCCCCACTACCTTTACATTCCCTCTTTTGTCTTTTTGCTCGATGGTCCTACCCTACCCTACTATTCAATATAGCAACTTGTAATATGTTAAAGACAAATTATTAAAATTGTAAAGAATCAGCTCAAAAACTAGGGTCAAAGTATTGCTGGTTATTTCCATTTTTATTTATTTTTAAGTATTCACTTCTTTAAAACGTCTCTTTTGGATTAGAATTCTACACATCTCAATATTCTAACAATAAAAATATTTATTTATATTAGGTATCTCTTGAGAATATATTATGGATAGTGGTTAAAAGATTATAAAAAGCATTGTACCTTTCTTTCTTCTTTTCTTTGACTTGTTGCAGGCAGGTATGGTATTTAAATAAATGCATTCATCATTCTAAAAGTCACAATAAATTGATTACCATTTCTACTAACTACAGTTAATTTTTAGTATGTAATGAATACTGGATTTTCTTGTTCTATCATATAAAAAAATAAAATCACCACTTTTTCTGTTTCTTTAGCTATGTTGTCCTTATTTAAGTTATTTGAAATTACCTTCTGTGCCTAAAAATCAACAGTTTCTTCTAATTACATGTAATTTCCATTAATTTTTACATCTTGTTCAAGCTCTTACTCTTTACTAAATTCAGCATAATTTTTTGTAAAATCTTCCCAATCACTGTTTTCTCATATTTCACAATATTATTGTTTTCTGATTATATTTCCAAATATATCTTTATTCAATCAAACAACACCATATAACATCCAATAATAAAACCATTGGTACTACCACAGCCACCTTTACTTCCAAGCCATGAAGTAAAAAAGGCAACACCGCATTCTATGACGTCGGTAGTCCGATAATCAGCTGTAAGCTCAAGCTCTACCACATGTCTACCAGAAAATTAAACTAATTTGAATTTTAGGAAACTGATATTTTGATAACTTCAATTCATTACAGAAATATTTTTAGGGAAATTAAATTAATAAAACGTTATATATACCTAATACATATATATAAAGTTTTATTATTATTAAGGTTATATTATCAATAAAATAATCAATAGAGTAAAATTTATTGCACTTAATATACAGTGTCAAACAGTTAATCTTACAATCAAATGCAGTCAAGAATCTCTAGAAATTTTAAATAATAAGTACTTAAGCATATAAATAACACAATACATTAACACTACATTTAAAAAGATTATTAAAAATACAAAAGATATAAAATTTGTTAAGTAAAAACTTAGTGTAACTATTATGATTAAAAAATTCATCCTAAGAAATCAGACACAATATAAATATGGCTCTAAATTAATCTAATTGAAAATTAAATATTTTACTATTTACTTATAACTTTTGTTAAATTTTCATACTTAGGTATACGAAAGTAGCAATTTTATATATGAATAGGTTTTTTGTCATATAGACCAAGTTAAAAGAGGTATACATGAAAAATGTGTTGAATGTAACATACCATTTATAACTTGTATATGGATTTAAAATAGCCTATATTCTCAAAAGATTTTTGAATGTAATACTCAAATTTGTTATCACTTATCTAAAAAGCAGATCTATATCGAGAAAGTAAGTTCTCTAATTGTGACCATCTTGTTAATTTACTATATTGTAAAATCCATTTCAAATCATTACTACTTAACAGTTTTTCAATGCGATATTATTGTCTAAGTCTCTTAAAAATGATTCAAATGAATCTATTAAATCATTGTCTAAGGATTCTGTTATCTCTTGTTCCCTCTTCTTATGCAAAAAGTTTCTTCTGTCTTTGGGATTCCTTCTTTCTTTAGTATGATGAACAGTTACATATGATGGTACTTCAGAAAATATATTAGGAACTGCATTGTCTTTTAATTTGGGAAATATTAACTTTTCAATGTGTATATTTCCATCTTTATCTTCTCATTGTTCAGTCCGCTGAATATCATCTTCATGAAAATGTTTTTCACATACTACGGAAGATTTGGTAATTGTATAGCCTTCTCTATGAATAGAGCATAACCCAGTATACCTTCTTTGGGGATCTTTGGGAAAGGAAAACGTACTTTCTGCCTGTTTTGTTTTTAAAGTACTGACATAATTGGTTCTGCTACCAGGTACACAACAATGCCAGGGCATCTGTAACAAAAAACAAAAGTATTATTATTGTTGTTTTTAGTTTACATATTTTGTAACAAGAAGCAAAAGTATTATTATTTTCAGTTTGTTTTGTAGGTTATATTTATACTTGCCTTTTAAATTGTCGTTAAGAATCTTCTAAAAGTTCTAAACTAAATGAAATTTCACTTATATTAATATTTTCTAATTGATTTAAACACAATTTACAAATAAAACATTCGAATAAAGTTAAAAAAACACTAAATTCAACAAACTTTACAAGCCTTCCTATATGAAATGTTAAACAAAACAAACCACGGTCGGACTACCACGCGTTGTTGCCAAATTTCTACTTCATGGCTTGGAAGTAAAGGTGGCTGTGGTACTACTGAAATAATGACACTTATTGACACATACTAATAAAATTGATGAATAAATTGATGAATTTAAAAGAAATAAAAAGAGGTAAAGCACGCATCAGTTTTTCAATCCTTTATTACCTCGATTTTTTTTTCAACAGGTAAATATATCTTCATTCCTCGAATCAAAAACTGAAAATCCATCGTTGGAAGGACTGGATATTACACTTAGTCAACTTACCTTAAGCGGTTTAAACGAATTAGCTCAGAAATTAAATATACCAGCTACACAGTTAAGCAATATGACCTTAGTGCAATTAACAAATTTTTTATCAAATTTTATTAAAAACAAAAATAATGTAGTACCTGCTACCGCAACAAGTACTAAAGTTGAAGCCGAAGTTAGTAATTCCAATAATTTTGCAGATTTTTCCAATTTTCAAGCAGATTTCGCAGCCAATTTTAACAATTCCAATACAGATCCAACCTATGATCGATATGCTGTATTTAGAGAGTTAATGCAAGAAGAGATTAAACAAACTAAAATAGATTCGGAACCTGAGGAGATATTGGAAGAGAAAGAAAAGTTAGAAAACTCAATGAACAGTAATGTAAGTTTAGACTTGAAACCTCTCAACGAAGAACCTTCTAAAACCACGGATAGATATGCAGCACTTAGAGAAATAGTAGAAAGCGAATTAAAACATAGTGAAATACTGAAAGATGATTTGAATAAAAACCAGTCGGATGGTGAATACAAAGTAGAAGAAGAGGAGGATGAGGAAAATGAGGAAGATCGAAAAATATTGAATAATGAAAACTTTAATGAAGAGAATGAAAATATAAATATAATTAACCAAGAAAATAAATTACAAATGGAAATAAAAGATAAACAGCTGGTTTCTCCGGTGAAAACCAGTATAATAGAATATATAACACCTCCTGAAGTTCAAAGTGAGGAAATACAACTAAAGAATACTTTAAAGTCTCCAACTAAATCCAGTGTTATTGTTAAAAGCCCAATACCCAGTGCTATAACTGAAATAGTTCAAAATAATACTCGCCTCACTTCAGGATCGCTATCGGATGTCATTAGCGGAAGTTCACCAGAAGTTGATAACACAGCTAGTAACTCTGATATAGTGAAGAAGATGGCAGATGCAACAGGTAAGTGTTATTTTTTTCTAAAATTTGTTCGACTGATACACATTTTTAGTTATAGTATTCAAAGTGCAGAGCAGTAAGGTTTATTCGTCTTTTAATTTCTTAGCTTGTTTTATTGGTAGTAGTCACTAGTATTTGAAGCTGTCAACAAGTTCAAAGATATGACTTCCAAATTTTGTTTCCCGTTTTTCATTTGCTATAGGATCCTTAGTAACTAACATGTACTTGGTTTTGTCTTCATTGATGACTATCTTCTATCTTCTTTATCTATCATCTATCTTCATTAATGACATCCTTCATTGATGACTAGACCGGAAACCTTCGTATCCAATTCTAGGAAATATTGCTCAACATCTCGCTTCTACGCCACATTATATCAATGTCATCAGCGTATGCTAAGATTGCGTATCGATCTATTATCTATCTATTATAATAGTAGTATAATATCTATTATAATAGTACCGCCGTCGAGGTACTATTGTAGTCTTATTGAATAAATCTGGTCAATTGTTGATTTTTCTGGAGTAAATCCGGCCTGGTTATTTTTAAGCTTTTTAATGGCTTGGGCATCCTCTTCAGTGGTAGGTGGTCTTTCGTTTGGGTTGAATAGATTCCAATGATAAGGTCGGAAGAATGTATTGCATCTATTAGAATGTAATCTATCTCGTTAACGATTTCGTTGTCAGGTGATTTTCATGTTCCTTTATGTATTATTTTATGGGAAAATCTTGTTCCTCCTACTATCATGTTTTTGGTGCTCCTGCTAAGTTTGGCTGGAAAATTGCTCTTTGCCAATTTTTGCATTAAGGTCCCCAGCAATTATTTTCGTGTCATGACGTGGTCATCGATCATATTCTTTGTCTAAGGTGTTCGTTGTTAATTCATCTTTTTTGTCGTCTTCCTTTTCTTCCAGCGTTTATACTAAATAAGCTTTAGTTAAAGAATTTTCCTTTAAGGCGTAGATAACATATTTATTCTGTTGTTTATGGGTTTAAAGTTAACGACTAATTGCTTTACTTTTTTACTGACTAGAAAACCACCGCCAAACTTTGTGTCAGGTGCTATGTCCGCTATAGGGAGCAACCCTTCATGCTCTGCTCATATATTTTAAACAAGCGTATGATACGATGAGAAGGAATAAAATGTATGAAGTACTGAAGGTCATAGACAAGCACAGCTGTTATCCAAGGTGCATTTTCAATTTGGTATTGGAAACAATCAGAAATAGCCGAGTTAAAATGACCGGATCCATCTTTAACAATGAACATCAATGTCTGGTCTTCGTTGATGATCTTACTATTCTAACGAAGACAAGAACAATTAAGGAGTGTTATAAAAAAGGAGGCAAAATATTTTGACCTGGAAATAAACCAGGAAAAGTCAAAGTACACGATGCTGGAAAATAGAGATCAAAAAGAATAGGGACCGTTTACTTTCATATCTAATGAATTAAGGGAATATAATTTCGAGAGATTGGTCTATTTTACGTATCTGAAGCTTATTAAAGAAGAGAATGGTCAGGAAGAATGGGAACTGAATATCAGATTGGCAAAGGGAAATAAAAAGATAGGAAGCCTAAGACCACTGATGAAATCTAATATGTATCGAGAAAAATAAGAATATATAAAACGGAATAAGTTTTGGGTAATGTGGGCCCCATACAAACTTTGGTGACATAATACGTAACATTTGACATAATACGTGACATTCGACATAAAACGTGACATAATACACGACTCCACCAATAAAGGCTCCTCCACCATAAAATGGGTCAAAGGCCCAAGTGGGCCAAAGTGGCTTCCTATCTACTAACGTACAGAGCAAGGTATAGAGATATGACCTTTCCCAATAAAAAATTTATTACACAACTTTTTTCCTATTTTTCATTTATTAGTGTTTTTATTCAAATTATTTATTCACATATTACGCCTCTGCCTTAATAGAAATAGACATTTTGAATCCTAGGGTAATCATAATGTAATAAAAATCCTTTCAGGTGAATCGTGGGCTATTTTCGACCAAGAAACAGCACACTTGGAATCCGTTAAAGAGAAACAGGCTGTGCAAAGTGAAGAGGGAGTTTCGCCTTGGTCAAGTGATTCTAAGGAATTTGGAGGTGGATCTCCACCAGGTTGGAGAAGTAAGGATTCGGGTAGTGGTACAGAACCATTTCCAAGAAAAAGAAGGGACCAAGACGGTTGGTGGGATACTGCTGCTGAACCTGAAGGTACTAAACATTCTAACAGAAATTTGAATTAAGATTTCTACACGTTTTATTACCTATATAGCTCACTACTATCCTGCAAATCGTCGTTCGACGGATAGTTATGATGAAGAATACTATGAATGTTACGATCGACCAAGGAGACGTCGTCAGCAGAGTAATTGGCAACATGGAAATCAAGCTGCCGGTGGGCACTCGTCCAGTTCAAGAGATGTTAGTCCTTGGGAGGAAGAACCTCAAAGACGTGATCTTCGAGAAATGAGGGATCCGAGAACAGTTTACAGACATCCTCGAACACACTCATTCGAAAGAAGACGAGATAGAAGACTGACTGATAGTTGGGATGAAGATGACGATTATGAGTAAGTTTATTTATGTTGTCTATGTGTTTTGTTTTTTTATCGTAATAAATTAATTTTCAAAGAAATATAGGACGGCATATTTAACAATAGTAAATTATCACAATAATGTCAAAAAATGGAGAGGGATGCTAATTAATCAGGGATTAATTGCAATCACACATCAACATACAAAATAACTATCCAATCTTGGAAAATCATGTTGGTCTGAACCTGATTCCATAATGCTCTTATTAAATATACATTACCACTAAATCTGGCTGTTGGTGTGAACCTCTCATTTCTATTTATGGTATTTCGATTCGTTTATGGTATATCTTCCATCAACCATTATACAATTCTGGACTTCAGCAGAATTTATATTTGATATTTTATATGAATTTTATATCAATCCTGTTAGTGTTTAATTGTAAGTTTTATTATTTTTTTATGACTGTATGTTTCATGTATTTTTTATAAATATAATTTATAACTAAACACCTTGGTATTTTAAGGTACGAGGATGAACATTCGTCACGTCATTGGGACAGGCATAGTTCGAGAGAAACTGATCGAGAAAGCAGACATAGTGGTGGAAGTAGAGATCACGATAGTGATAGATGGTGTGATGATAGAAGTGATGATAGAAGGCATAGAAGACGAAGGGACCCAAGAGATAGATGGTGCTGTCCAGACTGGGATCAGCCAGGACAAGGTAAATATTCCTGTTCATACTCATATTCATATTCTCTAATAAATTAGTTAGTAGTAATCTATGTACGTAGTAACAGCATCATTTGTGCAAATTGGTCGTGAAAATTTTTTACAAAAGGTGCTAGCTGTGGAGGCCATTTATCGGATGCGCTATTCCATACATAACACTATCCTATATTCTTCTTCTTCCTTCTTGTATGTAGGCTTCAAATCGTACATACAAGATTATATACAAATATTAAAAAAATTATTAAAAATCCTTTGTAAAAGGTATATATTTAGACCCAAACGGGCTAAGTTAAAAAGACAAAACGTTTTTGGAATCCATATTCCATCATCAGTGTCTAAGAGTACATGAATGTAGCCACTAAATACTTGGGTAAAACCCCGTTAACAAATAATTAATTACATTTAGTTTACAAATTTTCTTATAATGGCTTAGGATGTTAAAGTTACCGTTGGATTAGGTAACATGGCGACATATGACTCCACGTTGAAGTTGCTAGTCTTGAGGCAGTGTGTCTACGAAGACTATGGGAGACTATACGAACTATGGGAGAGTTGCTCCCATACAGTGTTCGTAGACACACTGTCTCAAGACTAGCAACTAGTCACCCTGTCTGTCTCCGCTTTGTACTGGTATACACTATGTTAATTTTCCATTTATCTTTGCCTGTATTGGATTATGGAAGTAGATGATTTCGATGGTTTGTATAATATTGATTGGTATGTTTCTTTTATACAGTAGGTGTAAGACATCTTCAACTTGGATGCGATCGAAAGCCTTTATCAGGTCTATAAAACATAGATATGTTGGTTTATTATACT